>NDFG01000049.1:499636-577479 GCA_002167245.1 Sporophila hypoxantha | reverse complement strand
GTTGAGAGGCAACAGAAGCATTCCCAAAGCTGCCATTCCTTTGCAGTGTGAATCAAGTGGGGTCGGGCTGAGCTGGGACGTTGAAACGAAGGATCTCCAAGAAGGAGGACAAGGACAGCCAGCGCAGGGAAGAGGCCCTCCCCGACGCCCCTTCTCTGCTTGCTGGACGTGCGGAACGCGACGGCGTCTACTGAGGCCAGTGCCACATCGTGGGGGTGGAGCAGCCATGGGCACCTGGGCAGGGATGCAGCCCTGGGCAGGGCATGACTGCACCTGGGCACGGGCCAGCTGATGCACCGCGGCGACCAGCCTCGCAGCGGGAGTACTGCAGCCCTAGGATGAGCAGTGGGCGGACTCGCAGGCAGGGACGGACTGCAGCGCCTGGGCAGGGCCTGACTGCAGCCCTCACGGGTGAAGCAAAGTCTGGGCAGGCGACTGTGCACGGGCAGATGATGAGCTTGGCTGGCAGGGACGCACGACCCTGCCCGGACGGACGACACTCGGGCATGCACCCGGGCGTGACTGAGCTGGCATGGAGGGACGAGCAGCTCTGAGGCAGGTGCATTGGGGTTCACCTGCAGGATGACTGCAGTCTGGCATGGCAGGGTCGCTCTGGCACGGGCAGACGGACGCAGCTTGGGCACATTGCAAGCCCGCGGACTGGCTCTGGGCGATTTGCAGTGGGCAGATTCCTGCAGCTCTGGGGCGTTGCCATGATGCGCAGGCATGGGGCAGCTACTGCCCGGGGTTGACTGCGCCTGGATGCAACGCAGATATAGCCCGGGACAAGAGCCGGCAACAGGATGCACAAGCGCCTGGGCACACACCCCTGGCTGCATGGGTTATTCCCCAGCTGGGACACATCAGTTGTCCCTCCCAGTGCTTATCCAGCATACGTCCCTTCCTTCTGGGAGGGATAGAGGGGCTGAAGCTTATTTAATCTCCATAACTGCAGTGGGTTCTCAGGCTGTTGTATCCCAGGGATGTTTTGGTGTTCAGCCTCCTGGATGATTTTCCCTTTTTTTTTATCCTCTTCTGCAGCTTATCCTACCCATTGCTAACTTGTCCAGAAACCGATGAAATCCCCTATATCATAATATATTCTGGAGTATGTATCCTTTACGTTGGCAACATGGGGGATGTTGGTGGTGGCTCCCAAATCATTGGGTTATCTCAAGAAAGTTAGGGTGGAAGACAGGAGGTTGAGTATACCTGTGCAGCTCCACTTGTGCGCCTCATCAGTATCTCTTGTTCTGTCTCTCAAGTTTCCTCTTGACTCAGTGGGAGCTGCTGGATTTGGATTCCCCAGGATATTTGCTTGCTGGATAGGCCAAGCCAGACCTGGGCACTGCTCTCGTGCTGCTGCTCAGGGATGCATCCATCAAATCCTTGGCTTCCTGTCAGCACCCTTGCATGGGACTGGGGACAAAACGATGATTCATTAAGGGGGATAGGCTGATTCATTTCCAGGCTGTTGACTCTGAGGCGGATGTGTGAAACAAAGGGGCCGTTGTCCAGTCCCTATCCTTCAAGCAATGCTGGATCCAAGTGGGATTAGCTGTAGTCTCGGCAAGCCTCAGCCACGTGAGTTCCTCAGGAGAAACATTCCTGCTTGCAATGCCAACTATGGAGTCTTTCCCTCCCCATCCCATTTCTCTCTTTTGCTTCCTAAAATGTTTTCAACTTCCTTAAGTTCAACAGTGACTCCTTACAATTCCCATGCAGAAAAACGCCCATGGCAAAATCATCATCGTGTACGACAACGACGAGCGCTTGGCGAGCCAGGCAGCCACCACCATGTGTGAGAGGGGCTTGAGAACCTCTTTTCATGTTATCTGGGGGTAGGTGGGGCTGGGAGAGCTCCCCCCACACCTCCTGGGGAAAAGGGAGAGTGGGGAGCAACTCTGTGGGAGCTGGAGATGGAATATCATCTGGGTTGTGCAATCACAGGATGGTTTGGGTTGGGAGCAAACTTGAAGGATCATCCATGTCCTGTTCCCTAGTTGGGCAGGGACACCTGCCACTGTCCCAGTGCTGCTCCAGCTCTGGCCTTGAGCACTGCCAGGGATGCAGGGGCACCCAGCTGCTCTGGCAATTGTTTCTTCGCCAACTTTTATCCCTTAACGTTCATGCGTCCCCTGTGTTTCTCCCTTGTCGGTGCTCAGAAACTGGGACTCCCATGGTGTTGCCGTTTGGCCACATAGGTTTTTCGGGTGAAGAGCGAAGATGGGTTCATGTCAGAAAGCTTGATTTTTATTTATAATATTATACTACATTATAAAAAAAAGAAAGGAGGTTCCGAAGCTGCTAACCTAAGTGAATAGAATAGAAAGATGTAACAACCACTCTCTTCAGACTGTGTCGAGGAGAGCTCAGTTCTGAGAATTGGCTTATTTTTCCAATGAAACATCATCATGGGCCATCAGAACTCCCTGTTGCTTCCAAGAAGCAATACTGTTGTTTTACTTTGTTTTCTGGGCCTCAGCTTCCCAGAAGGAAAAATCTACAGAAAGATTTAGTGAATATGATGTCTGTGACACCATTGGGTCTTCCAATCATGCGCTAAACTGTTCTACAGCGTGTAACCCAGTACATTGGGGAGAGGTGGGCAGCCCACCGATAACTCACTCCACATCACAACCCAGATCACTCAATCACACATCGGTGCTACAGGACGAGATGACTCAAGCTGGGCTAAACTAGCTCGAGTGTGTCGTGGATTTAAGGTTCTGTTAGGAAATGACCAATCCAAATCTATGACAAAACCGTCTTTATTTTTAAAATTATCCCGAGACTTTCTTCGGATTTGTAAATTTATTTGATATTTCCTAAGTTGGTTTGGGTTGGAATTGATCTTCAAAGATCCCATAGTCCACCCTGCATATGACTCCATATTCCAAAAGTCTGTAGCTGGCCTTGGAAACTTGGGATGGTCTTTGACCAACTCATCTGCTCCAATCCAAAGGACTTGCAAATCCCAAAAGTGATTCTTCATGGACCGATGGGAAGAGGTGGTGGTTTTATCACTGTATAAATTAATATGTCTTAAAACATAGGGTTGCATAGTGACGCGTGCAGTTAAATATTGGCATTATATAAATGCTATTTTATATAATTAGCCTTGGATTAATAATGTATTTGTAATATTGCTTAATACTTCAAATATTTATAGGAAATAAGACAGCTTGTTGTGTGGGGAGTCCCACTGATGGAAATACCTGGAGTTGAAATATTGTCCTGTATAGCTCCCAACACAAGCATGCTTCTTTATATTGCATACAATTCCACATGCCAGTGGAGTTTAGTTTGATTTTTCCAACTCCAAATCATCATAGTGAGGCGTGGGGCTCCTTATTATTGACACGTCCTCTGTACTTCTGAAACCCAATATATTGATAGTATATAAGTGTCAAATGTAAAGAGTAAAAACCCTCCAAGTGTTCATTTTATTTATGTGCCTGAGATGTGAAACGAAAGCTCTCAAAATGATGTGTCAGTGATATTTCAAGTCGTTTATTTTCAGAGATCTTTACTATTCAAAGCTTTGGAATGTAATTGTTCCATGTGATATTGCCTCGTCAAACGCCATTAAGAGAGTAGAGGTAATGAAAGAATTCATCATCTGTGCTGCAATTGAAACAAATTACAGATATAAAATCCAGGCAAATAGATCTGCCTAATTAGAACAATTATGGATTGCTTGGAAAAGAAAAAATAATAACAAACACAGAGAAAAATTTTTTCGATAAACATCTCAATTTTTTTAAATTTCTGGACAGGGCTTTGATAAATTTGTGGTTTATTGGTAAAAATAATCTACTGTTCTATTATTTGACATAATTTAGCACCGTTTGTTTCACTTTTGTTTTCTCTTCTCCATGAAATTACAAACCCCAAAAATCCCGGGACATTAATAACTACTTTCCAGTTGGGGGGGTTAAGTTTGTTTTTCTTTGGATGACCTTTTATGATATCCTTGGTGTCCTTTTTTCCGGGGAGAATTATTGGTGATCAAGGAATTTGGAGATTGTATAAGTTATATAAAGATATTCAATAAACTTACATAGTCTGATGAAACGCTATAAATAGATAAATATATACAATATTAATTAAGAAAAAAATTTCAAATAAATATAGAAAAATATAATCCAAGCATATAAAGTAAATTATTAATAACACCATTACAACCATTAACAAAAAAAAATATTATATTATATAATATTATGAACGTCATATATAATAAAGTGATATAAACAATTTATAATGAGAAAAAAAAATCTCCATTATATATATATATATATCAACCTATAAAATTTAATATATAATGATATAATATATTTTAATATAAAATAATATAAAATATTAATTATAAATCAATTATTGTAATGATACAAAAACTATAAATTATTATTAGATTATATATTCATAATAATTATACCAACCTTAATTCAAGATAAAATGGATTATATAAAAATTAATATTATCCTATAGATAATGCTGATTAGATATATAAGTATATTTTTTTATAATTTCAGACTATATTTACATTAAAAAATCGATAGAAAATAATTCATTATAAAGAATATAACAAGATTAAAGTAATTCATTTATATAAAAATGATAAATCTTAACTACAATTAAACCATCTATAATAACTACATATTTATATATGGTCCCGTGTGTGTGTGGGTGAGGGGAGGGTTTGAGGAGAATAAAGAAGTTGTGCGCGCTCCTCTCTCCCCCGCTCCCTCCCTCCGTGCCCGGTGTGAGTTGTTTTCCTTGCAAGGGGGTCCGCAGAATATCCCGAGCTGGAAGGGACCCGCGAGGATCATCGCGTCCATGCTATTAGCGCTGGCACAGCCAACCCCTCATGTGGCGCCTGGACTGTTGCAGTCAGGGTGGGATTGTGTGGTGGAAACTTCCGTGGAGTTTTGGAAGGAGAAAGTTAGTAGGAGCAGGTGTGGGGTGAGTGGTTGTGTTTGAGCTAGGAGTTTGTGTTTGGGATTGCGAATTGCCTTCGCCTCACCTTTGTCTTGTCCCCTCTCCCTGTCGTGCAGAGCCGCGGCTTGGAAAAGACACACAGCCCACGTGAGACAGGATCGAGGTTATTGCTTTAATTCAACGCCTATTTAGTGCGTGCAATCACTGTGTGTTGTCAGAGGGCAGGGGTAGGGTGAGGATGACTGGGGAGAAATTCCTCCCTGCAAGGGTTTAGTGAGGTGCTGACACAGGCTTGCCCAGAGGAGCTTGTAAGTCAGCTTCCATCACATGGGCGTTGTTTGTAAACAAACACGACCTGGCTAATGTTGCTCATCTTCTCGATAAGGTGCACGGAGGAAGCTCTGTCGTGATAAGGGCAAGTGGTTGGTGTTGTTGCTGCAGGAGTTGTTGGATTCCTGTTTGTGGCTTTTGATTTTTTTTTCATTTTTGGAGAGTGGAGAGGAAGAGAAGTGCAATGCACCGTGGTCTGTTAGTGTTCACTTCTGGGAAATAAAAGAACCGCGAGGAGAAAAGCATGTGAATGAAGTGGAAGAGCTTCTTGTGATATTGTGGATGAGCTGGTTTGAACAGCTGGATTCAGGCTGCAGGTGCTTTGGTCCTGTGGTCTCTTGGTTCTGTCCGTCACAGTTATCTGACTGGAGAAAACCCAACACGGTGGTTGCTGGTGATCTTATTCAAATGCTGTGAGTGGATGATAGCATTAAGTGAAAAATTTGTTTCTGGCTTACCAAAAAACAGTGTTCCAAAAACTTGCAAAAAAAGGGGCCCTTTTTGTTCTTTTTTTGATTTGTGGAAAGGGGCCCTTCAATGCTGTCACAGTCCAGGGTGTAAAGGAGGTTAGATTCATTGGTAGTGAGAGGTTGTATAACAGCTTGTTAGGAGGCCGACGTAAACAGGACAGTTTGTCTTTCCCAAGCTGGCTCTGTCTTAGCCTGGAGAGCTTACTTTCAAACTGATTCATGGACCTTACTTTCTGTGCGGGGCTGCCCTCTGCAGTGAGATGGACTGATTAGTCGTTGCTTCTGTTTCTCCAGGCTGGAAAAGAAACACCCTGATGGTTGAGTGAATAGAGAGGCACAGTCTATGATGAAGAGAGCGAACGATGCCGGGTTATTGACTTAGTTTAGAATTCTTTCTCTGCATGGTTGTCAGAATACGGTAGTTAGGGTTGCTTATGATAAATAATATAAACTAAAAAATTAATGGTGTGATGGAGATGGAGTAGTGGGTGTGTGCTCCTTCTGAGAGCACAGCTATTTCAAACTTCGTAATCGTTTACAAGCTCCGGTGAATTCGGGCGGGGCTTGAGGAGTGTGAGTAAAGAAGGTGTCTGTGAAGTCCCGTTCCGCCTCCTTTGCTTAGCACTTCGTGATTGAAAGATAACATTGGTATAAAATGCCTTTAAGAAGTGGGAAAGGGGAAGGGTTTTGAGTGTGTTTAAGGTGGTTCCACTTGAAGATGAGTCTGAGCCAGTATGGTTTTGGACAGCATCTTGGAGGTGTTGAAAAGAGTAAGCCTGGCAGACCTGATTGTTGTTCATGCAGTTGTGTGGGGTCAGATAGTCAACAAGAGGAGTGTGTAAGGCTGTTGAAGAGTCCAGTTCTTTTTGTTGAAGAGAGCGGAGGTGCATGATAGAACTTTATGGAGAGAATTCATCACCTGTTCCTGAGGTTTTGGTTTAACAGTAAAAGGAAACAGGACAATTGAAGCAATTGAAAAAAATGAGGTTAAAGATTTGGTCTCTGAATTGTTCTACTGTTCTCTATCCACCCAGCAGCTAGATTGACAAACAAAAATCAAATAACCTCTGGAATTGCACAGTGGAATCTCCAAATGAAAGGCTCTCCTGGGAGGTCCTCCTCCATCTTCCTGTTTCCACTTGATCTTTCAGAAGTCTTGAGCAACCAGTTTGATATAATGAGTTATATGAGCGCTTCAAAGAAGCCCTCCTGCTACTGAGGGCACTTTTAAAAAGAACAAACCTTGTTTCCATCTCTCTAATCCCTTTCCCAACAAAAAGTACTGGGAGAACAGGCTTTGTAGTATGTTCTGATTGGTAACAATGAATCTGAAGCTCTGCTTGAGAACTGTGAAGCAAATTCCCTAAGTTTGTGTTTGGTATAAAGAACAGTACGCAAAGTTTTAGATTATTTAAAAGTATTCCAAAGTTTTCAAATGTATGTCAGTGCTGCCGTTAATGGTTGTGCATGTAACAATGTTTCTGTAATTGAAAGCATCCATGTGATGGCCTGACTTGCTAAGTGAGCTGTAAATTCTGCTTTAGATTGGAATTTAATGACTTGTTATCATATTAAGCCATAAAACTGGTGTGAACTGTTGACCGAGAGGAGCAAAAACGAATACCTAGAGCTTACTTTGCCAAAATATTTTGTTAATTGTTGATTTGTTAACTGGAATTGCTGCAGGTCAGTGCGATGGATTAGGTTTTTGTAAGATAGAATGGAGATACCAGGCAGGCCCTGTGCCTCAATACTCTCTGGGCTAGAAGAAATTGAGGCTGTACTGCAGAAAACCTTTCCTAAAACATGTCCTCTTCCACTTCCAGTAACGAGCAGCTCCATTTGAACATTGCAGCCTTTCATCCAGTTATGGACTTCTTACTCTGATTGTGTGTGTTTGACAGCCACAGTGTGAAGGAAGACCAGCAGAGGCCAGCAAGGAGGGGAGCTCCTGTGACGTCTCCCACCAGTTTAGTCTGGGGCTCAAAGCTCGGTTTTAAACCCTTGGTAGCCAATAGGTAGTTAACATCAGATAGATTATGATACATTAAATGAACCCCTGCTTATCAAAGGGGTGGGGGTTAGGCTTGTCTGAGGAACAACTTGGCCTCTTATTGAAAGTGAACTTCGCGATTAACTAATTGTTAAATCAATTGTTTGGCTTTAAACAAAGTGGAGGAGCTGCTAAGCTATGAAACAGAAAACAGGTACCTAGGTAACTGATAGCAGCTCTGTGAATATTGTTCTGGTCAAATTTAGCCCGTTTTCCAGAATATTTATTTTTCTAATAATAATGAAGCTGATAACACTTGCTGTTGCACATGGAAAATTTGTAGTTTAAAATGTTAGATGGGGTGAAGAAGGGCTTTAACACTGCTGTGTTTTGAGCAGTGCTTATGTCACTGGCTTTTCTGGGCTGTAATGTCCATGGAGTTTTAAGAGAAGCATACTGCTGATGTTGATTCATAATTAACTGGAATTAAGTGAAGAGTTTTGCATTATTAGAGGACCAGGTGGATTTGTGCCAACTACAGTTTTTGTTGTGGTATTGCACTTGTCTGCAATTTAGGAGAGTTGCTAAAATATATTGGGGCCTCCAGTAGTTTAATCAAAGGTCAATAAAATTAGCAAAACGCTTCCTATCTCATGTCTCTGTTGCAGCAAATTTTAGTATTGCCCATGGAGGCATGTGTTTGATGGTGAGTGCCTAATTTTTATAATAGCAACATACCTTTTCATTCACTGCATTGGCTACAATTTGAGGTAAGCCTCGTAGTCATTGAAAGAAAATCCAGCTTCCCAAGTTTTTTAAGATCATGATCATGAGCTTGTTTAGTATCGTTATATATGAGAATTTGAGTTTTCTCATTTTATTCAATAAAAAAACGTAATGGATGAGTGAAATCGATTCAGTCATGATAGTGAAGTAACTATGTTCTTCAATGAGTAATAGTTGTAGAATTCAAGATTGAACATTGCCAATACTAGAGATGTAAACTTAAAATATGTGTAAATTGAGTTCTGTATAGGCATGTTTCAATTTTCTCACCAAAAGCTGGCCCAGAGAAGCGAAATCCCTTTGCATCCTCCTTTCCCTCCAAGGTCACCAAGCATCATGCCTGAACTTCATTAGCCTGTGTCAAAACAAGCACCAGGACCTTGTCTTGCTGGCCAGAAGCTCCATTGGATGGGAGCTCTCCAGAGCCACCTCCCTACTGGGCTGATTTGGTTGGAACCTAAACTGGACTCTGAGGATTCTCAGTGGCTTAACTCCCCTTCCAAAAGATAAAACCAAACAAACCCAACACCCAACCCCAGTAAGGGAATTACTGCTGCTCTGACCTGAGTATGAATGAAATGAGCCACCATTACATCCACTTTTTCTGGTTCTTCAGAAAGGATCACAAAACCAGATATCTGATTGTAGGAATGAAAAGGAGTTAGCCCTTCTGGAATCTTGAGGCATGTTTTTGGAGAGTGGTGGGTTTTTGCAATAGATGTCCTCGTCCTTCTCCACTGAGTGATTTAAGCTTATGAGCATATATCTATCTAACAAATGTAAAAGATTGACTTTTTATTTTAGGTTGTTGAAGTTCATTACTGATTCATGGTGCACTTGTTGTGCGCTTGCGTGAAATTGATAAAAAATTATTCTTTTCCAGGATTCCAGGATTTTAATGAAAAAAACATTGCCTTTAAAAAATCCCAAAAAATGGGCGACAGTTAAAATAGGAGGAAATGAGCTTGTAGACTTTCTCTCAAATACCACAAATTATTTTCTCGATCTTCTTTCCTCGGTGGAGCTTAACTTCTGTTCCTCTTTATTTCAGAAGAGCTCTTGGCAATGAATAATTCTTGCTAAAGCCAGATATACCATTTTCGAGTAAAACCAGGACGAGGAATTTCAGATTTCTTTTATTTCAAGGTTTAAGATGAATAAGCAGACTGATAGAAATACTGTTGCATTAAGGCTTTGAATAATTAGCCAGAAAATCACTTGGATATTTTTTTGGTAGCACCGAGTGGGTTTATAGGTTATGTTCCAGACACTCAGGAAAGCGAAAATTTTCCCTTTGAAGAATTTTAGTTCTTGACTAGTATGCTGCCCTTAAGGTTTTCTTCATCTGTTCATGCTTAGGAGTTGCTGGGATCATGGGCTTAATATTTGAATACTTGTTTCAGAGAAGCGCAAATAGTATATAGAATGGAGAATAAATAGTTGAAGACATTGACTCAAACTTTGACTTTAGAAGTTGCCAACTAATGACACTATTGACCAACTATTAGGAAAACATGTGTGCCTCAGGGAGAGAGGAATTAATGCTGCGGGGCAAGAGATGAAAACAAATTACCACGCAAAGTTAGGCCAATTTTGTAAGCTTCTTCCAGTCTTAATCTGTTCGGGAGTAATCTTAGACACAGGCTCTCTGTTTCGCACAATTCTAAAAGAAACTTTTTTACCTTTCTTGAAGTGGTAACAATGAGTAACTCCCTTGAGTATCCATAGCTTGCAGTATATGAACGGCACAGTCAGAGATGACTGGATGGGAAAGGGCTGAAATGGGGGAAGTTTTCTCTAGTGGAGCACACTGTTGACTTGGTACTAGTAGTTTCAACTAACGAGCTGAGCGTGGGAAGTGATCCTGAAAATCTCCCATACAGTTTACTGAGAGAGTCCCTGAATCTTGGTGTCTGTGGTGGATAGTTGAAAGTTGTGCATCAGGAAGAAAGAAAAATATCAAATTTGGCCACGCCATTGGGCCTTCGAGAAGAGAGCCAAAGGGGTCCATTGTGCAAAAGTAGTGATGGTGAAGCAGCATTTGAGCTCCTTTTAAAAACCAAAGGCTGTGGAGTACTCGTTTTATTGAGTGAGGTTAGCTCTAAAATCTACAAGGATCACAAAAAAACCACTTCAAAGTAAGAGGGGATTGTTTACATATTTTCAGCTTGTAGGTAATCTTGAGGCCATGTTAGCAAATGTGTGGAAATGTTGTTTCTTGCAGCGCATTGGTAAAAATTGTGTTCTATGTTGCATTGAGCTGGGGTAAGAAACATGTTTTATTTTTTTTTTTGTGATGAAGAATGTTGGGGGGGGAATGATTTTTTTGTTGAGAAGGGCAGATGCTTGCAGCCTTCTGAAGTGGGATGGTGGTACTGTGTATGGGGTGAAGCTTTCTGGTATTGTATGGTGACACTCTGGGTATGGTGGCTGTCTCAACTGTGACATGTGCTGTGACACAAATGCAGTACAGGATTTGAAAAATAGAAATGCTAACATTCTAAGGCATCACCAGAATGTGCTTCAACCTCATCGTGGAATGGTTGGGTGGGAAGGTGTAAGTACAGTTTGTGATAATTGGGAGAGGGGCTGTGGCCCAGCCTCATCCTCAATTGGCTCCAGCTGTGAGAAGCAGGTGAGCAGCATTGAAGGTGATGAGCCATGGAGTGCCCAGGTGTGCTGAGCAACCACAGAGAGAGCAGAGGGCACACAGGGGCACTGCATGAACATGAGGGGATAAAAGGCTGGGCTGAAGAACAAGAAGGGCAGATGCTGCAGCCTTCTGAATGGGTTGAAACTTTCTGGTATTGTTTGGTGACACTCTGGGTATGGTGGCTGTCTCAACTGTGACATGTGCTGTGACACAAATGCAGTACAGGATTTGAAATATAGAAATGCTAACATTCTAAGGCATCACCAGGACGTGCTTCAACCTCATCATGGAATGGTTGGGTGGGAAGCTGTAGGCACAGAGATAATTGGGAGTGGGGCTGTGGCCCAGCCTCAATTGGCTCCAGCTGTGAGAAGCAGGTGAGCAGCATTGATGGCGATGAGCCATGGAGTGCCCAGGTGCACTGACCAATCACCAAAGGGCACAGAGGGCACACAGGAGCACTGCATGAACATGAGGGCATAAAAGGCTGGGCTAAAAAATGAGAAGGGCAGATGCTTGCAGCCTTCTGAAGTGGGATGGTGTTACTGTGTATGGGGTGAAGCTTTCTGATGTTGTATGATGACACTCTGGGTATCCTGCCTGTCTCAACTGTGCTATGTGCATGACAATAATGCAGTACAGGATTTGAAAAATATAAAAGCTAAAATTTATGCTAAGGCWKCACCAGAACGTGCTTCAACCTCATTGTGGAATGGTTGGGTGGGAAGGGACCTTAAACCCCATCCATGCCACCATGGGCAGGGACACCTTCCCTTATCCCAGGTTGCTCCAAGCCCATCCAGCCTGGCTGGACACATCCAGGGATGGGACAGCCACAACTTGTGCACAGCCAGTTTGTGATCTGGGGTTGTTTCTCCCACAGGCCGCCTTACCCGGGGTCTCTCAGGCCACGAGTCCAAACTCTCATCCGTGAGGAGCAGCCGCAGCCTGCACAGCTCTGCTCRCAGCCTGCCATCCCTGAGCAGCCGCTCCCACAGCAGGACCAGCATCCAGAACAGGCCCTGGAAATAAAGCAGTGTCCAGGTGTTGGGAATGCTGAGCAGTGCAGCCCCTTTGTGGTTTTAGGAATCGGCAGGGAAAAGCAGYCCTGGTGAGAACCGGCAGCTCGGGTAAGGCTGGGCAGCTGCAATGATGTTCATAGAAGCAGGAATGGCATCACTTGGGGTGCAGGGCAGGACAGAGCTGATAGAACTGGTTTTGTAGGGGAGGGAGAAAACTGCTAGTAAAGGCTGGCACCAGTAGAAACTGTCCCACAAAGTTTTTAGTCCAGCTGAAGGAATTTGTGTCCGTCACATTCCCAGGCCGTGCCTGGAGCTGTGAGGGTGAACAGGCCRCAAATCATCTGTGAGCACAAACTTTGGTGGTTTTAGCAGAGATAAAGACATTCAGCAACTTGCCAAAAGTGAGAGAAGATCCTGGAAGGGTTGCTTGYTGGTTTTTTTAAATAAATTATAATAATGAACAGAAGTATTTGTAATAAAGATGKTTTTTATTGCTCAGTTGGTGCTGTGACAGTGGTGCTTGCTCRTGGACACTTTGTGAATAGTTGTGTCTTTTTCAAGGTGACCTGGAGGAGAATAACTAGAATTCTGGAATTTTTTTTTCCACTCCTTTGCCACTCCTTTTAGGAGTTTTTTTAAGGTTTAGGGTGGCTGAAGGAAAATTTGCTGCTTCTGCCACACCAAGGTCCCTAAAAGCCAGCAGGACCCTGGAATCAGGAACTGAACAGTTGGAAAAGTGAGTAGCACAGTTTTCCTCRAATTGGTGCTTCTGGATAACCTGGGAATCCTCTGATTTTCCTGAGCTGCCTATGGGACACTTGGGAAGTGATTTTGGAGGGATTCTGCTCTCCAGTTTTTCCATCTGGCATTGCTGAGCCTGGTCCTGCTTTGGTTATYGTGGTTTTGTGGAGTTTGTGTGTATTTTTGGATTCAGTGGGTTTTTTCCCCCTTTTTGAAGCAGACAATTTTCAACACATCCCAAAACTCACTGGTGATTTTGGGATAATTCTGATGAAAGGACAAAAAGTAGGAGAAATGKCACATAATTTCCTGTTTGGGAGATTAGGACTCAACATCCCTGAGCACATTTATCTTTTATTGTGACTGTGAGTGTGAAATCAGACAGTGCTGATTGCAGGACTGGCAGGTTCAGTCTGATAAGGTCCTGCTGCTGTGGGAGTAGATTTTTCCAGCTCCATGAGCTCTTGGCAGTGTCATTGCATTGGCTGAAATCCTGATTTTGCTGTCCAGCTGTGGGAGASAGATCCAGAATCCCTGGCTGCTCTGTGCTGCATGAAAACCTCCTGGTGAAACTGTTGGATAAAASTGGCTTGAGTTGTTTGTGATCCTCCAAATCCAAGGAATCAAAGCAAGGACTGGATGTACTTTCCCAYCATCTCGATGGATTTGTGTGGATTTGGACTCCTGGTGTTGTTTGGAGCAGAGTCAAACTCCGTAGAGGCTGAGAGGTTTAATTTAATAAAATGTAAATTACAGCATCTGTTTGGGTGATTTATTTGCAGCTTTGAGAGCTGTGGAGAGCCTGGAAAAGCTGGGAGTGAGCAGGGGCTCAGCTCCCCATTCCCTAGGGATTGCAGCAGGTGAGGAGGGGTCACACAATCAGAAAGGTTTGGCTGGGAAGGGACCTTTAAACTTGTCCAGTTCCAGCTCCTGGACACCTCCCACTATCCCAGGTTGTTCCAAGCCCTCTCCAGCCTGGCCTGGAAAACTTCAGGGATGCAGCCCCAGCTGCTCTGGTAATTCCAGCCCAGCCAGGAATTCCCAATTCCCAAGACTCCCTCTGGCAGTGGGAGCCATTCCCTGGGTGCTGTCCCTGCAGGCCTTGTYCCCAGTCCCTCTGCAGCTCTCCTGGAGCCCCAATAAATCCTCCTGGCCTCATGTCCCACAGCCCAATTCCCTTTCCATCCTCTGSCAGATCAAAGGGAAAACCACCACCTTCCTTCCTTTTTGTTCCTGCTATTTTCATGCCCTTTCAATCAATTCCTTTTCCAGGCCACTGACCCAGCACACCCTGTTTGTGCTGGCTCCAACTCYGAMAGGGCTTTTCCACCCAGTTTGGGAAAAAGGGAAAACAACCACAAGCTTTTCTCATCCTTCTTTGCATTTATTTACTGATTGCCTTCTCCCCTTCTCTCCAGCTGCTGCAGCCTGATCCCAGCTCAGTAGATGTTGTCCCTGGCGTGCTCCATGATGACCTTCAGTGCCAGCCAGGTCTCCTGGGCGGTGGGGACGATCTGCCTGGCGGGCAGCAGGAATCCATAGCGCCCCGTGTCCCGCAGCTCAAAGGTGAAGGAATATTTAATCCCCTGGTTGTAGGTCCAGTCAACGGTCGATCCACTGGCTCTGTCTGGGGGAGGAAAAAATGGGGGGGAATTCAGAGCCTTGATTGCTTTGTCCAGTGTCTCTGTCTCTCTGGGAGCCTCTCAGGAGCCCCGGGTTGGCAGACAGCAGGGGGAGACTCTCTCGTGCCCTGAGGGTACTGAGGGCAGCCAGGCTGGTCACCTTTGCAGCAGGAGAGACACCAGAGACATTGGTAGAAGATAAAGGGCTGACTCTTAGCAGGGGTTAATCCAAGGTTTTATTCTAGGAGTTCCCTACACCTCAGGGGGCTCCTGCTGAGAGCCCTGGGAGATGTGCCAAGGTTACATTTAAAGGGAGGTGGAAACCGAAAGTAAATAACATTTACTGACCAATAAGTGACCCTGAGGGATGGGTACTGGGGGAGAGACATTTAGGACAGCACATGGGGCAAGGCTTGGGGGGCTGACCCCTGGGCTCTGGCTAATCACTCCATGTCCTGGACTGAAACTTCTAGATGGAGGGGATGGGATGCTGAGTGATTGACAGAGAGCCAGGGTGGGGGTTTGGGGATGATCTCAGCAAAGGGATTACACAGGTAAAGGGAGGGGGTACAATCCGGGTAAACCGTTTGGGAGAAATACGKGGATACAAAACCAAAACTATTACAAAGTATAAAAACACACTACAACAGTACAGGAATCCCAAGGGATATTTGGCCAATGTGAGGGATGGTTTTGGGATCTGGGGGGTTTGGGGCTGCCCCAGCACTTACAGATGGTGGTGATGATGCTGCCGTACGTGAACCTGGTGCCATACAGGGAGGACAGAGCTGCCACRGCCTTGGCAGAAACCTCGTGCTGGGAATACAGGGAACAGGGAAAGATGAGCCAAAGAAAGGAAAAAACTGTGAGGTACAGCTTTTTTCTGGGTGCAACAAATCTCCTCCCAGCTTCCCAAGGGGTGCAGGACAGAGATAGCTCCCCCTTGGAGCAGCAGAAGATCTCCACCCCATGCCAGCCCCTCAAGGCACATGGGCCTCACCAGTTCCTGCTCATCTGGCGCCGGGGTCTCGGTGTAGCCGTAGGGGTAGAGCAGGAGCTGGGAATAGCTGTGGATGGAGACAAAAGCCTTGATGTTGCCGTGGCTCTTCACAAAGTCCACGATGGATTTCACCTCGGGCTCCGAGTTGGGGTAGGGTCCGTGGTACGTCTCCGAGCAGGAGTTTCCGCTGGCTCCRGCATCTGCGGAGAAGAGGTTGGTGAGAACACAGTGGGAATTTGGGGSATTCCAAGCCCAAGAGGTTTTCCCATCCCTCATCTCCTTGGTGGTGATCAAGAGATGCTCCTGAGGCATCTGCTCCCAGAGATTTGTATGGTGACTTTCATTTGTCACTGGGGGACATCAAAGCCCTAGTGGAGCCCAAACCCTTGGCTCTAACACAGAGAGCAAATCCCACTCTTCCCCAGGGGACATCAATGGATCTTTGAGCCAGAAACAGCTTTGGAGCCTCCAGCTGGAGAGTGGAAGCGCTCCAGAGGGGCAAGGGGCCAGCTCTGACCTCCAAAACCTGCGTCCCAGTTGCGGTTGGGGTCCACTCCGACACAGATGGCGCCYGCGTGCTTGGACCTGGTCTTGCGCCACATGCGGTTCTGGAAGGGCAGAGCCACCTCAGCTGGTGCCCAGGGCTGGAGCTCCACAGCTCAGGGTGGGCCCCTTCCCATCCCATGGAAACGTGGGTGAGGAGGCTTTGCCCTCTCAGGGATGTGCAACCCCCCAGATCCTCCCCAGCCCCATCCAGAGCAGCTGTAGGAACCAGGGAGAGGAGATCCAGGGCATTACCGTGGTGTGGGTGTAGACAAAGCCATCTGGGTTGGTGACAATCTCCAGGAAGATGTCCATCGTCTCCAGGATGGAGGCCACACCTTCGTTATTCGCGTGATCCTGGACAATCTAGAGAGGATGGAGGTTTGGGGCTCCCTGTTCTCCCTGTGGGATCACCCACCTGGATCCCACAGCTCCTGAGGACCCTTTTGGGATGTGTCAGTACCTTCTTGGCAAACCAGACGCCGCTGGCCTGTGTCACCCACTCGCGGGAGTGGATCCCGGTGTCGATCCAGATGGCCGGGCGGTTCGTGCCCCCTGTGCTGAACTGGGACAGCAGAGAGGGGGGGTTGGCTTTGTCCCTGTCACCACTTTCCCCTCTGGATCACGATCCCCAAATCCTCACCTTGAGCACGTAGAGGGGACGGTTCTCGGTCGAGCGGCCRATCTCCAGCTTGCTCACCAGGTTGGGGTTCTCGGCCACCAGCATGTCCATGAAATTGTAGATCTGGGAATGAGAGATGTGGGGGTCACTCCCCTGCCCAAGAGTAAACTTTTCCCCCCAAAATGCCCCAAATCTTGTGCTTTCYCACCTCATCTAAGGTGTGGTAGGCCTCGTAGTTGAAGGTGCTGGTGTCGACCGACCGCTGGCGGCTGCTGAGGAGCATCTCCGTCTGCTCTTCATCCAGCAGGGCCTGTGGGACASGGGGTGGGATGAGCCTCCTTCCCACTGATGGGATCCCACCTCTCCCTCACCTCCCCTGTGGCACTGCTGACCTGCACATCCTCGATCATGATGGAGTAGGAGACCCCAGAGGCCTCCAGGTGGGCTTTGACCGCCTGCAGGCTGCGGAAGGGCACGCGGATGTCCACGGGCAGTCCCAGCCTGCGGGGAGCCAGCCAGAAATCCAGCTGGATGGGGAAAATGGACATGAGGGGTGAGATCCTGCCTTGGGATGCACCCCCAGCACCAGCCTGTCTTGCTYTCCACCGCTTGGTTCCCACAATCCCACATCCAACCCCATCCTTGCTTTGCTTGGGGGTGTAAAACAAAGGCCATGGGCTGGGGGGTGTCCCCARAATCCACCCCCACAGCCAGTACCTGCAGATGCTCCAGGTCCTGCAGCTCCTGCACCTTCTGCAGCTCCTCATTGCTCTGGGGGACGACACGCAGCACCTGGTGCCTGTGGGGTCAGGGGGTGCTGAGGAGTGTGGGACGAGCTCCGGCCCCATTAGTCCGACCTAACCCCACCCATCCATCCCCCCATTCCAGGGCTTTCCCCTGAGCCTTTTCCCTGTACTCCCTCAGGGCTGAACCAACTCCTTCTGCCCCACCTGGTGCCACCATCCCCATCCCTGCCCCTTACCCAAAGAAGGTCTCAGTGCAGGTGGCCACTGCCACCAGGGCAGCCAGGAGCACGGGGAGCCTCATGGTCAGCAGGGACAGCCAGTCTCACATCCCAGCAGTGCCCTGGGGCCTCTTAAATCCCATGGGATGGCAGCTCCAGCCCAGCCCCTCCAGCTGTCCCTTTTCCCAGGGCCCTGGGAAGGCTCTGGCTGCCACCAGCCAAGGTCAGGCCCTGCTGTCCCYATCCAGGCACTCCCAGTCCTGGCCAAACCTGTCCCAGGAACTAGCTGGGGCCCTGGTGAGTCAGCTGCCAGCAAGGTGAGACCGGGAGGTGCCAAAATCCCACAGCCTTCAGCGCTGGCTGAGGGGAGGGAAAGGATCAGTTTGGGTTGAGAATGTGCGAAATGCAGATTTCCACTTGGGGCTTGGTGAGCTGCATCCCTAAACCAGAGCGGTGGGGAAACTGGTTTAAAATTTGGCAGAGGAAAGTGGTGTAAAGCTTGGCCCAGGACAGAGATCAGAGCAGGTGACAGTCATCCCAGTAGCCAAAAATAAACAGCAAATACCCTGAGGGTATCCATGTCCCTCCCTGTAACCCCCTCGGAAGGGATGATGGAACAAAGCTGCTCAAAACTCCACAAATTTGGGGTTGCTTGCCCAAAAAACCCCATCTCCTCCCATGCTGGCTGTTGGCTCCAAAGGATGGAGACTTTGAGCCAAAGTCACMAGGGGAAAATCAACACCTGCAGGACTGGGAGTCCTTTTCCACCCTTTCTTTGGAGATTAGCATGAAAAAAAATGAGGGTGCCTGAAACCACTGAATGTCCATGAGGATTTATTGAGAGCAGGGAATGCTGGGGGAGGTGCTGGGGTCAGTATGGATGCTCCAGGACGTGCACCATGATGTCCAGGAGCGCCGGCCACGTCTCGGTGGCAGTGGGGAYGATCTGGGAGCTGGGCAGGAGGAATCCGTAGCGCCCCGAGTCCCTCAGCTCCAAGGTGAAGGAATATTTCACCCCGTTGTCATAGGCCCAGTCGATGGTGGTGCCTCCTGCCATGTCTGCAGGGAGAGGAGCCCAGGTGGGAGCCCATTCCCGAGGGATTTGCTGCGGGGTGAGGGAGGGACACTCACAGATGGTGTTGGCGATGCTGCCGTAGGTGTATTTTGTCCCGAACACAGCGGCCAAGTCGCTCACGGCCTTCTTGGCCAGTTCATTCTGCAAAGGAACCACCAAAAGTGGTGGGATCTGGTGCATCATGGGGATCTAGAGGCCATCATTCCCCATCCCTTCTGCTCTAGGTTTTCCCAAAAACCCTTAATTTTTGATGTTTGAGGTCCATCTCACAACCACCCTCCTCCAGAACCCAGGTGCATGGGTTTGATATTCGGGTTGCATCTAATGAGAGGAGCAGGGAAGCTCCTGGGATGCYCTGCCTGACTTTGCCTGGTCGTCCTAGCCCCACGTTTTGGGGCCATCTCACCATTTCCTGGTGGTCGGGTGCGGGTGCCCTCTTGTATCCGTAGGGGAAGAGCAGCATCTGGGAGTAGCTGTGGATGGAGATGACGGATTTGACGTTCCCGTGGGCGCGGATGAAATCCACGATGGCTCTGACTTCCCTCTCGGAGTGRGCGTGAGGGCCATGATAGATCTCAGAGCAGGGATTGCTGCTGGAGCCGGCACCTGGAGCAGGGGGAGGAGGAGATCCAGAGAGGATCCTTCAGGAAGGGTTTCCATCCCTGGGTTTCTCCACTCTAGCAGAAAGTTTCGATGTTTTGAGGCACAAACAATGCCCAGGYGTGGGGACCTGGTGGCTGAGGTCTCACCTCCAAACCCAGCATCCCAGTTTCTGTTGGGATCCACTCCCACGCAGTGGGATCCAGCATTGATGGACCTGGTCTTGCGCCACAGGCGGTTCTAGAAGCACATGGAGAGCACACTGGAACAGGGATGTGAGTCCAAATCCCTGCCCAAGCGTCTCCAGGGATCTCCACTCACCCATCTTCCCACATGGGAGGAACATCCCTCCCCACCCAAAAACCATGGACACCTGTGGTTGGGGACAGCACTGGGACAAGATTCCCCCGTGGTGTCCCGGCACTCACGGAGCTGTGGGTGAAGGCAAAGCCATCGGGGTTGGTGACAATCTCCAGGAAGATGTCCATGCTGTCCAGGATGGCCGTGACAGAGGGGTCCTGCCCGTATTCCTTGGCAATCTGTGCATGGAGAGGAGCAGGAGCTGCCCCGGTGCCCCTCGGAGACAAGGGGTGGGACAGATGCAGGGTAAGAATTGGGGTCCCACAKCCCAGGTGGCCCCAAGGTGACCTTGTTGGCCGTCCAGACGCCGGTGGCTTGGGTGATCCATTCCCGCGCGTGGATGCCGGTGTCCAGCCAGATGGCCGGGCGGTTCGATCCCCCGGTGCTGAACTGTGCGGAGCCACGGGATCATTGAGCTTGGAAAAACCCTCCAGGATCATGGAATCCATGGCCCCATCCCCACCTTGTCCCCAGCCCAGAGCCCCGAGTGCCACCTCCAGGAGTTCCTCAGACACCTGCAGGGATGGGCACTCCCTGGGCAGCCCCTGCCAAGGCCTGACCCCCTTTCCATGGGGAAATTGCTGCTGCTTCCACCCTGAGGCTGCCCTGGCACAACCTCTCATCCTGAGGGGATGTTCAGGGCGAGGCTGCCCCAGGACCCACCTTCAGCACGTACAGGGGCCGCTGCTCGTAGCTCTGCCCCATCTGCACCTTGCTGACCAGCTTGGGATGATCCTCCACCAGCACATCCATCCACTSGTAGATCTGCAAGGAGGAGCTGCTGGCTCAGGAGGCTCAGCCTGCTTCTCACCTTTTGCTTTTGAGATGCAACAAGCAGAGCTTCCCTGGGGGAGATCTGGTGCTTCCCTGGGGATCTGGGACTCCCCTGGAGAAGATCTCCTGCTTCCCTGGAGAACATGGGGTGGCTGGGGCTCTGTGTGAGCAGGGAAAGACACATGCCAACATTTTTGGAAAAGTAGAATGAATGGTGAGGGGAAAAGTTCTAAGACCCCCCAACACCACCACAGCCCCCATCAGTCCCAAACTGGGCTCCAAGCACCCCCAAAGTGAAGCTGAAAATGTCTTCCACAGGGTAGGAGGTTCCAGGAGTGGCCATGCCGGATGTGGAAGGTTTCCCAGTCTCCCATCTCAGCTAAAAGCTCCACCAAGGAGGAGAAACGTGTCCCAGGGAGGTCTCACCTGTCACCAAGAACTCACCACGACCTTCACCACATGGATGTGACCCCATCACAAAGCCAGTGCTCTGCAGAGAAAGGTACCTCATCTATAGTGTGGTAGGAGGCGAAATCAAACGTCCTGGAGCTTCTCTTTACCCTCCTAGACCTCCTCATGCTTTCCTTTTCTTCATCCAATAATTCCTGRTTAGGAGGCMAAAAAACCCAAGATCAAAAAGGCTGGAAGGAGGAGGGGGTTGGATTTTTCTTCTTKATTTCCAACTTTTTGGACTTTCTCTCAGGGCTGAACTGCAGGAGCTCATCCTGTTCCTGTCATAGCCGTTACCTGCACGTCCTCGATCATGATGCTGTAGGAAAAATTATGGGAATCCAGGAATTTTTTGACTCCTTGGAGGCTGGGGAAGGGCACCCGCAGGTCCGCGGGGCTGTCTCTTATACACATCTAGATGTGTATAAGAGACAGATTATGGGAATCCAGGAATTTTTTGACTCCTTGGAGGCTGGGGAAGGGCACCCGCAGGTCCGCGGGGTGGCCAAGGCTGTTGGGGTGACGCCAAAAATCCACCTGGGAAGAAGAAGTTGAGCTGAAAGGGAGACTCGGCCCCATCCTGTGCTGGTGCTCATCCACTGAGCTCCCCAGCACCTCCAGGGGTCTCACAGGAATTTCCATGAAGGATCTAAAAAGGTTTTTGGGCAAATTTTAGGCCACAGATGGATGTCTGGATAGGGATTTACAGAAATGTTTAAGCACAATTTGTTTGAGTATTTGTAGGATGTTCCCAGTTCATACAAAACAGGAGCCCTGAGCTCAAGGAGCCCCAGGTTAAATTCACATTCATATGGTTCTAAATGACACAGCTCCAAAATGGGGAGGAAAAAGGATGGGATGGCAAAAGAAGGAGGGAGCCCTGGATTCACCTGGSTCTGTGACCAGGGGGGTGCTCAGGRTCCCTCAGAGCTCACCTGCAGCTCCTCCTGCTCGCCCAGCAGCCCGAGCAGGGTGATGTGCTCCTCGTTCCTGGCCGTGACACGCAGGACCTGGTCCCTGCAGGGAGGCASAGGGGTCACAGGGAGGAGACTCTGGCCTGGGGGGAGGCTGGGGAAGCTCCACACCRGCTCAGAGGGTTGGAAAATGCATCAATTGTTGGTGGTGAGAGAAAAAAAAATGCAGGTTCAGAGCAGCCATGATGGGAAAAGRGCAAGGGGTCTGAGATGATCTCCAGCCTTGTTTGATCAGCTCCCAAGATGTTGGGGAATATCTCCCATGGATATGTTCTATATCTATGGAAATATTCCCTAGCAGAGGTCCCAGTCCAGCCTGGCTKGGCTTCCCAAGGACAGGCACAGCCCCTGGAGAGGAGGARATGTTCTGTGGGAGAGAGGTTTTCTCATCTCASATCAATCCTCTACCTCCAACCTCTCCTGCTGGGCAGTGCTTACAGCTGCTCCCAAAATGGCACAAAACTCCTTCACCTTTCCCCTTTTGTACTTTTCATCCTCTCAACTCCCATTTATCAGTTTAACCACCTCCCCAGGGTGATAACAATTCCCATTCTGTGCCTGGGGGACTCAGGCAAGCCTTAAATCCTTGTGATTTTTCCAAAATCAGGGARCAGCCCTGACATTCCCTGGACAGTCTTGGCTCACAGCCACCCCCTGCCTGGAGGAGAGTGATGGGATCCTGGATGGATCCCTCAACCCTCATCGTGTCCCAGGAGGAAGGAAAGCAGGGAGGAAGGTGGGTCAGTCACATCACAGAATATCCTGAGCTGGAAGGGGCCCACAAGGWTCAAATCCAACTCCAGGCTCTGCCCAGACACCCCAACAATCCCACCCTGTCCTTGAGAGCGTTGTCCAAACACTCCTGGAGCTCTGGCAGCCTTGGGAATGTGACCATTCCCTGGGGAGCCTGGGCAGTGCCAGCGTCCTCTGGRTCAGGAACCTTTCCTKATAYCCAACCTAGACCCCCCTGGCACAGCTCCATCTGTTCCCTGGGTCATGAGAGCCCCAGCTCCAGTGTCAGTCCAGCTGCTGGGATGTCCTGGGGGTACTTTTTTATGGATAAGTTTTCCCTACTCTGAACACGGAATTCCCAYTTTCTCTACAAGTTAGTTCTCATTGCCAGTCCATTCATTCAGACCTTTCTGGAAATGGGTTGGAAGCTTTGGGAGTTTTGGGTTGTCCTGACCCCCCCCCCAATATTCCATGCCCCCTTCTCAGCCTCACTCCTGCACTGGTGCTGTTCTTATCTGCAGGAGCTGCAACCAGGATGTTCATCCTGGAAAAGTGCTGCCCTCCCTCCCCAGGGCCCCTTCTCCAGCCACATCTTGTACTTTCCCACGGGGTGTTATTCCCAGCAATCCTTGGTTATTCCCAGAAATCCTTGGTTATTCCCAGTAATCCTTGGTTATTCCCAGCAATCCTGGGCTGTTATTCCCACAAATCCTTGGCTGTTATTCCCATAAATCCTTGGTTATTCCCAGCAATCCTTGGCTCTTATTCCCAGCAATCCTTGGTTATTCCCAGCAATCCTCAATTATTCCCAGCAATCCTTGGCTGTTATTCCTAGCAATCCTTGGTTATTCCCAGCAATCCTTGGCTGTTATGTTATTCCCAATAATCCTTGGATAGCTCCACAGCCATCATCTTTGAGCCCTACACATCATCCCCTGATCCTCTGGGATTCCACACCCTGGCAAAGCTTGGAGYGATGCCCTCAGGCTTCAGCATTCCCTGATTTCTACCTGCTCCAAACCTCTCTCCAACCCTGGGATGAAACCAAACCTTTCCCAGTTGGCAAAAACCCTGTTGGCTTTCCATCCTTTGGGATGTCAGCCTTCAGGCTGACCCTGAGGGACAGTGGTGGGGATGGACCATCCCCATSCCAGCTGCGGTGTCCCACCACCCCCTGCCCCAGCAGGACTCACCCCACGAAGAGCTGCTCAGTGCTGGTGACCCCCAGGAGGGCGAGGAAGACCAGGAGGGTCTCCATGGTGGGTGGGAGCAGAGCACAGCCCCGAGGATGGRCAGAACCCCCTCGGTGGTCGGGGTCCCTCCCGGAGCTCCTCAGCGGGGCCGCATCCGCCGCCCCCGCGGCGTCGGCAGCGACAAACAGAGCAGGCAGGAAGGGCTCCCAGAGCCCAAATGTTTGCTTTATTTGGCAAAGTCAACACAAGAGCAGCCAAATTAGGGAGGATCTGATAACGTCTCCCTCGGTGAGTGGGTCCTGGATGAGTGTCCCTGCTCCCAGCCCCGAGCTGCCGTGGGCACGGGCGGCTCCCAACCCACGGGCGTGGGACGGTGGGGATGGCGTGGTCACAGGAGCCCCAAAACCACAAGGAAACACCTCTTTGTTTCCATGGATTTCTTCATTACACATTGCTATGAGTAAGTCAATCATAATTATGATTAGTAATGCATGTGTAATGACAAGCTACTACAAAGTTACTT
Organism: Sporophila hypoxantha; assembly: GCA_002167245.1. Classification (NCBI taxonomy): domain Eukaryota; kingdom Metazoa; phylum Chordata; class Aves; order Passeriformes; family Thraupidae; genus Sporophila; species Sporophila hypoxantha. The sequence goes on along the minus strand of NDFG01000049.1, from coordinate 553,111 downwards.
GCTAGAAAAAACAAACATTTAAACATAGATTTATTTATTATTAATTAGTTTATGCATACATGGATAGATACATGGATGGATAGATAGATAGATAGATAGATAGATAGATAGATAGATAGATAGATAGATAGATAGATAAATAATGTAAGATATATTATTCAAATTATTCATCAAACCATTCCCAGGAGTGGGGTCACTTGATGGTGGATGAAATCTCATTTCAAAGCAGATGGAAGTTGTGGAGTTCAGAGATGCACAAGGACGTTCAGCTGGGGTAATGCTCAGACAGAAAGGCTCATTTTTGGGTAGAAAATGAATTATTTTTATGTTTTCAGTGTAAGCAGTGGCTGTGGAGCAGCTGTCACTGAATGGGGCTATCCATGAGGTCAGTTTGTCAGAGGTGTCTTTGTTCCCCAGGTAAAGCAGTGTCTTTGTTCTGCAGGTTACAGCAGGGCCTTTGTTGGGCCTTATCTGTGCTGCCCCTGAGCTCCCACCGTGCTTGTCAGGGATGCTCTGGGTTCCTGGGCTGTGTTCCCAGGCTGGCAGGCACCTCCCAGGGCAGGTTTTTACAGCTGACATCCTCTGACCGTGGTTTTCTCCATTGAATCCAGGGGGTTCTGGCTGCACCAGGAGCAGGAGGTGCCGTGGGAAGGTGCTGGGGTCTGTTTGGGCTGTTGCTGAGGGGGTTCCAGGATCGTGGGGTGGTTGAGGTGGGAAGGGACCATGGGAGGTCTGTATCCAGTGTCTGGGTGGAGCATGGTCGGTTCTGGGGACCCACCAGGGCTCTCCTCTCTGGATCTTGGAGTCCTCCAGAGATGGAGGCTGCACAGCCCTGCTGGCACCAGGTCCTGCTGCTTCTCCTCCTGGTGAAAAGCATTTCCTGATGTCCCCCCTGGCTCTCCCTCGTTCCAGCTGATGCTGTTGTCTCTCCCATCACTCTCTGTGGTGAAGAGCTTGGCTGTTTCCTCAATAATCCCCTTCCTTGGGATGGGAAGGTTCCTGTTAGGTCCCCCCACCCCAGACCTGTGTCATCTCCAGCCCATCTCCCTCCTTGCCCACCATGGCACACACCCTCCTGTTSCTCTGGGTGGCATCCACTGCTCTGGCTCCAGATCTCTCTGGAGTCAGGGTTCCAGACCTGGATGAGCTCTCCTCACACCAGGCACTGTCCTGGTTTAGGGAGGAGGGGACAGGGGGCCTYGAGCCCTGGATGGTTGGAATGAGCTTCCACACCAGGACAAGGTCACAGTCCCACACTCCCAGCCAAGGCTCCTCAGGCTCTGCAGTTCCTGCTCTGGAGACAAGAGCTCCTCCAGCTCCAAGAGCCAACTGTCCCAGTCTCTGGGATTTACCATCAGTGGATTTTAGTCACCARGCAGAGGATGGGATTTTGGAAAGCTGGCTCAGTTTGGGAAGCAGGTGCCACTGGATAAGGCCATGAGCAGAGGGGACAGGGACACAAGTGCAGCACTGGCTGCCCCAGGCATGGTTTGCTTTCCAAAACAGCTGCTTTTAACCCAAACCCAGCCCCCTGGGCTGCCTCCCTCAGCTGCACCTTCCCCTTTTCCTGCCAACAGCTCCGAGTCCGCAGGGTTTTATCGGACACATCAGCGCTGTTTGCTCTCCTGCCAGCCTCGGAGGGTGAGTAACTCACCAGCTGCTGGGGGGTCACAAGACACCAAGATAAACCTGTTAGGCTCGATAATCACCACAGCAGCAGCAGCCAGAGCTAATCTCTGATCCTTCAGGGCCTCCTGAGCTCTTTGCTCTTAATCCCCAAGAAATTTGCRGGATGAAAATGGAACGAGGGGCTCCCGAGGGACWGRGTGCTGGATCAGGGGAGGCRTCCTCCCACCTCCATCTTCCCTCCAACCATGTCCCCTGGGAACATGTGGGAGGGAGAAAGGGGCAGCTAAATATATGGGGGTGTACACTTGAGGACAGTGGTCAGGGGCCTGGCAGGGCCCTGAGGCTCATTAAGGGAAATTAAATTCCTTTAATTAGTTCCATAGCCTGGATTATGCTGGTTAACTCCAGGCCCACTGCACCAGCCCCTCCAGCCTGGAGAAGGCTCCAGGGAGAGCTTCCAGCACATTCCAGGCCCTGAAGGGGCTCCAGGAGAGCTGCAGAGGGACTGGGGACAAGGCCTGCAGGGACAGCACCCAGGGAATGGCTCCCACTGCCAGAGGGCAGGCATGGATGGGATCTTGGCAATGAGGAATTCCTGGCTGGGCTGGAATTGCCAGAGCAGCTGGGGCTGCTCCTGCATCCCTGCAATGTCCAAGGCCAGGCTGGACACTGGGGCTGGAGCAGCCTGGGACAGTGGCAGGTGTCCCTGCCATGGCAGGGGTGGCACTGGATGGTGGGCAGGGAGGGTTGTGTCCCAAAATCTCCTCAGGGATGTGTCACACACAAGGAAGAAGTGGCAAACACCGTGTGGGGAATGCACAGGCGTTTATTCAGCCCTTTCTATGACAGCCATCATGGAGGATTTCTGAGCTGTGCTGCAGAGCTGACTCCCAGCCCAGCTCTCAGGAGGACTTGTCCCTCACGTGCTCCATGATTTTCTTCAGGCCCAGCCAGGTCTCCTTGGCAGCAGGGAGGATCTGGTTGGCAGGCAGCAGGAATCCATARCGCCCCGTGTCCCTCAGCTCGAAGGCAAAGGAATATTTGATCCCATTGTCGTAGCTCCAGTCAATGCTGCCTCCACTGGCTTGGTCTGGAAGGGAAAGGGAGATGGTCCAGAGGGGGAGCAGAGCAATGGTGGAGTTCTGTTGWTCTGCTGGTGGTGTTTTGGGGGACAAGGATGAGGTTTGGAGGGGAACACTCAGGTGTGATGTGTGACCGGTGGTGTCACTGCACGGGAGCACTGTGGCTTCCACCRGGGACACACCCTGTGGGCAGGACAGGGATTGGTGTCCTGGGACAGCCCTAAAAGCTCTGAGTGGCCAAATACTCACAGATGGTATTGCAAATGGTGCCCACTTGAAAGGTGGTGCCATAGAGGGAGCGGATGGAACTGGCAGCAGCTCTTCCCAGAGATTCCTGCAGGGGAGAGGATGAAGGGAAAGTCAGGAAGCAGCCACATTTCCTGAGATTAAACATGGGGATTTCACCAGAAATCTCAAACTGCTTTGGAGGTGATTCACASCACCAGCAGCCACAGCTTCCACAGCATTTCTGGGAGGTGCCCCTGCAGGTGAGTTAACTTCCAGCAGGTTCTGTAAGTGCTCATCCCGTGTTTATCTCACTGGCTYGTCAAGGGAAGGCTCAAGAGATACCAGAAATTCCCAAGGCAGTTGGGATCATCTTCCAATACTCCAAGGTCAACTTTGTGTTCAGTTCAACTACGTAATGGGGGCTGGATGGAAAACAGAGCTGGGTTCTTTGTGAAGGGGGGAAAAAGGCAACAAATTGCCACAGRGGAACTGCATTTAGGTATTAGGACAAAAAAATCCCCMTGAGATTAAGGAAACTTTGGGATGAGCTTGAAAAAGCTGTGSAATTCTTCTTTAGAAATATCAAAACAATCCMAATTCAGACTGAAATTGGCTCTGGCTCCAAAGCCCTTTCAGCACAGGGTTAGAACAGAGACCTCCAGAGKTCTTTCCCAYTGGAATTACGGTTGTGAGATCCACWTTGCCTCAGAGATATTATTCCAGCTGTGGTGCTGTCATTAGGGAAGAGTAAGGAAAGTACAGAAAGGCAGCTGGACAGAAGAGAGGAAGGTAAAACCAAGTCCTGCTGTCTCACCAGCTCGGCATAATCGTTTGGCCTGGTGCATTTGTATCCATAGGGATACATCAGGAGCTGGGAATAACTGTGGAGGGTCAGGAAGGCCTTGAAGTTTCCACGATTCTTGATGAAGTCGACAACAGATTTCACCTCCACCTCAGAGTTGGCCCTGGGCCCGTGGTAGGACTCRGAGCAGGGGTTGTTACTGGCTCCAGGACCTGGTGGTGCAAGGAGGGAACAGAGCCATGAGTGGGATTCCTGGGAGGTCAGGGCAGACCCCACAAAGCTGGGATTTCCTAAGGACAGGGCTGCAGCCAAAGCAAGGCYTTAAATGCTGATAAATGCTCAAACAGCAGTGACAGAGTGTGAATGTCCAAGGGATGTACTTTGAGATGATGCAACCTGGGACAGGCTGCCCAGCAACCCAGGAATCCACATTCCTGGGGGTATTCTATGGTTGRATGGGGCTGGGAACAACCTGGGATAATGGAAGGTGGCTTTGCCCATGGCAGGGAGTGGAACTAAAYAATGTTTTGGGTTCTTCCAACCCAAACCATTCTGTGATTCCATAATTCCACGATGCTGCCGCATCCTGTGCTCCAGGGTGATTAATCCCCTTTGTAAAGGCAGCTGCTGGTTCTGTGTAACAGGATGCAGAATCCASAAGCCTCATCCCTACCTCCAAAACCTGCATCCCAGTTCCTGTTGGGATCGACTCCGACGCAGATGCTGCCGGGAATCTTGGAGCGGGTTTTCCTCCACATGCGATTCTACAACAGAGAAATGCTCAAAAGGGGGCAAATCTGGGGGCTGGCACCAAAACTGCTCCCCATCCATGGGGGATTGATCCTAGCCATGATCCCAAGAGTATTTCTGACTGCCAAGATGGGCCAATGGTCAAAAATAAAATGTGTTTACTAAAAATGAGTATCTACAGGGGGTTAGACAAATAATGAGGATCTTTGTCTGCTCAACTCTTTGGTAGCTCCTCTCACAGCATTAAGAGTTTCAGAGCCCACTTCCCTCATGTTTATTATTTCTTTGGAATCTCACTGAGCKCAGACAGAGAGCTGACCCACCGAGGTGTGAGTGTACACATATCCATCAGGGTTGGCRACTGGCAGCAGGAAAAGATCCATCTTGTCCAGCAGGGAGGTGATGGACTCRTCTGTTCCATAGTCAGAGGCAATCTAGGCAGAGACAGAGCACACCCTGCTTAGCAGAGGAATTCCTTCCCAGATGTTCATTCCCTCGTTGTTTGGGACACAGGAAAGGCTGGATTTTGGGGCAGGGAAACAAGGAACATCCATTATCTGTGGGCCATAACTGTTCCTTGTTATACACGGGGAGTGAGCAGAGAATCTGTTTTATTATTTTGTTCAAAAGACAGGAGGTCTTTGGAATAAAATGGAAGAGGATAACAAAATTTCCTCCTCTCTGTCCCAGAGGACAGGCCAAGGCTGGAACTAAGGCTGAGATGGAAGAGCCAGGTTGGGAATTCTCAACTGAGCTGCAGTGACAGAGCCCAAGGAGCTCTTGGGCACAGGGTGGCTCTTGGGGATGGTTCTGTGCAGGGCCAGGAGTTGGACTCCATGATCCTGGTGGGTCCCTTCCAGCTCAGCTTATTCTGTGATCCTGTGACTTCTCTGGTGGCTCAGTCACTTCCAGCAGGATTTAAATCCTCATTTATAGAGAGCTGGAGGTCTGGGCATTTTGTGGAAGGAAACCAACCCCACTGCATTTCTCTGGGTGAGCAGAGCAAAGCAGCAATACAACCTCAAAGTCTTTGGTTATTTGTGCAACAATTTCACCTACATCACTGCATTCTGTCTGCCTAAACTCAGCTGTTCTAACAGGACAGAGGTTCCCAATTCCAGGCTGAGGCAGCCACCACATCCTCAGGGAGTCAGTGGTTTTTGGGAGGYGAATTAACTGAACACACAGCGGGGTGATATCCTCTGAAAGAGCAGCAAACATTGCCCAGAGAGGCCCAAGCTGAATCCCAGCTGCAGAACCTTGTTGGCGATCCACAGGGCGCTGGCCTGCGTGACCCACTCGCGGGAATGGATGCCGGCGTCGAGCCAGATGGCCGGGCGGCTGGAGCCTCCGGTGCTGAACTGGGAAACCAAACACAGCATCTCAGACTCTGGCACCTCACAGTCCAGCACATCCCATAATAGACTGGGGTGCCCTGGCCTGTGCTGTCATTCATCCCTCTGGAGCCATTCCATGGTGGTTTTCATACCTTCAGGACGTACAGAGGCCGCTTTTCGTAGGATTCCCCGATCTGGATCTTTTCCACAAAGCTGTACTCAGATGCAAGATGGTCCAGTTCTGCATTAATCTGAAATGCAAGGCCATGAGGACAAGAACATCATCTTTGAGGACATTAATATCATATTTATGTGCTCTACCATTMGTTGGAAAGCCCATCCCATTCCACRCCCCTGCCACAGGCCGGGACACCTTCCACTACCCCAGGTTGCTCCAACCTGGCCTTGGACACTCCCAAGGATGGGGAAGCCAAAGCTTTRTTTCTTTTTAGTTCTTTATTTCCCGGTTTCAAGATCCCTTTATTTCTCTTTCTTTGGAAGGATGGGTTTTGACAGAGKCTGCAGGAGAGTTTATGGAATTTTGATCAGCRCTGGCTGAYTGTTCTGAGCACMAAATTAATACTGCAAAAAACAAACCCACGTGCCTGAAAAAGCTGCAAGGACATTTTGGATGCTAATAAAGGATGTTGAATTGAAGACAGCATGCAAAAAGACCAGAAAGAATCAGAATACTCTTCCCCTGAGGTACTCACATCCTCCAGAGTGTGGTAAGCACCAAAGTCGAAGGTGCTGGTGCTGCGCTGCCTTTGGGCACTCTCAGCCATGTCTTGCTTTTCTTTATCCAGAACATCCTAAAATAACATTCAAATGGTGAGAAGTGTCTGCTTCACTTGCTAAAAGATAAATAAATGAAAAGGCAGTGAGTTAATGCTGGTTTAGGTGCCCTTTGGGGATTACTGCTCATGAGGAAATGTCAGATTAGTGCCCAAGTGGGTGATTTGTATCCATAACCACTCTCAGCAGRGTTTACTGACTGATCAGTAACTTCAGTGCTGGGATTCCCACATGTCTGGGATCAAAAGTCCACGTGTAATTCCTCAGGGGCTGTCAGAAGAGCCCTGTGGAGTTTATTGATGTCACCACTCAGAGAAAACCTACAGCAATCCATGGATTGTCTTTGGGGAATAATCCACAGCCTACAAAAACGAGGGGAGGATCCCACAGAAAACAGTATGGGAAAGTGGGAGCAAGGCCAAATTGTCAATCAGTGTTTCCAAAAGATGTAAGAAGTAGGTGCCAGTGGCACTGCCYACCTGCAGGTCTTCAATCAGGATGGAATATTGAATGCCCTGGGATTCCAGGAAGGCTTTCACTGACTGGACACTGACAGCAGGAATTCTCACATCCACAGGGAGGGCAGGGGCAGAGGGGTTGATCCAGAAATCCAGCTGGAGAGAGAAAGGAAAATGGATTTGGTTTGGGGAAGGCATCCTGCAAACAGCTCTTGCAGAGTTTTAGAAATCCTGATTTCTCCCCAATCCAATGGCCCCTGCAGACAGGAGCCCTGGAATGCKCCAATCTCTGTGGCCTCACCACAACCTTGTATCAGTTCTTCTGATAAACTCAATAAAATCACAAATGCCAAGGGCTTGAGTCAGTTTGTCACTGACTTCTAGGCTTTGGTCACACAAACAAGAGGAATTTTTAATTGTCTCTGATGACTATTTTATTATTCTCCYTTTTACTAGAAATAATTTCAAGAAAAACTCCATATTCCAGTCTTAGGTAATATGAAACCCATTGTTTTCATTTCTCCTTTTATCTCTCCTTTGGTAGGACTTTTCTAAATTTTAATTTTTAAGTTATTCATAATATATTTTTTAAGCCAGAGATTTTAAAAAGTGGTGTTAAAAATTCTCACCAATGGCAATAAGAACTGTAATAACCTGGAATTTTACATTGTGTTTTCCTGTTTCAATGCAGTGTAGACCAACTAATAAATTCCTTCCATAACTCTGGGAGACAAAATATTGCCATTCCCACTGGAAAAACAAGTTTTTCAACACTGAGATTAAGATCTAACAATTCAAATATGATGTAAAACCAGTAAGAAAAAAAAATTTATCAATTCTGGCCCTCCTGAACACTGAGCTGGTACTCGAACTTGCAGGTCAAATTGAAAGTGTTGTGAGAGTAAAATTATTTATGGCAGCTGCCCCAGGGTGATGGGAACCTTCCAAATGAGATGCAGATTCACAGCCTGCCCTGTTGTGAATGAGATGCAAATCCGAAATGCCTCAGTGGCCACGACCCACCTGCAGGTGTTCCAGCGATTCCAGAAGCTGCAGCTGCTTGACCTGCTCCTCATTTTTGGTCTTGATCCGGAGAACCTGGTGCCTGCAATAAATCAGTGTTTTCAGAGGCGGTCTCAAGAAAGGGGCTGGCTGAACGCGTTTGTTCCTGGGATCGTTAATTCAGTGTTAATTGTGGGTTAATGGCTCCTTTCATCCGTTGGCTTGGTGTCACCCAAGAGTTCAACCAAGCACCCGCACCTTCCTCACAAACCAGACAACGGGGATGGGTTTGAAATCACAAGGATCAATCCTGCATCCATCGGGAACTTTTGTGGGACGATGATATTCCAGTTGAGCTGGGGAAGGATCCAATGTTTGGGGAGCAGAGCAAACAGCGGGACTCGTTTACACCGCGTTTACACCACGTTTACACCGCGTTTACACCGGGATCCTCTCCCCGGCCAGCAGAGGGATAAGATCTCTTTGCTGAACCCAGTTAAATCAGCTCTAAAGGAACTTTTCCTCATTAATAACTTAWTACTGSRTTGTCCATAMGCTTTATCTCAGGATTGGATTCTGCTGCTGAGGAATGGAATAAGCAGAATWCAGTTCAGGATTAAATGAAAAATAGCCCCTCRAAATAGCCCCTCCTGGCTTTACAAATCCCCYAGTTTTGGGACATTATTTATATTATTTTTTTATTCTTAATCCTTAAACCTTCATGCACAGATTTACTCACTGGAATCTAGTGCTCACTTCCTGYACCTCGGGATTTATCCAGTAGGATTTCATAATCTTTAATTATTAAGGCTCTTCCAAGGTCAGTGCGGCTGTGAGGAAATACCTTGTGGGAGAATTTTTGCAATGCAACATAAAGACAAACCTACAGAATTTAATGGTTGGAAATCAGGATGTTAAATGCTTAGAAAGAAGGAAAGAAGAGGAAGAAAGGGAAATAAGAAACTTGGGGAAAAAAGGGAAAGTGGTGAACTTCCTGCTGTGAGGACAGGTTCTGGTCTTTCAGCTCTGCTTTTGCAGTGAGGTTCAACTCAAGCCAAAATCAAGCCTTGGATGAACAGGAATTGAGGAGCTCAACTCCACAGCTGGACCCTTCTCCTTAGAAAACCCAAACTAAAGTAAAGAAAGATTCCCTCAAACACCAGAGCAGCAAAGCAACGAGAACAATCAGTGACAAAAACCAAAAAAATGTGCCCCGAGCAGATTTTGTGAAGGTGAGACCATGAAAAACAACAAGAGGATACCARCCCTGAATGAAAGGTTTTCCACAAAAGTGGAACTCACCCCACGAAGGTTTCCAGGCACAGGGAAGCCCCGATGAGGGCACTGAAGATCAAAATCAGCTTCATGTTTGCTGCAAGTTCAGCTGGGCCTGGCGAGGGACAATTTATACAGAGCTTTATTTTTCAGATCCAACACATCTGATAGCACCAATCACTCCATGTGATCAAGTTCTCACATTTATCAGAGCCTTCAAGGCCACCAGCAGGCTGATTTCACCCCCAAAAAAATATTTTCCACTGACACATCCAAASCAGGGGGGGAGGAGTCGGTTCCAAAGCTCTGACCACAAAAATGTGTGTGTTCTTTAGGGCAGAGGAAAACAGGGACAAACTGAACTCATCCCAGCTCTCACTGCCAGCCGACGCCTGGTTGGGATTTTGAGCTGCCCATTCCTRGTTCCAAAGGATGTTTGAGGAGTTRTTATCCACATGGGAGGCAGAGTTCTGCCTGAGCTTTGGGGATTTTCTCCCGTGGGAAGSCCCAGCYGTGGCTGTCCCACAGCTGCAGGWAAACACGGGGCTGCTGGATAAACTYTKTGTTTATCCAAASCAAAAGGTTTCTGAGAACAGGCAGGAGCTGCCCCTGCTGGCACACCTGGGGTTCCTGGGGAGCAGAGGGAGGGGAGATGTTCAGCTGCCCAATCCACCTCAGGAGAATGGAAAGGAATTCCCAGAGGAAACGTTTCATAAAGATCTCAGTTGTATCACTCAGCATTTGTCAGCACCTCCTGAGGAGGAGTCTCCTCTCACCTGCACTCCCACCCACTGCTCCTCAGGTGTCCTGTTGGGTTCACAGTCCCAGGCAAGTCCTTTGTTTCAGGTTTTTGGGAACAAAGGGAGCCCCAGGCAGGGATKAGTCCTGTTTTGGCCTGTAGGATTGAGTCATCGTGTAACTGCTGTGTCTTGGGGCACAGGAGAACTGCTCTGGTCTYTAAGGTTTAACCAAACCCAGTCCCTGGGGRAAAAGATCTCCACTCCCTCAACTTCAACCAAATAATAAAAATTTATCCCCAGAGACAGAAACCATCACAGGTATTTCCTGCTTCTGGAACTACAGCAGGAGCTGTGGTGGGAGTCAAACCCCAGCTGSAGCTTCCAGACTCCAATATTTCATAAGGAATCAGCTGACTGCCCACACGACCTGCCACGGCTCTCTCTTTGCAAACAGGAAGAAGGGATTTAATCCAGGGCAAAATTAGAGCTCGTTTCATTACTCATGCTACGTCCCACATGGATTTAAGGGCTGCCAAGAAACCCTGCCAAACCTGATGGCAGGATCCAAAGTATCCCAACAAGCTCTGAGTGCCCTGATCAGCATCCTCTGGGGCCTCCACCCACAGAATTTCAGGAGTTGCATCAAAACCCAAACCTTGGACTCACCCCTCATCCCTGGGGGGCTGCAGGGCCCCCAGCAAGGACCACGAGGTCCTAAAGGGTCTGGAGATCAGCCCTTGAGCCATGGGCATCCATGACATTGGAGTGAATCCAGAGGAGGGCCTGGAGCTGCTCCAGGGCTGGAGCCCCTCTGCTCTGGAGCCAGGCTGGGAGAGCTGGGAATGTTCCCCTGGAGAAGGGAAGGCTGCAGGGAGAGCTTCCAGCACATTCCAGGGCCTGCAGGGGCTCCAGGAGAGCTGCAGAGGGACTGGGGACAAGGCCTGCAGGGACAGCACCCAGGGAATGGCTCCCACTGCCAGAGGGCAGGCATGGATGGGATCTTGGCAATGAGGAATTCCTGGCTGGGCTGGGATTGCCAGAGCAGCTGGGGCTGCCCCTGCATCCCTGCAATGCCCAAGGCCAGGCTGGACACTGGGACAGTGGAAGGGTTGGAGCCAGGTGGGCTTTGAGGTCCCTTCCCACCCAAACCATTCTGGGGTTTTCAGAGCTGCCAAGCCCCACAGWGCTGAGCCAGGGTCAGAAAGAAGGGGAGCAGCAGGGAGGCCAAGGTGACCCAGCAGGGCAGTGGAGGAGGSAGCTCACCAGAAGCAGCAGAGCCCCACGGGATCCAGCCAGCAGCAGAGCAGGTCTGGTGGCACTGAGCAGGTCCTCAGGGCAGCTCCACAGCCAGGATGTCACCAAGSACAGGCCCAGGTCCCCCCTGAGCCCAGTGCAGCTCAAACGAGCCCCAGAACAACTGGGCTGAGGCTCAGAGCAGCTGCCCAGGTGGGTGGGTGGGTGGAGGGTGTGTGGGTGAGGCAGGCAGGGCTCTCCCCAGTGCCCTGCAGAGCTCTGCTGTCACCCAGTGACTCAGGGACAGCCTGGGGACACCTGCGAGAGACAAAGGTCAATCAGTCTCAGCCTGCCAAACCCCCTCCTCACCTAAAATCCCTGCATTGGGACAGATTTTCCCTGAGAGAAACCAGAATGGATACGTGCCCCCAACAACAACAACTAGAAAAGCCTCAAAAACCATTAAATTTCAGTGGGGTCGGTCCATTTGTGTAAAATCCASACCCTGTGTTGTTGCTGCCCCAAATGATGCAAACCAAGATCCAGTGCTGTAGCCTCTCCTGTCATCTTTAGGGGAAAATATCCCAGAATTTTTCACCTTTGGATAGAAATATTTCACTGGCATGGCAAAGGGCTCCACTGGCAGCTCAGCTCCTGGATAATCAGAGTTAATTGGYCATAACGCCAATTTATTTTGGATTACTGATGGGGGAATTATTATTTCTGTAAATGATGGATTGCCTCCGTGTCCCCAATCCCCCTTGSAAATGCCCTGGATAAGGAATGAGTAGGGATTTCAGTATGTGCTTCACCACCTGTACACTGAGAATTCATTTTGGAAGCAGAACCTTTATTTTTGATGTTTCTGGAAAATCTTTAGGCTTTATGTCAGGAAAATCTGAGTTTATGTCAGTGTAATAACCCTGGCTGCAATGGAGCCATTTATTTCCAACTCAGTTCTCTTTAAATTAGGAAATCAAGGTCCTCAAATTTAGAGGGTTATCCTCACACAACCTTTCCATTTACAGCATTTCAGAGCAGAAAAATGAAGTTACACCTGGACAAAAATTTGAAGTCGTGCATGTGTTRGAAATGATACAACTTTCCTAATTTTGAATTGGTCATTTTAATTATTTATGAGCAGCACCCACTTTTAAAGCACTAATAAAGCTTCTCCACAGACATTTATTATTACTCTGATCATGAAATCATCAAATAAGTTTGTTAAAATGAACCCTSAMMAAMTTCAATGAACAAACCCAAAGAATTTGAAGGCTGGGCATGTGGGATCTTAAATGTATGGCACTTCAAGGATATTGGAGTAACCAGAAAATTAGAGGAAATTAAGGCCTGAAAGCTTGGAGACTTTATGTCTGARAAAAAGATAACAGAATTACTAAATAATTTGGACCAGATCAGTATAAAAAGTGAGGAAATGAATAGGGAACATTTATTATAATAGTAATTAATGAAGAKGATCATGCAATTTAGAACCAATGAACGTTAATTTGTTTGTTAAAATGCATAAACAATGTGAAAAATGCATATTTTATGATTGGCTTTTCGCAAATATGAAAATTAATATTATATGTGTTGTGTTAGAAAGTAATGCTGTATTAATTCTCTTGAGTAGTGTGTTAAATAGAGTTTTAGGTTATAAAAATTGTTAAAATAGAAACTATGCTATGTAGGGTACTTTTTATAAAGAAAGGACTTGCAGCGAGATAGCAGCCACAGGACACCTGAATCTTTCAGAGAAAGAGAATTTATTGCTCCATTATCAGAAGAACCGAACTTCTTCCCGCCTCGAAGGCGCTGTCAGGATTCAGAGGAAGAAATTGATACCGACCAGACAGAATCCTGTGTTTGAATGGAATTTATGCATCATGGATGAGGTGTATGAATATGCAACAGGTTATTGTTTTTAAGGCTTAATCCGCTGTTAACGTGAGTCCTTTTTGGGGCTTATTTTGCCCAGAAAAGGTACCTGGACATCTATAACTCTTTGTTTCTATTGTCTCATATTGTCCTAATCCAAATTGTCCAAATTATTATTACTCTAATTGTATTACTATTTTATAACCATTTAATAACTATTAAACTTTTAACGTTTTAAAAAACAAGTGACYGGCGTTTTTCACAGTAACTAAACAATTTAGCGATAAAGACAAGTAAAAAACCCCAGAGCGAAACTGTGAGGGCTCCTTCGCCCCCCCCAACATGGCGGCCCCCTCACGCCCTTCCCGCCAAAACCCGCGCGCGAGCGCCCGCCCTCCTTGGCCCCTCCCCCGGCGCGGCCGGTGACGCGGCGCGAGCGCCCGCGCAGGCGCACAGAGCGCGAGGCCGCGGCGGCGTGAGGGGAGCGGGGAGCCCGGCGGGAAAAGGGGAAAAATCTGCCCGGGCTGAGGGGAAACGGGACCGATCTGCCGAGAGKTGAGGTGGAACATGGGCGGGGGGCACGGCCGAGCTTCGGGAGGGGGACGGGGAGGTGTGGGGAGAGGGAGAGGTGAGGTTTGGGGAGGGCGGTTGGGAGGGGAGAAGGGAGGTTCGGGGAGGGGGATCAGAGAGGTGTGAGGAGGAGGAGAGGGCAGGTGTGAGGAGGAGCTTTGGGGAGGGGGATCAGAGAGGTTTGGAAAAGGGGACACTGAGGTTTGGGGAGGAGGAGAGGGAAGGTTTGGGGAGGAGGACATTGAGGTCTGCACAGATGAAATGTGAGGAGGGGGATCAGAGAGGTTTGGAAAAGGGGACACTGAGGTTTGAGGAGGGGGATCAGAGGTTTGGGGAGGAGGAGAGGGAAGGTTTGGGGAGGAGGACATTGAGGTCTGCACAGATGAAATGTGAGGAGGGGGATCAGGGAGGTTTGGGGAGTGGGAGGAGCAGAGGTTTGGGGCGGGKAAAGAAGGGAAGTGTGAGAAGCGGGAGAGTTTAAATTTGGAGAGGGGATCAGAGAAGTTTGAGGAGGATCATCCAAGAGRTTTGTGCTAAGGGAGAGGAGAGCTTTGGGGTGGGGGAAAGGTGAGGTTTGAGGAGGGGACAGGAGAAGTTTGGGGAAGGGGTTGAGGTCTGGGGGGAGATGTGAGGGCTGCCTGCCTGGGACAGGGTTGTCTCCTTCACATAAGGTGTTACTGGGCATAGAGGAGGAAATAAAATCTGTGGGTTTCATATGACAGAAAATACTCTGTTACCTACTGAAACMTGTGAGAATTTTTGCTAAAAACASTGCTCTTGCCTGCAGGAGGCAGGAGCTTTCCCTCCTCCTTTTGAAGGAYGTTATTRTTCAAAAATGAGGCAGAAGATGGACRCTGTTCCTCAGTAACCTGGCTGAGAASCTTCCTGCTGAGTAAGAATTCACAGATTTTGCCTTTTCCCTGTGTTCTCACAGACAATGACACCAAATAAGAGTCCAGACACCTCCCTCATTGACCTGGCTGTGAAGATGAGGAAACAGGCTGAGACCAGGAAGGTGGTGCTGGCCTGGGGACTCCTCAATATATCTGTAGCAGGCATGATCTACACTGAAATGTGAGTTAATTGTTCCATCTGATCCAAACCAGCAAAGATTCCACCGTGTGGAGCCCTAAATATCCCCCAGGATGGAATTTCTGCTAAATTCTCCYTTGTTTTGCTTTTCAGGACTGGGAAACTCCTAAGCACCTACTACAACATCACCTGCTTTCCACTCTGGTACATTGGTGAGTCGTTGCAGCATTTAAATCAAATTTCAGGATTGTTCTTTAGTCATTTTTATTGCTGGGAGGTTGTTTTTAAGGCAGGGTTGGTTTTTTTTTTTCTGTTTGAGTTTTAAACCAAAACTTTGTTTTCCTTTCTGTGATCTCCCTTGAAACTGCTGGAGTTTTAGGGGCAGATAAGGAGTGTTAACAGCTTTTTCTCTATATAAAATGGGCAGGAAGGACTTCATTAATGTGTGAAATCTTTCTTAATGTGTGGATTAAGGCTTTAGAGAGCTTTAGAATTGTCTTCCTGCTGTGTTGTGCTCTGGGTGTGGGTGATATTTTACAACAATTCAAGTCAGTTTCAAAGGAGGACACCCCAAGCTCTGTCAAACAGGACGGAAAGAAACAAGAATCATGAGATTTCTTTTTTGGAAAATAACAATCCCGTTTTAAAAATTAAACTTTTAAATGTATAAATTAATTTCAACAGTGAGGAGAATTATCTCCAACGGTTTTTGCCTAAGAAAGTGAAGAAATCTTGGATACTTCCCCAAACTGGCAGCACTAATAATAATCTGTTTTAAATAGACACAGCCTGGTTTTGCCAATAATGCAATTTTTGCTCAAGCCATGACAGAAACTCGTGTGTTTCTTGCAGARTTCGCCCTGGCAGCCCTGTTCAGCCTCAATGCCCTGTTTGACTTCTGGAGGTACTTCACGTACACAGCAGCCCCAGGCAGCTTGGTGACCAGTCCCAGCCAGCAGATCACGGGCTGGCTGCRCARGGCAGGTGGGGAATGAGCCTCTTCTTGTTCTGCCCCACGGGTTTAGTGTTGTTTCTGCWGTTCTGGGTTCTTTATTCTGAATTCTCTCCTCTGACAAGAGCTGTAAGCTGAGCTGGGTGTTTGGGGTTGTCCTGTGCAGGGCCAGGAGCTGGGCTCTATGCTGTGGTTTAGTTTGTGCCATTTGAGGTGGAACTAATTGTGTTTTAGGTAATTGAGACGTTAATTGGTGTGGCACAGATGGGAGCAGTGGGCAGGTGGGGGAGCTGATGGGATATTAGAGAATCCCCCAGCAGGATTTATTCTGAGCCGGGCTCACAGGTCTCAGTTTCATCTGAGTTCTGTAGGGAGCAGCTTTGAACATGTCTAAAATGGCATTAATTATTGTTCCAATGAAGAAGGGCAGTGTGGGTGACGTGCAGTGCTTCCCTTGCAGCTGTGCAGGTCAGCCCGCCCCGGGAGGCGGGGCCCAAGCGRGTGCTGTCCCTGCCGCCGTCCCCGCCCGTCCAGGGCCAGTGCGTGCTCAGCTACAGCCCCTCGCGCTCGCCCAGCGCCAGCCCCAAGTTCTCTGCGGGCTGCCTGAGCGGCTACAGCCCGCAGCTGCAGGCTCTGCCCGGGGCCAGCCCCGCCCTCAGCACCTCGGGCACCTACTCACCCAGCAGCAGCTACACCAAGGTAACCACCAGCKCCCTCCCGGTGGCACGGCTGCAGCCTTGGAAGTGAAAATCAATGAATTTCTTTTTGTTTTCCCCCAAGGTTTCCAGCTTCAGCCACTCTCCCAATGGATCTCCCTATTCCATGAGTGTGGGGCCTGTGGACAGCGCTGGGATCAGGTCTCACTACCGATTCTCCCCCATCCTGTACAACAATTCCACCTACAAAGACGACTGCATCACAGATGTCAAATCCCTGGACACCTTCCTGAGGAACGAGGAGGAGAAACAGCACCGAGTTCAACTGGGTAARCTGGGGGGGTTTGCTGGGAAAAGCTCGGCAGGGAAGAGGTGTTGGTTTTACCCAGTGTTGGCTTTTGTGATGGGAGAAGCAGCAGTAAGAAGGCCCCATTCAATTCTGCATCACCTGGGAGTTGGGGTGTGAGGTAGAACCCCATTGTTTCCCCTTCAGGCAGTTTTCCTCCAGTTATTCCTTGGAGCAGGATCTAAGCATGGGAATGCTGCTGGATTATCTCTGTAGCACCTGGTGGCTGTAATGGACTGAGATAARATCACCTTGATAAGAGGGGGATTTTGTCCCAGTGGTTTCAGATAAGGGGCTGAATCCAGTACATTTTTCTCCTGGGTCGATCAAGATAAGGGGGGACAATCAAGATAAGGGTAAATGCAGCGTTTCTGCAGAGTGACTGCAGTGCATTCACTCACACTGACCTGTTGTCCCCGTGCTGTTTCTCCAGAATCACTTGGCAATAATTGAACTTGTTAATGAATTAATCTTTCCAGGGAGCTCAGATTCCAGCTCTCCCTCCAGCAGCCCAACGTTTTGGAACTACAGCCGTTCTATGGCAGACCACGCACAGATCCTGAGGAAGTTCCAGTACCAGCTGGCCTGCAGGTCCCAGGCTCCTTCTGCACACAAGGATGAAGCTGATCTCACCTCCAAACAGGCTGCAGAAGAGGTAAATTCCACAAAAACAAAAAAAAAAGGTCAAGAGGGAGAAATGGGATTTTAAAATGTACCTTTGAGCTGGGTCAGGAATGTGGGGGAAAAAGTCCTCCAGCATTCAGCCAACTCCTGTCTTTTGCAAGCAGCAGGAATTGTCACAGACCCTAAAAACTCTGTGAGGTTCTCATGTGCATTGAATAAACCTTTCCATAGGTTTGGGCTCGGGTGACAATGAACCGGCAGCTCCTGGACCACATGGATTCCTGGACAGCAAAATTCAGGAATGTGAGTGCCTCTCTGAGCAGTTCCAAGTGGGAAAATTCCTCCATGTCCTGTGTGCCTGGGATGGGAAGGGGTGCAGGGCCTGGCTGAGGGTTGGGGTGCTCTGTCAGCACAAATCTCACACATTTATCCTGTCCCTGCTACCCTCAGCCAAACAGCAGAGGGACTGCACCCAGCAGTCTGTGCTTGCAGGGCTGTGATTCACAATCCCCTTTCCTCACTGTCCAGAAAAGCTTCATCTGATACAGACAGGTTTTCCCAACTCCTTTACATTGAATTTTCTGCCTTTTCAGAAGCTCTTAAGGGGTCATTTAACTTCTGCCTGGCTTGACAAATTAAATTAAATTATTTCTCTSTGTGATTGGCTTCAGTGTTTCTGTTGAACTGCCTTGTGCTTGTGGTGGGGATGATTGCAGGGTGTAAACTGAGGGGTTTATTAAACATTCCTGTTGCTTCTGAGCTTGAATTTCCCCCTTTTTCCCTCCCAGTGGATCAATGACACCATYCTGGTGCCACTGGTGGAAGAGATGGAATCGGTGAGCACTCAGCTGAGGAGGATGGGCTGTCCAGAGCTGCAGATTGGAGGTAGGATCAGCAGCCTGGCAATTCCTTGGAATGGGTGGTACATAAATTAGGTCTGGGAAATACTTYTGTTCCATTTCTGCTCTCTTTTGGTGTTGTCTTTGTTCCATCTCCTGCATTTCTTTAAGCTGGGAAGGTTTTCTGTGATACTTCTATAAATATCAATGCTTGGACACTTGGGTACAATTCTTAAATTCCTCTTTTTTTCTCCCATAAGTTTTCTTTTACAGCACAAGTTATCATTAATAATAATTGATTATTAATCATGCAGAAAGCATTTCAAAGACAGATGTGCTGTARATTCTCAGTGTCTCCCAAAGTCTCACTGTCTCCACTGCTATGTGCTCTCTCCCAAGTTCCTCCTTCAATTCACCCACTTCCTGAAAGAACTGGGGTTTTAAACTTCTGATGAACTGGGGTTCTGTTTTTCAGGTCAGGTTAGGATTCTTTTGAATCCTGTGCTTCTCTGGTTGTTTCAAATTAACTGAGAAGTGGATTTGATGGCTTTGAATTGATTCTTTTTGGCTGGTTCTTAGAGTGTTTCCTCCAAAGCTACTGTTGCAAAGTGCTTAACAAACCCGTAGGTGCTGCTTTTGTTTCCACTTTGTTTTCACTTTGTTTCTCTCCTGCTGCTCTTAAGTTCCYGTTGCTTCCTTGTAGCTGATGTGAAGGGGATTTGTGCTACTTTGTAGTGCCTGGGCGGTGTGTGGGGTGTGAATGTTCCCAGGCTGGGCAGGGAGCTGGCAGTGCCCCCTGAGGCTGAGTCTGTCTGTCTGTCTGTCTGTCACAGAAGCCAGCATCAGCAGCCTGAAGCAGGCAGCCCTGGTGAAAGCTCCGCTCATCCCCACCCTCAACGCGCTGGTGCAGTACCTGGACCTCASCCCAAACCAGGAGTATTTGGTGGAAAGGATCAGAGGTTTGTGGTGTTTCTGTTCTGACTGCCAAACATTTCCATAATTTCCATACTGCAGGGAATTTATCGGCTCTGTATCCCAGAGAGCTGTGCCTGCATCCCTGCAGTGCCAGGCCAGGCTGGACAGGGCTGGAGCAGCCTGGGGCMGTGGGAGGTGTCCCTGCCRTGGCAGGGSTGGCACTGGGTCATCCTTCAGTTTCCCTCCAATCCAAACCAGCCCATGATTTCCTCCTGTCTGCTCAGGGTGAAATTGAATCATTTCATTATCCACAAAAATCCTCCTGGAACTTCATTTCACCCCTTGGATCAATATCTTCCCTACCAATTTGAATTGTTCCCATTTTCTACACCAGAACCCTCCTTTGTTTAGAGGCACTTCCAGCCCCCAGGAAGTGCAAACTGCTGTAATTGCAGTGAGGTGCCAACTGCTGTACTTGCAGTGAGGTGCCAACTGCTGTAACTGCAGTGAGGTGCCAACTGCTGTAACTGCAGTGAGGTGCACACTGCTGTACTTGCAGTGAGGTGCCAACTGCTGTGACTGCAGTGAGGTGCCAACTGCTGTAACTGCAGTGAGGTGCACACTGCTGTAACTGCAGTGCAGTGCACACTGCTGTAACTGCAGTGCAGTGCAAACTGCTGTAACTGCAGTGAGGTGCAAACTGCTGTACTTGCAGTGCGGTGCACACTGCTGTACTTGCAGTGAGGTGCACACTGCTGTACTTGCAGTGAGGTGCACACTGCTGTACTTGCAGTGAGGTGCACACTGCTGTACTTGCAGTGAGGTGCACACTGCTGTAACTGCAGTGAGGTGCACACTGCTGTGNCACACTGCTGTACTTGCAGTGAGGTGCACACTGCTGTACTTGCAGTGAGGTGCACACTGCTGTAACTGCAGTGAGGTGCACACTGCTGTGATTGCAGTGCAGTGCAAACTGCTGTACTTGCAGTGCAGTGCAAACTGCTGTACTTGCAGTGAGGTGCAAACTGCTGTAACTGCAGTGAGGTGCCAACTGCTGTACTTGCAGTGAGGTGCAAACTGCTGTAACTGCAGTGAGGTGCCAACTGCTGTAACTGCAGTGAGGTGCAAACTGCTGTAACTGCAGTGAGGTGCAAACTGCTGTAACTGCAGTGAGGTGCAAACTGCTGTGATTGCAGTGAGGTGCAAACTGCTGTACTTGCAGTGAGGTGCAAACTGCTGTACTTGCAGTGCAGTGCAAACTGCTGTACTTGCAGTGCAGTGCAAACTGCTGTACTTGCAGTGCAGTGCAAACTGCTGTACTTGCAGTGAGGTGCAAACTGCTGTACTTGCAGTGAGGTGCACACTGCTGTAACTGCAGTGAGGTGCAAACTGCTGTAATTGCAATGAATTGAAAACTGCTGTAATTGCAATGAAGTGCAAACTGCTGTACTTGCAGAGCTGTCCCAGGGAGGGTGCATGAGCTCTTTCCGCTGGAATGGAGGAGGGGATTTCAAGGGCCGCAAATGGGACACGGACCTTCCCACYGACTCCTCGGTGAGTTCCAGCACACCTGCATCCCAGGGATGTTTGCATTTTGGGCTAGGGTTTGGAGGGAGCRGCCAGGAAGCCTTTGAGGAGCATGGGGAAATCTGAAAATGGAGCTTTGCAGCTTTACTGCTGGATATTTAAAGAGATTCTGTTGCTGAAAGTGGAAAATCAACCTTGAAATAGGATTTGGTTTTCTGGTTGGGAACGTGGTTAAATATTTGGAATTGTCCAGCTATGGAGCAGCTCTGAGTGTCCTGATAAACAGGAAAAGTGCAAATGAAGAAGTTTTGACATTATTTTAAGGCTATTAGAAAAAAAAAAATTAGACAACTTCTTATTTTTATTAAGTGTGGGTAATTAAATGCTGTAAGGTCCAAGGTGCATCTCCCAGATTTTTAAAGATTTGTGGCTTTTTTTTTTTTTTTAGCAAATCCTCCGTTCTCCCTGCCAAACAGCTCCTGTTGGGTATAAGGAACACAGAAAGCACCAGATCACAGATAATTTGCTSATGTTACCCACATAAAATATTGAGAACTCTCCAGAAAGGGTTGAAACAACCCTCAGGCTGCCCCTGGTTTTCTGGATGCTCATCCCAGGACTTTGTCTCACAATTTTGGCATTATAAGGCTTGTGGCCAGCCCAGGCTTTGCAGTGATTGCCATGAGGGAAAGGGAGAAGGTTCCTTGCTGGGTTTGGGGTGGGCAGAGCTGTTTTTTGAGCTCCTCTGCTGTTCTCAGCCAGTCTGACATTGGTGATTCAGGCATGAAGCTGCTCCTAAGCCTGGGGTTAAGCCAGCATTGTAACCACAGATTATCCAAAACTGGGATTAACTCCTGGGATCAGGGGGAGGAAGCTGCTGGGTTTTGGGCCATTGCAGTGAGATTGGTTGTGTTTGCCCAGATCCTGATGCACGTGTTCTGCACTTACCTGGACTCCAGGCTCCCGCCTCACCCCAAGTATCCCGATGGCAAAACCTTCACTTCCCAGCACTTCATCCAGACTCCAGATAAACCAGGTATGGGCTGCCCTGCAGCTGCTCTCTTCCTTTGGGATCATAGCAGCACCTCTGAAATCTGTTTTTTAAATTCATTTTGAATTCAGACACTTCAAACGAAAACGTGTTCTGCATCTACCAGAGCAGCATCAACCCTCCCCACTACGAGCTGATCTACGAGTGCCACGTCTACAGCCTGCCCAAGGTACAGGGCTCTGTTCTCCTCCTGCTCTCAGGAATCATTTCCAGGGCTGATTTGGGCTCTTTTGAAATCCTAGACACGTTTCTGTCCATTTACACAGAGGCTGGTCCAGCTTGGTCTTTGCCCAGCACGTGGTGCTTACTCTGCTGCTGAATTCTACCTGTGGTGTCTAATTAGGAGACAGAATCTTCCTCTTATTAATCTGCCAATTTATTGTAAAACCCCAAATCACAGTCCCTGGTGTCACTGATGTCACCCCTTGAGGCYAGTGCAAATTCTGAGGGGAAGTTCCARACTAGGAAAATTCTGACATTTTGAATTGTTTTGATTTCTAAATCCTTGTCTCTCTCTGTGGCTCCAGGGCAGGAACAACATGTTCCACACCTTGCTGATGTTCCTGTACATCATAAAGACGAAGGAATCTGGGATGYTGGGGTAGGTATCCCATGGGAACAAGGATGGGAACGGTGGGCTGATAATTAATGGTGCTAAAATCGAATTAACAGCAGCTTTTAAATGGAAATGGCTAATTGTGATCCCTTTGGTTTTGCAGGCGTGTAAATCTGGGATTATCAGGAGTCAACGTGCTGTGGATCTTTGGGGAATAGTGGGACACAGCTCTGGAGGACAGAGCTGCTCTGAGGGATCAGCTGGGACTTAAACGTGGATTTGCTGCAAAGCAGGACAATTCCAGCTCAGCTCTGTGGGCAGAGGGAGGAAGTGCCTGTGATTCCCCCGTGGATTTTGTCGAGGGATTACACAGAGTGTTTCACTGTGGGGATGAACTCTGGGCAGGAGTTCTCCTTCCTGCTCCTCACCYCAACCAGTCCTGTTTAAACTGAGCTTTGCTGATCTCAGACTAAACTAAACCAAACCAAACCAAACCTTTGAAGATGCAGCTGGAACAGCCTCCCAAGGCTGTGCACAGCTCTGAGCACTTGGAGGGATAAAGCAACTTGGACAACTTCAGGATCCAAGAAATTCCAAGTCTGGAAGCTCAGACTCAGTTTTGCTTCATTTGATTCTGCATGATAAAAACCCATTAATTTATCCCTGATTATTGGTGTAATTGTGATTTCTGACCCCTCAAGATGTTCCTGCAGCTGAAGAGGAAAGACAAAAACCATGTTTGTCTTGCTGAGTTCAGCAAATAAAAATTTTACTTCTATTTTTAATTTTTATTTTCATTGTTTTGTACAAAACCAGCGTGRCCTCCCCTCTTAGGGAGCCTTGAGAGCTCTGAACTCCCCAGGTACCTTCACTGCCACCAACTCTCACCTGCCTTTGCTTTTGAATTTAATTTTCCTTCAGCTTTTTTCACTAATCACCACCTAATTTGGGAGCTTTATGCACCTTGGTGGGACACCAGGCCCTACASACCCACAGGTTTTTGGGAATGTACCTTTTTTGGTAAAAGCACTTGAATTTGCTTCAAAGAAAGGATCAGTCAATATTTGTCAAATTTCTCAAAGGGGCAGGGGGAGGATTTGTTGTAAATTCTGGTAAATGAGTATTTTAGAGGTGTATATAGGACCATAAACACATGGAATCATTGTACTGTATTTTTACTGAGGGGAGGGAAAGGAGTTTTTGGAACTTTGCTGTTTTTTGGTGTGAATTGACTGGTTTTGGGAACTCTCTCTTCCCTGGGGGACCTGGGTTTTTCCAAGAACTGGTAACAAAATGGCTCATTTGGTTCTTGTATTAAATGAGTTTGTTTTATCCCACACTTTTTGGGGTTTTTGTTGTGTTCAGCATGACCACATCCATCCAGGTACCACAGGAATGCTCAAGAACCAGAATCAGCTGGGTTTTACCCCAAAACTCCCCTTCAAGGGCAGCACAGCCCCATGAGCTCTGTTAGTGTCACATTCTAAAAACTTCAAGTGCAGAAATCCCCTATTTCACCAAAAAATGGGGATTCTCAGGAAGAGCCCATCCCATAGGGCACCCTTGGGTGCCCTGGGCTCTGCAGCCCCAGGACCCTGCACGTTTTTGGGGTACCCAAAACCCCACATCCCTCTGTGCTCCCAGGATCCTGCACAGCCTCTTCCCACACAGCCCCCACATGGATCCCTCTGTACCCCAAAGGATCACAGAGCCCAATTCCCCCTCTGTACCCCATAGGATCACAGAGCTCAGTCCCTCTGTACCCCAAGGGATCACACAGCCCAGTCCCTCTGCACCCCAAAGGGTCACACAGCCCAGTCCCTCTGCACCCCAAAGGATCACACAGCCCAGTCCCTCTATACCCCAAAGGATCACACAGCCCAGTCCCTCTGTACCCCAAAGGGTCACACAGCCCAATCTCCCCTCTGTACCCCAAAGGATCACACATCCCAGTCCCCCCTCTTCACCCCAAGGGATCACACAGCCCAGTCCCTCTGCACCCCAAAGGATCACAGAGCCCAGTCCCTCTGCACCCCAAAGGATCACAGAGCCCAG
This sequence comes from Sporophila hypoxantha, assembly GCA_002167245.1. Taxonomy (NCBI): domain Eukaryota; kingdom Metazoa; phylum Chordata; class Aves; order Passeriformes; family Thraupidae; genus Sporophila; species Sporophila hypoxantha. The sequence goes on along the minus strand of NDFG01000049.1, from coordinate 528,779 downwards.
TCCCTCTGCACCCCAAAGGGTCACACAGCCCAGTCCCTCTGCACCCCAAAGGATCACACAGCCCAGTCCCTCTGCACCCCAAAGGGTCACAGAGCCCAGTCCCCGCTCTGCACCCCAAGAGATCACAGAGCCCAGTCCCTCTGCACCCCAAAGGATCACACAGCCCAGTCCCTCTGCACCCCAATACTCTGCTTCACGCCCCTCAGCCCCTGTGCACCCCAATGTACTACACGCCCCAGTCTTTGTGAACCCCAATACCTGGTGCACTCTGCTCCCTGTACACCCCAACACATCACAAACCCTACTGTGCACCCCACACTGCACTCAGGCCCTGTGCCCCCTATTACCCATCCACCCTGCTCCCTGTGCACCCCAGCACATCACACACCCCAATACATCACACCCCTCAGTCCCTGTGCACCCCAATAGATCACACCCCTCAGTCCCTGTGAACCCCAATACATCACACCCCTGAGTCCATGTGCACCCCAATAGATCACACCACTGAGTCCATGTGCACCCCAATACACTGTGCACCCCAATACATCACAAACCCCACTCTCTGTGCACCCCAATATATCCCATACCCCAACCAGTCCCTGTGCCCCCTAATTCCCATCCACCCTGCTCCCTGTGCACCCCAGCACGTCACATCCCAATGGACTCTGCACCCCGCTCCCAGTACAGACCCCAGACTCCTGTTACCCAGTCCTGGTGCCCCCTGACACCCTGTGCACCCCAAATCCATTCGTGGTCCCATGAAACCTCCTCCTTGTGTTACCCCAAACCTGCACACCCCCAACTCCCCATTTACCCAAACCCTGCACACCCCAGCTCCCCATGTACCCTCCTGTGTACCCCAACACTGCACACCCCCTGCTCCCCGGGCACCCCGATACATCACAGACCCCTGTTACCTGCAGGCCCTAACCCTGCACCCCACATCCCCGTGCACCCCAATTCCCAGGCCAACCCGATATGACACGCCCCCCATATCCCTGTGCCCCCTGGTTCCCCTGCACCCCATATCTGCACCCTCTCACCTGTGTACTCCCATATACCGCGCACCCCGCTTTCTCTGCACCCCAAACACGCGCACCCCGCTCTCTCTGCACCCCGTTATTCCACAGACCCCGCCTCTCTCTGCCACCCCAACCTCCGCGCACCCGCTCTCTCTGCACCCCAAAATACACGCCACCCCGCTCTCTCTGCACCCCGTTACACCGCGCACCCGCTCTCTCTGCACCCCTTATTCCACAGACCCCGCTTTCCTGCACCCCAAACACCGCGCACCCCGCTCTTCCCGCCGACCCCGCTCTCTCTGCACCCCAAAACACCGCGCACCCGCTCTCCCTGCACCCCGCTCTCTTCTGCACCCAAAACACCGCGCACCCGCTCTCCCTGCACCCCGCTCTCTCTGCACCCAAACCCGCCACCCGCTCTCTCTGCACCCGTTACAAACCGCACACCCCGCTCTCTTCTGCACCCCGTTATTCCATGGACGCTTTCTTTCTCTGCACCCAAACACCGCACACCCCGCTCTCTCTGCAACGCCCGTTATTCCATGGACTCTGCTTTCTCTGCACCTCAAACTCCGCACACCCCGCTCTCTCTGCACCCCGTTATTCCACGCACCGCGGTCCCCGCGCATCCTCGATCCCTGCGCGCCCCGTTCCACCCCAATCTCCGCGTCCTCTCCCCAGCGCACCCCAAACCCCCCGCACACCCCGCTCCCCGCGCTCCCCGTTCCCGCCCCGTTCCCGGGCGCATCCCCCGCGGCGGGGGCAGCCCGGCCCCTCCCGCCGGGGCGGGGGCGGCTCCCGGGGGCGCGCATGTCCGGCCCCGCCCGTTAAATTCCGGCGGGCCGGGCCGGGACCACCCGCGCTGCACCTGCTGCTCTCGCCATGGCCGCTGACATCGAGCCCGGCCGCCGCCAGCGCCGCTGCTGCGCGCAGGACACGCCCGGTGAGCTGAGAGGGGTGGGCACCGCCGGGGCTCCGCCGCCCCCGGGCACCGCCGGGGCTCCCCCGTCCCACCCCGGGCACCGCTGGGGCTCCGCCGTCCCTGGTCCTCACCGGGTCCCGYCCCTCCCGCCCCACACACCGGGCACCGAGCGGGATTTCCCGCCATGTCCCGGGCGCTGGTGGGGTCCCCCCTCCCGAGCATCCCTGGGTMCCGCTCTGTGTCCCCCCTGCGGGGTCTGGGGACCAAGGTGACACCCCAGCACAGCGGCACTCGGCTGTCCCGCCGTGCCGAGCCCGGGCAGGGCGTGGGGACGTGGCCCCAGGGTGACTCCAGCAGCTCCCGCAGATGCTCCCAAGGTCCCGGATTCCCGCGGTGACAGCGACGGCGCCCGCCGGGGCTCCCTCTGCGASCGGCACTGCGCTGCCATCAACAACGTGCAGGGGGACCTGGGCGAACTGGGCTGCCACCTGCACCGTCCCCGTGTCCCCCCAGGTAGGCTGGCGTTGGGGTGGGCTGGGGATGGGGCCCTGGGGGGTCCCACAGCCGCTGTGACACCCCCGTGTGTCACCCACAGCCACGTCCACCCCGTCCTGCTGCCAGCAGCACTCGGAGGAGGTGTGTGAGAGCTGCCTGGTGAAAACCACCCTGACGGCCGAGAACGCCGTGGAGGCCAACAAGCTCTCCAACAACTATAAGGTGGGTGGGGGCACCCATGGGTGCTCCTGGGGGGCTGTAATGGGGTTTAATTTTCTTCCTCTTCACTCATCCTCAAAAAAACCTCCTTTCTCTGCAGTTTGGCTTCAAGAAATGGAAGAGCCACGTGACGGCGCGGCCCTGGGAGGACCGGTCAGAGATTGTCAAGGAGCTCTACTCTGACCTCAACATCGTCCGAGGCTCTGCAGGTGGGTGGCCCTGGGGACAACCCAGTGTGGATYTGGGCAGCTCCAGGTGACAATGGCCCCACCTGGTGCCTTCCCTCCTGCAGGGTCCACGCTGACGTGTGGGAATGTCCTTTACCTGCTGCTCTTTGGCTGGTGGCTCGCGCTCCTCTACGTCCTTGTGGCTGCCATGATGTTCATCACCATCATGGGGGCTCCTTATGGTGAGTTCCAAATTTGGGACCCCCATGTGAGGGCTGGATGAGCTCAGAACTGCACCGATGGGTGGTGGGGTCTYCTGGGTCCCTTCTCCACAGAATGTCCCTGTAGGTGGAAGGGACACTGATGGCTGTGTCYCCACAGGGAGGCTCTGCTGGGACCTGGCCGGGTATTTCCTCTGGCCCTTTGGCAAAGTGATCCAGAAAGTGGAGGTAAGGATGCCTTGGGAACCCCTGGGGGGTCTTGGGGTGCCCTGTGCACACCCTGACATCCCCCTCTCCCCAGGTGCCCAAATCCCATCAGGCGTGTGAGGCCGGCGTGGGGGAGAGCTCAGCCCTGCTCGGGGGTCCCACAGCGCTCCGCTGGCGCCCACGGTGCTGGCTGGGCACTGGATACTGGGTGAGCCCYGTGCCATCACCCCTGGAGCCCCCAGCGTGGTGGGCAAGGTGCCCACGGGCCCCTTCCCTCCGCTGGCTCGGTGGTTTGGGGGTCAGTCCCTGAAGGTGCCCTGCTGTTCACAGCACCATGCCAGCACTGCAGTGTGGCTGTGCCTGGCATACCCAGTGCTGGCTCTGGCCCACGGGCTCGTGTGTGTCACCGCCTGGCTCCTCATCGTCCTCATCCCCGTGGCCAAGCTGAGCGCCCGCGCCACCTCCCGCGTGCTGCTGCTGCCCCCGCAGCGCGTGCTCATCCGGCCCCTGAGGATGGTGAGTGACTCTGGGCAGGGCCAGGGTCCCACACCCTGCTCTGGGGGGATTTGGGGCTGGGGCTGACCCTCCTGTCCCTCTGCAGACAGAGGTGCCTCTGGAGGGAGAGGTGATTCTCTGCTGCTACCGCGCTGCCAACCCYTACTACTACAAATACGCCGTGGATGGCATCAACGTCTTTGCTGTCAGTATCCTTCTGGCAGCTGCAGKGGGATGGGTGGGGGTGACCCAAATCCACCCCCTCTGCTGTGTCCTTGACTGGCCACCCCAGACCTGCTGCCCCTGGTGCTGGTGACRCTGGTGCTGGGCTATGTGGACAGCCCCAACCACCTGACGGGCTCTGCTGTCAAGTTCACCCTGGCCCTGCTCTCCATCATGCCCCTCTCCTACTACATCGGCATGGCCATCGCCAGGTGAGAGGTGACGGGGGACACTTGGTGGCMAAGTGGGGACACTCCAGCCCTGCTGTGACACCCTTTTGCTCCTSTGCAGCATCTCAGCCCAGAGCAATTTCGCGGTGGGGGCGGTGGTGAACGCCACGTTCGGCTCCATCACCGAGCTCACCTTCTACATCACCGCCCTCATCAAGGGCTCGCGCGAGGGCAACCGCTGCTACGCCGAGGTGGTCAAGTCAGCGCTGACAGGGACACTGGTGGGCTGTGTCCTCTTTGTGCCGGTGAGACGGGTGGCACTGGGAGCTGAGAGGGTGCTGTGAGCAAAGCACTGATGGGGATTTTCTTTGGGGGGKTTTTTCTGTCCCCAAGGGTCTGTGCATGGTGATCGGGGGCATCCGGCACCAGGAGCAGCGCTTCAACAGCCGCTCTGCGGGCGTCAGCTCGGCCCTGCTCTTCCTCTCCGTGGGAGGTGAGCTGGGGACAGGGCTGTCCCCAGGGCTGGGGGTCCCACCAGGGTGGGTGCCTGCTCCATGTGCTGTCCCTGCAGGTGTCTTTGCCCCAACGCTCTTCTCCAAGGTCTATGGGAAGCTGGTCTGTGGCGAGTGCCACAACGTCACCCAGAACCCGCTGGGCCACTACCTCTGCCACAACTGTCACTTTGACCTGGTGAGTGGGGACCTGGACCCCCAAYAGGGGGGATTTGGGGTCAGGGATGCTCTGAGCCCCCCTGGCTCTCGTGCTGGGTGGTGGCAGCAGGGCTGTCCCTTGTCCCCTGTATCCCTGTTGACAGGTGCTCTCTCTGCAGATGGACAACAATGGCACCCTCTACTACAGCCACGTCCAGTGAGTGTCCATGCAGTGGGGACAGGGCTGTCCCCACACTGGGGTGGCACCTCCTGGGTTTGGCCATGTTCCTGCATCCCTCCCAGGGCCCCTCTCCACCCCAATGATCCAGTGCCCCTTTTCCTCTATCCCCAGGGGAAGTCCCCTGGGTGTCCATGCCGGACCTGGTGGCACTGACAGTGTCACCTGTGTCCCACAGACCCCTGGTGTACACRGTGTCCATCCTGCTCCCTGCTGCCTACCTCATCGGGCTCTTCTTCACCCTCAAAACCCACACACACATCTACGACATCCACATCAGCGACTGTCACAGTGAGTGTCCCCAAACGTCCTGGCTGCAGGGCTGGCTCTTGTCACTGCTCTGGAGCGTCCCACACGTSTCTGCTCTCTCCCCAGTGCCAGGCCACCACCACAGTGCCGTGGTGCACTGGTCCCGCTGGCGGGCCCTGGTCATCCTCCTGCTCTCCACCCTCTGCATGTCAGCCTGTGCTGACCTGGCCACGGAGCACATCAGCCCCATCCTCACCAACTCCACCATCTCACAGGTGAGCTGCCTCTGGCTGTCCCCGAGGACCAAGGTGTGCCCTCCAGGGATGGGGACCTGCCCTGGCTGCAGGTGGAGCCCCAGAAGGAGTGGGGGAAAGGTGCTGAGATGTTCTGCACAGTTGGCCAGGGCCTGGATGTGGTCAGGCCCAGGCTGATGTCACCTCTTCCCTGCAGTACTTCATCGGTGTCACCGTGCTGGCAATGGTGCCCGAGCTGCCAGAGATTGTCAATGGCATCCAGTTTGCCCTGCAGAACAATCTGAGCTTGAGGTGAGATGGCTCCAAGGATAAGTTTTGGGGTGGTTCCTGTGCCCTGTCCCAATCCCATTGCCTTGGTGCCATGATGGGCTGCCCAGCCACTGGTGGGTCAGAGTCCGTGTCAGCTTGTCCTCAAGGAGATGAGTYGCCCAAAAAGTGGTGTCAGAAGTGGGATGGGCTCTGTGGYTTGGGATTTTCTCACCCAGACACAGCTCCTAAGTTGTCCTTCCTCCCCAGCATCGAGATTGGGAACTGCATTGCGGTGCAGGTCTGCATGCTCCAGATCCCCATCCTGGTGCTCTTCACCATCTTCTACGTGAGTAACCCAGGACAGCCCTTGGGGACCTCCTGCAGCAGGGTTGGGGACACGGTGTCCGTGGGACATGGAAAGGACACAGCTGCCCTGGCCAGTGTCTCCCCTCTGCTCCGTGCAGGGGAAATGAGGTCAGATGTCTCCTGGTGCTGTCCCCACCCTGGGGACGTGTGGCAGAGGGGGTTTAGGGGGTGACACACACGTCCCCAGACAGAGTCAGTGTGGGGTTGTCCTGGTTGGCCATAAACCCCAAATCCTTCTCCTCGCAGCCGACCAACTTCACGCTCGTCTTCAGCGACCTCCACGTCTACGCCAGCATGTTCAGCGTGGTGCTCATGAACTACATCTTCATGGATGGCAAATGTGACTATTTCCAAGGTGAGCACCTCCCACAGGGCTGCTGTGGGGCTTGGAGCATCCTTGTATTCCCTGGGATGTGGGATGGGGGGCTCCTGGCTCCAGCCCTGGGWTCATCTGCTTTTTGGGGCTCTTGGCGTGCGGTGACCTGAGCGATCCTGGGCTCTTGGTTGACCATCTTGGAGCTGTTCCCCTGCTGCAGCTCCAAGGGGGATCACTCCCATTTCCCCCTTTAAAAGGTTTTAAACTCCCTTTTAATGGACATTGTGTAGAGAACCATGGAAGTCCTCTACAGGGGGCCAATCCAGACCACTCCAGGTCTAAACCCATGTCCCTCCTTGCTGCAGGGAGTAACTCCCTCCACCCCTGTCTGTCTGTCTGCCCCAGGCACGGTGCTGGTGATGGTTTACTTCATCCTGCTGGCYGTGTATTTCTTCGCCCCGTCGCCCAGCGGCTGCTGAGGTTTGGACTCTCCTGTCTCCAACCCCCTCACTGGGATCAGCACCCATCAGAACCTCTTGCAGTGTCTCAGGGACCTGGCCGGGCTGGCTCCGGTCTGGAAGCGCCGTTTCCCGAAGCTCCTGCTGCTGCTGGGCTCCCCCGTGGGCCTTCAGGGATGGAAGGGTGGTGGCAATGGGATGGCTCCCAAAATGAGGAGCCTCAAAGGCACAGCACGTCACACGGGCATCTCCAGCCCACACTGGAGTGGCTGGAAGGAAAAACTGTCCTTAGAGGAGGGTCTGGAGGGGATTTCTGTGTGTCTCGAGGACAGACCCCTCCCTGGGGATGTGCTGCACTGGGAGGAGGTGCCTGACAAGTCCCCCATCCTCCCAGGCCTGGCAGGGGCCTGGGAATCGCACAYGGGATGTTTGATGGCACCAGAAATGCACCCAAAGGTATTTTCAGCTGTTTTGTCATTAAAGCACTTTTGTACAAATCAGAAACAAAGTTTGTTTCTCCTTAAATGACCTTCAGGCTCCAGCCTGGGCCCCTGTGTGGCCACCATTCCCTGTCCTCTGTCACCTCACCCCAGGGACAGAGCCAGCAGGGTGGCTGTGGGCTCCAGCTTTCTCCATGACCTCCCAAAGCTCCAGTTCATCTCCAGCTTGGTCTTCTCTGACTGTCTTTGGTCCTCCTGGCTTTGAGGGCTGTCSCAAAGTCCTGAGAAGGTTCAGGGATGCTCCTGGTGTTGTCCATAGGGTGTGACATGCTGGGGACATCTCCCTCCATGCAGGGAAATGCTGCTGGATGAGGTGAGAGGACAAAGTTGGGGCTTGGATATATTTATTATCTTGAAAACAAAAACAATCCCAAAGCAAAGCACCGACAGATCATTAACACAGGCAAGGAGGCTCTGGTGCCTCTTCCCTCTCCTGTTCCTTCAGCATAAAAAGCAGGGAGTGCTGTCACAGCAGTGCTGGACTCTGACAGGATGGGCAGCCCTGAGTGAGGCAGGAGGCAGCCTGGGACTGCCCTCCTCTGCAGGGAAGGCAGCAGCTCATTAGTGATTAATGAAGCTGCTTTATTAAGCCTTTTGTTTTCCTAGGGAGGCATCAGCAGGGCCAGTCCTGCTGTCCTTAGCCTGGGACATTGGGAGCACTGCCAGGTGAGTGGCTGGAGTTGCTGATGGCAGGACATGGAAAAGGGATGGGAGAGCAGGAGCTGTAGGGGAACCTGCTCAGGAATTCTGTTCTGAGCTGGCATTCCCTGTCCCTTGCATCGTGTCCCCATCCCAGGCAGCACTGTGGATGCTCCTACCCCTCTCCATCAGTTGCTGGATCCTCTCCCTCTCCTTAGGGAATTTTAATTAAAGCTTTTACCCACAGGCAGTAGCCCAGCAGCAATTAAAGCCCCCCTCAGCAGGAGCTGTGAGCTCAGTGCTAAAACCAAGTCATTTTTTTAGGAAGAGCAGCCTCCAAAGATCTGTGTCCCTCATGCAGCAGCCAGTRGAGGTTATGGAATGGGAAAGACCCCTGGAATCCATCAGTGGGTGGTGCTTGTATAGCTTTTATCAGCAAAAGAGAACTTCTTGGACCTTTGTGGTTTTCTTGGTGATGCTTTCCCAGCTGCTGGGGGTGGAGGGATCCACAGGGATCAAGTCCAGCTCCTGGCCCTGCCCAGGACACCCCAAMMATCYCCCCCTGGCCCTGAGAGCATTGTCCAAATGCTCCTGGGCTGTGCCATTCCCTGGGGAGCCYGGGCAGAGCAGGACATYCCCTCCCYTGCTGCTGTCCCCARTGTCCCCAGGACAGAGGTGTCTCTCCTGGCTCCAGGGCACTGCTGTCCCTTCCCACAGCTGCTCCCCAGCCTGTCCTGGATGCACTTTGCTGAAGTCTGAAGATTCCATCTCCTGGTTTTCCAGGATCATCCAGGTGGGTGGTAGAGTGGCCAAGCAGGACTTCCCTCTCCTGAGGCTGTGCTGGCTGTCACCCATGGCTGTGCTGTCCACCTGAGGTTTTTCAGTATTTCCCAGAATAATCTTTTCCAGGGTTTTACCAGGCACTGAAGTGGGACTGGCAGCCCTGTGGTTTCCCCAGTCATCCCTTGAAAACTGGGACCARCTTCCAGCCAGCTGAGACCTCTCCAGAGTCCCAAGACTGCTCCAAAATCATCGACAGAGGCTTTGTCACAACCTCAGAGAAAGCTCCAGAGATTTCCAGAGTAAGRACAACCTAAGAACATAAGGAATGTGCTTGCTCAGAGATCTTGGATGGCTCCAGGATCACCTTGGGGATGAGGGGAGATGCTCTTTAAAGCAGCTGAGAGAAAAACCAGCACAGGGATGGCCAGGCTGCTCCAGGAGAAAGGTCCCACAAGGCATGGATGGAAGTGTGGATATTCAGCCTCAGAGTTTGGCATGGAAGAAGGAGCTGGAGAAATGGTCCTGCAGGTCACTGCAAGCCAGGGCAGCAGAGCAGGGAACCCTTCCCCAGCCCACAGCTGCCAGCAGGGTCTGGATTCAGCAGCCAGGGAAGCAGAGGGATTGTAATGCACAATTCCTGTGAAGGTGCAATGCAGGAGATGGAGACAGCAGAGCTCCAAGCAGCTCCCACCAGTTCCTGTGGTCCAAGCACCTGAGAAAGCCTCAGCTGTGAGGTCCACACTTTGCTTTTTTTCCCCCTCAAGGCTCAGAAAACAGCAACTGAAGCTGAAGAAAGAGGAAAATCTATTCTCAAGACCAGGGGAAGCTTAATTTTGGGACAAGGGGTGAGTTCCCTAYGTGGAGGGCAGTGACTCCAGCAGGCAGCACCTTTGGATTAACAACATGAAGACAATGCTATGGTTTATTTAAACATAAATGCAATTYCTTAAAAAGAAACTAAAACCTCAGAGTGTAACCTCTGCYTTTGATGAAGAGGAAAGCATTGGGAAAAGCTGATTTTAAAAACAAAAGGCACTTAAAAATGGGCTCCAACTGAAARGGATTTTGCACAAACCTCATGCCTGGAGCTGTTCWGAGTTCAGTGGCCACTTAAACAAATGCAGTGTAGAGAGCACAAGAGGACCAGAGCCTCCCCTTCCTGTGCAYAGACAATCCCTGTCCCCAGAAGGAGGGACAGTTGTTCCCTCTCCCCTTTTTGGGATGCTGTATTTCCTGGGCTGAGTGATCCACAAAGCCACTCCCCAAACTGGCTTTAAATCCCATCTCCCACCCTCAGAGGAACATGAAACAAGAAGRAAAAGGCCAATTTTTGGGATGTGTGGGAGGAAGGAAAACCAAAAGCTGGGAGATGCTGAGAACCATGGCTTGGCTGAGCAGGTTCAAAGAGCTCTGAAATCTACAGGGTAAGTTTTTGCTGTAGCTCGTTGTGGGTGCAAAGCGAGCCAAAAAGGTTCAAAAAGCCTCAGGAAAACCTTTTCCCTCCCCASCCCCAGTAAACTACACAGTAGTCCCTTAAGTGGCAACTTTTTCCCAGTCTTCCAAGCAAAGCTTTCMATGTGAAAAGGGGAGGGCACAGACACTGCACCGGGGGAGCTGCAGGGGCCAGGCTGGGCTCGCCGGCCCGGGCGACGTTCCAGCCGTCTCCGGAGGCTCGGGGTGGGAACGTGGTGGGAACATGCCCAGGGAACATGCAGGGCTGCAGGAACGGGCTGGCTTTGGRCAGGGAGCTCAGCTGGCTGCCAGGGATGGGGCAGCCACAGCTAAAGAGCAGCTTGGTGCTTGTTCTGCATCACACGTCCCTCGCTGGATGCGATGGTGGAAGTACCAAGGTGAAGGTGCCACGTTGAGCACGGGCTCAGACATTCATTAACCTCCCCRGTTAATTGCAAGCGTGTGCTGATGACAGGTTGCTGGTTGGCTGCTTAGTCTCAGAAAATACTTTTGGATTAAATGGTGTAACTTAAAGAGCTCCATAAATAAAAAGGGGACTTTCTTTTTTTCCAATGACTAAAAGTAACCATGTCTGGAAAGGCATTGATGTATTTGCTGAGTAAGGCCTTGAGCAGGTTCCTCCATGTTCTTAGCAAGACCATCCATGGAATCCATAAATAGGGGGTGGGAGGGGGAATTCTTCAACGTGGTGAGTCTTGGACAGAAGTGGGAGATTGCTCATTTTAGTCGCTCAACGAGTCCCTGCGTCAGTCCAAGGTGCAAAAGCTGGGATCTGGACAGAGTTGCTAGGTGAGGGAAACATTCCAGGAGCTTCTCCCAGCACAGTTCCAGCAGGCTGGGCACCACCAGCCACATTTTGAACAGGGAGCCAGTCCGTTTGTTTTCGTGGATGTTGACCACCCCTCCGTGGACGTACATGCAGCCAGCCTGGGTGGGRAAGGGGGACAGGAGTTACAGAGCCAGGAAAAGCAGGGCTGGCCTTTATTCCCACCTCCCACCCTTCAGCAGAGCTGGCACTGCCTCAGCCACTCGCTCTGGGATCCTCTGAGTCAAGGGAGGAATCACTGCTGGAGGGGCCRTGTCTCATCCTAAACCACTTATCCACCACCCCTGAGTGCTTTGCTCTGAGGTTTAGGTGATTCCTATCCCAAGAAATCCATTTTAGGAGTGTGSCAAACTGTTAATAAAGTAGTACAGAGCCCTACTCATGTTCCAGCTAAAAAGAATGTATTTTTAAACTCCACCCACCTCACACAGACATCCTGCATTCCCTTGGCTCAGCACAACCCTGCTCCAGGGATGACAGGAACACAAAGAGATGGGAAAACTCAGCTGCTGAGTGGCTTTTTTTTTCCCACAGGCTGGCAAAGAAAGGGCATTCCAGCTGTCCAGGGAACACTGAGCTGCCTGGGAAACACCTYTATCAGACTTCCCAGGAAAAGCTGCATTTGTAACATTCCCCAAATGAAGTGACACCAAGGAATGTGATCTCTGCCCTGAGGAGCTGAAGGCACAGCCAAAGGCACTTCTTGCTGCCTGGTAATTATCAATCCCAGGTCTCCAGATTTCTACTTCAGGCCAAAAGCTCTGGCAATACCAACATTCCTTAGTGGCTTCCAAAGGGTTGGAAACATCCAATCCTTCACCTCAGGCTGCTCTCACTAGGATAAAATCACTTTACTCAGGGAGTATTTGTGGGTTTTTTTCCCTTTTACAAGCAGGAACTGCTGTTCCCACACACAGACCTTAAAAGCTCAAATTGTGCATCATTTCTTTCAGAAACAAAATCCAGAGTGTGGCTCTACTCTTCAAAGAGCAGCAAGAAGAAGAAAAAGCTGCTGCATCCAGTGGAGGTCACTTCCTTGGGAACATCAGCTCTGTGTGCAGCCCACAGCAAGGTAAGAGTGCTTGGAGGAACAAAAGGAGTCACTTACTGGGGTGACAGCAGCACAGTGGAAGTACACAGGCTCTGGCATGGCAGCTGGGAGCTTGACCCACTGGAAAGTCTGGAGGTTCAGCTTCCAAACATCTCCCAGAATCACCTCTCCGTTGTAACCCCCACACACGAACACATCTGCAAGAGAGGGGATGTGGGAGCTGCCAGGAACCAGGGACAGGCTGGGGGAGAGCTCAGGGATCCCCCTCCCCACACAGGTTTGGGATCAGAAACTGYTCCACCTCAACAAAGGCTCCCAGATCTCCCAAATCAGGCCCAYCACAAAGCAGAGGTCRCCTAAAGATTCCCRGACTGGCTTGGGTGGGAAGGGACCTCAAAGATCACCCAGTGCCACCCCTGCCATGGCAGGGACACCTCCCACTGTCCCAGGCTGCTCCAGCCCCAGTGTYCAACCTTGGACATCCCAGGGATCAGGGGCAGCCCCAGCTGCTCTGGAATCCCTTCCCAAAATCCCACCCCAGTCTCCCTTCCCAGGGAATTCCCTCCATTCCCAGCTCTCCCAGCCTGGGATTGGATCCATCCCCACCCCAACTCCTCTCTAGGAAGGAATTTTGGGATCTGGGGGCTTCACTGGGAACCTCAGGGCTCCAGGAAGGGTCTCCCTTCCCTTTTCCATCCCCAACTTCCATAAAAACCCCTCGGGATGGATTCTGAGTGTCCCAAATCCCAGAATCCCAGRGCAGTTTGGGTGGGAAGGGCCCTTCAATCCCATCCCATCCCAATCCCACCATCCCAGGCTGCTCCAGCCTGGCCTTGGRCATTGCAGGGATGCAGGGGCAGCCCCAGCTGCTCTGGCAATBCCAGCCCAGCCAGGAATTCCTCATTGCCAAGATCCCATCCATGCCTGCCCTCTGGCAGTGGGAGCCATTCCCTGGGTGCTGTCCCTGCAGGCCTTGTCCCCAGTSCCTCTGCAGCTCTCCTGGAGCCCCTGCAGGCCCTGGAATGTGCTGGAAGCTCTCCCTGGATCCTTCCCTTCTCCAGGTGAGCACCCTCAGCTCTCCCAGCCTGGCTCCAGCCCTGGAGCAGCTCCATGGATTCCTCTGGGCTCTCTCCAGCAGCTCCAGGTGCTGCTGCTGTGTCCCCAGGGCTGGGGCAGCTCTGCAGGTGGGGTCTCACTGAGAAGGGCAGAATCCCCCATCCCCTGCTGCCCACACTGGGGGTCAGGGTGGATTTCTGGCTCATGTGCCCCTTCCCAGCCTGCCCATGACCCCAGCCCACCATGGCAGCCTCAGRGCTAAATGCCACTGCAGGCAGGAGAGCATTCCCTCTTCTCATAGCCAGGACACCTGGGCTTGATCAGATYCCAGGGAATTTAAACCCCCTCAGCTCCCAGTCCTGCCTTGCTCCCAGCTTTGCCCAAGTTCTCAGCTCAGGGGTTGCCAAATCCTGGAAGCATCTCCCAGCTCCTGCCTCACTTTTATTGGCACAACCAACACTCCTAGGAAATACAGTCCAACATTGCCCTGGACCCCTCAACAGAGAGCATTCAGCCACTGACCTGAAGGGTTTGGAAAAGAGGGATCAAGATTGTAACTGTTTTTTCAGTGCAAAGAAGGAATGGTGCCAAGTGGGCAGCTTAAAGCCTGTCAGTGAGGAAAAAATCCTCTTCCAGAAAAGCCACGTGGTCCCTGCAGTTGTCTCCAACTCCCCCCTGTTTGGTTGTACAAGATACACCAATTTTCCAGAGGTAAATCTTACCATTTTTTATCTGCACACAGCTGTGGCATCTTCTGGCTGCTGGGAAGCCTGGGGACAATAAATTTAAAAATATGTATCAGCAAKAATTGCTTTAAAGTGCTTGTGCAAGTGGTGATTTTGTCTCAACATTTAATCATGGAGTTTCATTTTTAAGAGGTTTTACTTTCCTGCTATCCCAGGTATAAAAGGTGYAATTTTAAGCAGCTGTTTCAGGATGGAGTCCTAATTCCTCTCCAGGGAAGGAAGAAAATGCTGGAATTTTGTTCCCCAGAGTCTCAAATCAGGTTTGGTGAAAAGCAGCTGTGAGACTCCAGGGAAAGCCCAGGGCCTCAAGGGAGCAGGGATGGTTTGGATCCTCTGGGAGCAGATCCAGGCACTGCCACCTTTCCCAGGCAAGGAGAGAGGGAAGCCAGACTGCCAAACTCCCCTGGATGGGTTCATCCTCAGTGCTGCAGCACAAGCAGGAKCTCAAATCCAGATCAAGCCACATATTGAACAAGAAAACTGCACCCTCAAGCACYTTGGCCACTCTGGCTTCCAGGGGAAGAAGGGAAATCCCAAACTCACCGACTTTCTCGTGAGGCTTTGTGGTGATCTCCTCCCAGGTGTTGGTTTCCAGGTTGTAGGCGTGGATCTGGGGGAAGAACAGGAGCCATGAGACCTTCCAGGCTGATGCAGCCACAGGCTCTGACCCACTAGAAATAAATCCCTTTTTTTYATTCAGTGGAAACCCAAAAATAGCTGATCCCAGCCAGTGACTAAGCAGGTCTAAAATCACCTTTCAAGCTCCATCCCAGCTTTGCTATTTCAGCCCTACAGCTGAAAAAAAGAAAAGAATATTGCTTTTGAAAAAAGCTGGACCAATTAAAATCCACACCCTTGAGCTCTCAGAAGGATTTAGAAATACCTTTCTCCTRCTGCACACAGGGAGAAAAATGGGACAATGGAGAGACAAAATGTCACATAAAGTGCTGCAGTCTYCACTTTTTTGGAAGCAGAGCACTATTTAAAGTGACCACAGATTCATCACCAGGACACTGTGGGGCAAATCCAGGTTTTACAGAAACAGGAGAACAATCTGCTCCCAATTATCTTTTTTTTTCCTTTTTTCCTTTTCTTTTTACCAGGCTCTCCAGGCAAAGCTAGATGGAGAGGCTGTGCTGGTAATTCCTCAGTGTGGAAAATCTCCTGTGCAGGGTTCCAAATGCCTCACCTTATCCAAGGAATAAGCTGTCCAGGAAGTTCCACCTCCCAGGATATAAATCCTTTGACCATCATGAGCAATTTCATGTCTGTACCTGAAGGTGCAGAGCAGCACAATTAGCAACAACAAAAAACCTTTTGGAAATCACCCTCAAATTCCAGGGATTTGAGCAGGAACTCCCAAGGCTGGCTCTGCTGCATCAGTCCCTCAGGCTGGGAGCATGCAGGAGATGTGGGAGTTTTCCTGAGCCCTCCAAGCAGCACCCCAGAAGTCTGAAAGGCATTTTCTGAGTGCAGAGTAATTATTAAATAATTAAGTGCAAGGATTAGTRAGTACCAGGACAGCCAGCAATATTCCAGCCCCTTCTAAGGGAAGTGTCCAAGGCCAGGCTGGACAGGGCTTGGAGCAACCTGGGATAGTGAAAAGTGTCCCAGCCCATGGCAGGAGGGTGGAATTAGATTTATTTTAAGATTTCTATGAACCCAAACCACTCTGGGATTCTTCCATTCCCAATTYCCTGTTCTCAGCTGGACACCAAACCWCGGATGAGAGCGACCAAAATCCCTCCTGCCAATGCCACAAGTCCCAGGCAAAGGAGGCCTGGAATGGCAACCAGAGCAAGGTATCCCAAAGCTTCCCATTCCCTGCCTCCCAAAAAAAGCTCCCTGAGGCTGCCCAGGTGCTCACCTCTCCTCTGGCATGTCACAGGACATATTGTTTGGCTTCAGCTGGATCCATTCGCGGGTGTTGAGGTCCAGCTTGTGGAGATCAGTGCTGTAAATGTAGCCAGTTGTTCCTCCAAACACGTAGAGACACCCATTGATGATGGCCATGGCCTGGCAGAGAAACCAGAAAGGACTTGGGGCACCTGGGGCTGSAGGAGAGGGAATTCCTGCTCCTCCAAAGCAGATGTGCACCAGCAAAAAGAGTCAGCCCTGTGGTGAGTGYCAATTCATTTCCTTGTCCACCTCGTTCATCCACCTAATGGGAAGCCTTAAAAGGTGTAATTCTAATATAAAGGAACCCTAGGAACTTGAATTTAGAGTTTTGTGTTTTAAGGGCTTTGACTATGAACCACTCCTGAAATCAGTTTTTTCATCTTTATTTAGAACTTTGGGTTTTCAAGGTTTTGACTACGAACCACTCCTTAAATTACTTTCTCATTTTCATTTTGGGTTTTGAAGGTTTTGACTACAACCCCCTCCTTAAATCACATTTTATATTTTCATTTAGAGTTTAGGGTTTTGAAGGTTTTGACCATGACCTACCCCTTAAATCACTTTTTTTGTTTTTATTTAGAGTTTTGKGTTTTGAAGGTTTTGACTGTGAACCACTCCTTAAATAACTTTTTTATTTTCATTTAGAGTTTTGTGTTTTAAGGGCTTTGACTACCAACCACTCCTTAAATAACTTTTTTCATCTTCATTTAGAACTTTGGGTTTTGAAGGTTTTTGACTATGAACCACTCCTTAAATCACTTTTTTATTTTTATTTAGAGTTTTGGCTTTTGAAGGTTTTTGACTACAAACCCCTCCTTAAATCACACTTTTTTCATTCAGCTGTACCAGGTATTGAATGAACAAATTCTGCCTTTCTAACTAGGAGAAAACCTCCCTTCCTTTGAAATCTCCAAGAACCAAGGCTGCTTCATTTCTTTCATCTAGATGTGTATAAGAGACACTTTCTAACTAGGAGAAAACCTCCCTTCCTTTGAAATCTCCAAGAACCAAGGCTGCTTCATTTCTTTGTGAAGGACACCTGCTTTCCCTCGTGCTTTTCCACAGCRGGAGCAGCTCTGCTGAGGGGACTGGGGTGCTCTGRGSSCTCCCTSAGGGCTCCCTGAGCCCCGTACCTGGCCGTAGATGCGGTTGGGTTTCTTGCCGCGGCAGCTGAGCAGAGCCCATCTCTTGTACTTGACGTTGCACACGTGGACGTCGTTCCCGTTGCTCTCTCCAAAGGGGATCCCGGTGCCCCCAAACACCAGGAGGTTGTTGCCATGTAGAACAACTGGGGGGGAAAGAGGGCAAAACAGGGGGTGCTCATTGCTGGGAGATCAGCAGAACAGGATTTGTCCAGGCTGGGCTGGGCTTGGAGCAAGCTGCTTAAAGAAGGTTGTCCTATGGTATGGGAATTGGATGATCCTTAAGTCTTTTCCAACCAAACATTCAAATCATTTTTCCAGGACTGGGCTTCGGAGCAAGCTGCTCTAGAGAAGGTTGCCCATGCCATGGTAATGGGAATTGGATGATTCTTAAGCTCCTTCAACCCAAACCATTCCAAATCATTTTTCCAGACTGGGCCTGGGCTTTGGAGAAGCTGCTCTAGAGAAGTGTCCTATCCATTGGCTGGGATTGGATGATCCTTAAGCTCCCTTCCAACCAGCCTTTTTCCAGGCTGGCTGGGCTTGGAGCAACTGCTCTAAAGAAGGTTGTCTATGGTATGGAATTGGATGATCTTTAAGCTCCTTCCAACCCAAACCATTTCCAACTTCTTTTCAGGACTGGGCTTTGGAGCAAGCTGCTCTAGGGAAGGTTCCCATGGTATGGGAATTGGATGATCCTTATTAGTCCCTTCAACCCAAACCATTCCCAAATCATTTTTCCAGGCCTGGAGGGCTTGGAGCAAGCTGCTCCATGGGATTGGATGAACTTTTAAGCTCCCTTCCAACCCAAACATTCCAAATAATTTTTCCAGGCTGGACTGGGCTTGGAGCAACCCTGCTCTAAAGAAGGTTGTCCATGGTATGGGAATTGGATGACTTTAAGCTCCTTCAACCCAAACCATTCAGGTTTCCCTGCTCTGGAGACGCAGTGCTGCTCAAATTCCCTACAATCCACCCTGTGCACTGATGGCTTTGAGAGGCTCTAAAGGAGAGAGGATCCCAACTAAAACCATGGTAACCAAAGGTCTGCTTTGAAAAAYGAACAAAGACAGCTATTTTTGGATGCTTGGAGATGTCTGCATGAGGCACCTTCCTGCTGMAAGCACAGCAAGGTAAACACCTGGAAAACACCTCTTTTTTCCATTTTTTTCTTTCCCATTTTTTTTCTTTTCCCATTTTTTTCTTTCCTTCTGCCTCAATTGAGCAAAAATGGCAAGAAAAATCCCAAACCCAACCCAACCTCAGGACCCACTTAGAAAAACAGCATCCAGATTTCCAATTCTTGCCTGGATTAAAATAGGCAGGATTAAAATAGCTCCAGGAGCAGGCACAGGAGGAGTTGGATTTCCGTACGTACGTGACATGGAGGCCAGCTCCCTGGGCATGTAGCCTTCGGTGCCCATCTGGTGCCAGGTGTCTGTGGCAAAGTTGTACCTCCAGAGCTCCCTGAAGAGGGGGTAGTCCTCRTTCTCTGGGCCCCCAGACTCATCGTAGTCGGGGTTGTAGCCCCCGAAGACGTAGAGGTTGGAACTGTCGGCCACGCAGCGATGGCCGCTCCTGGCCGGGGGGCACCTGTGGCCTGCAGCAGGAGGAGGAGGAGAAACAACAGCTCCACAAGAGCTCAGGGTGTGCCCCAGGGTCAGCAGGGCACCCACTGGGCTGGATCCCACAGGGAATCCACAGGGAARGGCCTCTGCAGCACGAGGAAATGGCTTTGGAAGGACGAGCTGGAAAAGGGACACACTGTGTGTCACCAGCCCATCCCTGGACCATGTGGCAGTTCTTCCACTACAGCCCCTTCTGAGGTATTTGAGAAAACCCCTCTTCTTTCATTCTGTTTGGCAAGTTTCACTCAGAAACAATTCCAAATGTCTGTATTTAAAGCTGYCCAATAGAGAAAAACATKAAGGATTTGCTTTCCCTCSGACAAAAACCTCTCAGTGACTTCCCTCTTTGTTCCTTGGATCTCAAGACTTTGTCTAAGTTAGTAAATTTGCTGTCTCAAACAGAACACTTCAGTTTAGTTTAGTTCTGTTTACTGACAGCAAATTTACTGAGTTTTGTCACTAAAAGCTCTGACAGGACAGGGGAAATCTGCTCCTGAATGAAGGCATTTGCACTGGGAGGAGCAGGGAATCCAGCTGAGATCCTACAGGCAGATGCAGCCRTTCCCAAAAGGAATCCTCTGCCTGCCCACCCCTAAAAACTCCATGGAAATAAAAGCAGGGAGGACAATTCCAGCTCAGCTCTCAACTGGAATAGATAAAAAGATGGATTCAGCCAAGGAAAAACGAACCAGGAATATTCAGAAGTAACAGAAATCAAGGTCTTGGCTGACRATTGACCAAAACAAACCCAAACAAATCAGTGACCTTCACCTCCCACCTGCTCCCACAGACTTTTTTAGGGATTTTAGGATAGAAAAGGAGCCAGGAAAATTTTAATGAGGACCCAGCATGTTTTCTTCTGTTATAATTCCCAGCAGTGAATCCAACACTGCAAAAAAAAAAAAAAAAAAAAACACTGCAAGAAAAAAAACCAAAAAAAACCAAAAAAAAAAGGGGGGTATGAAGCATTTTTCCTACAGGAAAAGTGAAATGAATTATTTGTCCAGACCAAATAATGAACTTGAGCTGAGCACAAGCAGCTTTGCTTAATCATGTCCAACCCTGGTCCAAAATTAAGCTGCTCTCCAGGGTTCAGACAAGGTTTTGACAGATTTGGGGTGTTTCCAGGAATAACTGTGTCTCACAGCARTTCCCACTTAGAAAACTAATAAGCACTGGCTGAAAAATAGAGGGGATAAAAGTGAAGGAATTAAGGGGAAAATCTGTAGTGAGGACAGGGATGTTTGGGCACAGGAGAGGGGGATATTCCACATCCTAATTTAAGAGGTGTTAAGGAATTAGGAGTTCTGATATTACATTAAAYATACATTTTATTTCCCTCTAGTTCTAACACTTGCCATGAGAATTTTGCAGAGGGAAAAGAGGAGAATAAGGCTGAGTTTTATATAAAGCAAATAAACGAAAGGTAAGAGGAGTAATTCTAAGAAAATCAATTAAAACAAACCAYCCAGGAGGCCTTCACTGCCATCCACCTCCCAAAATCAAACAGGGATGGCACCTGACCTTGCCAGAAATCCCAATTTTCAACAGGAAGGGATCCCACATCCCTGGAAGGGTCCAAGGCCAGGCTTGGAGCARCCTGGGACAGTGGAAAGTGTCCCTGYCCATGGCAGGGGTGGCACTGGATGAGCTTYAAGGGCCCTTCCAASTCTGCCTTCARAAGGATTCCTCCAGTTGTGTCTCTTTAAGGAGAAGAGCTGGAAAAGCTGGAGCTGCTCAAGGGTTAATTCTGAGTTCCTGCAGCAGCCAAACTCCACAGCTCCAATAAAGAGCTGCATTTCCATGCARTCAGGGCTCACTGGATGATTCACAGCTCCTGCTGAAATTCAGGAGAAGTTTGCAGCTGCCTGTGCTGCCCATTCCACAGGTGGAACTTTTAGATGGGAAAATCCCAGGATTTGCTGAGTTTGGTCAGGAGCAAAGGCCATTTTCCCAGAGCTGAACCCYAAAACACCCAAAGCTCAGGGAAGTATTGTGTGAAAAGCTGGARTTCAGCAGGTCCTGCTGGGAATTCCTTGATGCTGGACATGGAAAGCAGCAGGATCTGGGGGAAAGGGGTTGTGAAGTTATGGAAAATGGCTTTAAAATGGATGGATGGATGGATGGATGGATGGATGGATGGATGGATGGATGGATGGATGGATGGATGGATATGATGTGGGAAGCACCCATTTTCCCAGTTTAAGATTCCAGATAAAAGCAGGAAGGAAGGATGGGAAGGTGCATTTACAAGGAGGATCTTTTTCCTTAGTCCTGAGGGCAAAAATGGGAACAGTAAAAATTTCAGGCAATAAGTTCCACCATCAGAATGAAATTTAACAACAGGATGAGAGGAAAACAGCCTCATGCTGTGCCAGGGGAGCTCAGGGTGGATGTCAGGAGGAATTCCCTCATGGAAAGGTTTGTTAAACATTGGAAGGGGCTGCTCAGGGAGGTTTGGAGTCCCCATCCCCACCTGGAGGTGTCCAAGGAATCCCTGAATGTGGCACTCAGTGCTCTGGGCTGGGGACAAGGTGAGAATTAGCCACAGCTTGGATTGGATGTGCCTTTCTCTGCTCACATAGAACTTCAAGTTCTCCAGGGAAGCAGGAGATCTTCTCCAGRGGAGTTCTAGTTCTCCAGATCTCCCCCAGGGAAGCTCTGCTTGTTGCATCTCAAAAGCAAAAGGTGAGAAGCAGGCTGAGCCTCCTGAGCCAGCAGCTCCTCCTTGCAGATCTACGAGTGGATGGATGTGCTGGTGGAGGATCATCCCAAGCTGGTCAGCAAGGTGCAGATGGGGCAGAGCTACGAGCAGCGGCCCCTGTACGTGCTGAAGGTGGGTCCTGGGGCAGCCTCGCCCTGAACATCCCCTCAGGACGAGAGGTTGTGCCAGGGCAGCCTCAGGGTGGGAGCAGCAGCAATTTCCCCATGGAAAGGGGGTCAGGCCTTGGCAGGGGCTGCCCAGGGAGTGCCCATCCCTGGAGGTGGCACTCAGAGCTCTGGGATGGGGCACAGCTGGGACTGGATGGGCTGGGAGGGCTTCTCCAACCCAATGGATTCAGTGAGTCCAGGCTGAAACATCACAACAGGCACATAATTAAGGAAAGGGCTAATTAAGGGCTGAGCCATCCAGCAGAAAGGGGCTGGCTGGGCAGTGAGCTGCCAACACCCTGCTCAATGCCCCTGATTCACCCAGGAGTTCTGAGGGAGCTGCTGCACTGCCAATGCCAAAGTATTCCTGACTGAACTCCTCTCCTGCAGGAGCTGTCATTAGCACAGGGATGAGACAAGAAGGTGTYTCCAGATGTGACACCASAGCAAAGGAGGCTCAGGGGGGMCCTTGTGGCTCTGCACAAGTCCCTGCCAGGAGGGGACAGCCCTGTGCTCCAGGGAACAGGGACAGGAGSAGAGGGAACRGCCTCAGGCTGGGCCAGGGSAGGTTTGGATTGGATTTTAGGGARAATTYCTYCATGGAAARGGTGSTCAGGCAYTGGAACTGYCCAGGCAGGGGTGSAGTCCCCATTCCTGGRGGGATTTCAAAGCCCTGTGGATGTGGCACTTGGGGACAGGGGGCAGTGGTGGCCATGGCAAGGCTGGGAATGCTTGGACTCAGTGGTCTGAGACCTTTTCCAACTGAAAAGATTCCATGATTCCATGGGTGTGAGGTTGTTYTGAGCCTCCTGAAACCATCCTTGTTCTTATGACTGTCAGAAACCCTAAACAAATCCATTTCTGTCTAAGGGGTGGGTGTGGAGAGCAATGGGGCTGGACTGCTCAGTGACAGGAGAAGGGACAATGGGCACAAAGTGAAACACAGGAAATTCCAGCTGGATATGAGGAAAAACTTCCACTTTGAGAATGGTGGGGCACTGAACAAACTCCCCAGGGAAGCTGGGGCTGCCCCTGGATCCCTGGAATGCCCAAGGCCAGGCTGGATGGGGCTGGAGCCWCCTGGGACAGTGGCAGGTGTCCCTGCCATGTGACACTGGATGGGCTCTGAGYTCCCTTCCCACCCAAASCATCCCATAATTGTACACTCCTTTATCAGTTCCCTTTTTTCCCGAGCTAATTGAATCCCAGTATCCACCCCAGGGTTATCTGCAGCACTTGGAGTACCTCAGACCCTTCCTGTGAGGAGAAGAGGAAAAGGAAGAGCAGCAGTGAGAAGCCTGTCCTGTTATGGGGTGTCCCAGCAATTGAACCCCACAAATCCCAGTGCAAGGCCACCCCAGCAGGGTGTGTTACACCCCCACAGCAGCAGCACCAGCAGCAGAATTTCTACTCCCAGCCCTATTTCTGGAAATACAAACAGAATAACTACAGGGTGTAAACCAAACAAATCCTACGTGGCTTTGGATCCTCCTCCTCTTTTTTTCCAAGTGCCACGTCCATGGTGAACATCCCAGGGCTGTGCACAAGTCCTTTTCTCTGCTTTTTAAAGCTTTCTAAAGATGGGTTTGTGATTGGTTTTCCTCCTGCCTGGATCTCCAACATCCACAACAGCAGGATTCAATCTCTCCCTTTCCACTTCTGATCCCTGCAGGATCCTGAGGGACATTCAGGACAAAGGCTGAACCAGACCAAGACAAGTCAATACTGACTTTGACTCCCATCTTCAAAGTTTCATCTTTTCCACAACAGCTGGACAAAATAAGTTTGGAACTCGTGGAATTGGAGTCCCTCAGGAATGTTTGGATAAGCAGGATTGGGAATGCACTGCTGAGGGTGAGGTTTAAAACCTATTTGTTCATGCAGCTGGGTTCAGATCCCACTTTCCTTCCTGGGCAGGCTGCCCATGCCTGAGAACTTCCCAGAGGAAAAGTTCCCAAGAGGAGGAGTTCCCAAGAGAAAAATTCGCAGAGAGGAAAATTCCCAAGAGGAAGTTCCCAGCTGTAGCTGGGTCCTGAACAACGGCTCTGAGGGGCTGAGGGAAAATGGAGAAGGCAGAAGATCCAGCCAAGGATGCCAAACACAACCTGCAGGTCAGCCAAGAGATTTCCTGATATTGCTGAGAGCTCCAGAATCATCATCCGGGAGAGCCCCTGGCTTTGGATCAATGTCCAGAGGAGACACAAACCCTGAGAGGAAGCCCTGAGGGAGCTGGGGGTGCTCAGCCTGCAGCAAAGGAGACTCAGGGCTGCCCCCAGCACTCCCTGCAGCTCCTGAAAGGTGCCTGTGCCCAGCTGGGCTCAGGCTCTTTCTCCAGCAGCTCTGACACAACCAGAGCACACAGCCTCGAGCTGTGCCAAGGGAAATTCAGCTTGGAGAGCAGGAAAAAGCTTTTCCAGCCAAGGGGGATAAGTTCTGCAATGGCTGCCCGGGGAGGGGGTGCAGTCCCATCCTGGGGGTGTTTAACAGCAGTGGAGATGTGGCACTGGGGGCCAGGGCTGGGCTGGACTCTTGAGGTCTCTCCAACCCCAGGATTGTTGTGAACAGCTCTGGCTCTCCCAAATCTTTGGGACAATCCCATTTGAAAGGATTTCACACTACTACAACTGAGTGATCCTTGGGTTGTTTGTTTCCAAGAAGCCCAAAGGARAAGAGAGGAATTCTGGAGAATGAAAACCACAGAGCTGGGAAGATCACCTGGCCCAGTGTCCTGTGGGAAAAGGAGCTGGCATGAGGCTGCTCATTCCTGAAACCCTGCAGGGATTCCAGCCCATCCCAGGGAATGATGGTCCCAGACAATGCTGGTTCTCACTGGGAAAATGCCCTTTTTCCATTGGGATGACCCTTCCCAGTGCCCCTTGTCCTCTCCATGTGACAGGAGACCTTCCATCCAGGCCTGGAACATCCCAGGGAGGCTCCAGCTGAGCCCTCCCTTCTCACAGACTCGTGGAATGGAATCCCAGCAGGGTTTGGGCTGGAAAGGACCTCAGGGATCATCCCATTCCATGGCAGGGACATCTCCCAGTGTCCCAGGGGCTGCTCTGCTTTTCCAGGGAGAAGAGACTTGGATCCTTCACCCTTCCTTCCTGCACCATCTCCTTGGGATGCTCCCCAGCCTGCCTGGGAATTCCTKGACTTGTGGAGAGCAGAAGTGGAGCCAGAATTCCAGGGGCACTGGGAGGAGCAGGACGATCCCATCTCTCCTTCCCAGAGTCCCTGCTTTGCCTCCCCTCAGCTCCCTTCTCCAAAGCTCCCAGATCCCACATCTTGGGCTCCTGGATGCCATTCTAGCTGCTGCTGCWCCTGGAATTTTGGCTTTGGTRCASCCCACACTTGCCTGCCCACTCCTGCAGCCTCAGCAGGTCCCTGGAAGTTTATCTCATTAATTAAGGAATTCTCCATGACACAAAGGGGTTTGGGATAGTTGGAATTTCTGCTCTGTTGAAATACATATTCAAAACTGAACCTCTCCATACAAAAATCCCAAATTTCTGGGAAAATGACAGCTGAAGGCAGGAGCAGGAATGCTGAGCCAGGAGAGGCAAAAATCCATTTCAGTTTGTTCCAATTCCCTTAATTCCAGCAGTCTGATGCAAACACTGGAAAATGTGGACAGAAAAAGAAGAACAAACCACAAACCACCTGCATTTGACTTTTTTTTTTCCATCTTTCCAAACCTTRCAAACACCAGGGCATGGAATAGCATGGGGAAAATGGAGGAACAAACCTGGAAACTCTGGAAGAGAATTGGGAGTGAGAAAAGAATGCTGAAAAGTTTGGAAGAAAAATTTAGGAGAATTGGAAATTTAGAGGATTGGGAAGGAAAGAAAATCTGGGAATTCTGCAGGAATTTCCAGGTAAAAAATAGGAGGTGAGGAAGAAACTTGACAAGTTTGGAGGAGAACTGGGAGTTAGGAAAACAAACCTGGGAAATCTGGAAGAGAATTGGGAGTGGGAAAAGAATCCTGAAAAGTTTGGAAGAATATTTTGGGGGTAACTGAAAACCCTGGAAGAAAATTGGGAAATAAGAAAAGAAAACTCTGGAAATTCTGCAGGAAATCTGGGAGGTGAGGAATGAAACCTGACAAGCCTGGAGGAGAACTGGGAGCTAAGAAAAGAATCCTGAAAAGTTTGGAAGAAAATTTAGGAGAATTGGGAATTTAGAGAATTGGGAAGGAAAGAAAAATCTGGGAATTCTGCAGGAGAACTGGGAGGTGAGGAATGAAACCTGACAATCCTGAAGGAGAACTGGGAGTTAGGAAAACAAATCTGGGAACTCTGGAAGAGAATTGGGAAATAAGAAAAGAAAACCTGGGAATTCTGCAGGAGAACTGGGAGGTGAGGAATGAAACCTGACAAGGCTGGAGGAGAACTGGGAATTAGGAAAACAAATCTGGGAAATCTGGAAGAGAATTTGGAGTGAGAAAAGAATCCTGAAAAGTTTGGGAGAAAATTTAGGGGGTAACTATCCCAAAATATCCCAAAAACCCCAATCCAGTGGGATAAATGTCCCAAAAACCCCAATAGAGTGGGGTAGGTGTCCCAAAAACCCCAATACAGGGGTAGATGTCCCAAAAATCCCAATCCAGTGAGATAAATGTCCCAAAAACCCCAACAGAGTGGGGTAATGTCCCAAAAATCCCAATAGAGTGGATTAGATGTCCCAAAAACCCCAATACAGTGGGGTAATGTCCTAAAAACCCCAATGCAGTGGGATAAATGTCCTAAAAATCCCAATCCAGGGGGGAAATGTCCCAAAAACCCCAACACAGTGGGTCAGATGTCCCAAAAATCCCAATAGAGTGGGATAAATGTCCCAAAACCTCAATAAACTGGGATAAATGTCCCAAAAACCCCAATACAGTGGGGCAGCTGTCCTAAAAACCCCAATACACTGGGATAGATGTCCCAAAAACCCCAATAGAGTGGGGTAATGTCCCAAAAATCCCAACACACTGGGATAAATGTCCCAAAAACCTCAATACAGGGGTAATGTCCCAAAAACCCCAATGCAGTGGGGTAAATGTCCCAAAAATCCCAATAGAGTGGGGTAGGTGTCCCAAAAACCCCAACACAGTGAGACAGATGTCCCAAAAACCCCAATACAGGGGTAGATGTCCCAAAACTCCAACACAGTGGGGTAGGTGTCCCAAAAACCCCAATACAGTGGGATAAATGTCCCAAAACCTCAATAAACTGGGATAAATGTCCCAAAAACCCCAATGCAGTGGGATAAATGTCCCAAAAACCTCAATACACTGGGGCAGATGTCCCAAAAACCCCAATAGAGTGGGATAAATGTCCCAAAACCTCAATAAACTGGGATAAATGTCCCAAAAACCCCAATGCAGTGGAGTAAATGTTCCAAAAATCCCAATACAGGGGGATAAATGTCCCAAAAACCTCAATACAGGGGGGTAGGTGTCCCAAAAACCCCAATGCAGTGGGATAGGTGTCCCAAAACCTCAATAGAGTGGGGTAATGTCCCAAAAATCCCAATACACTGGGGCAGATGTCCCAAAAACCCCAATACAGGGGTAATGTCCCCAAAACCCCAATAGAGTGGGGTAAATGGCCCAAAAATCCCAATAGAGTGGGGTAATGTCTCAAAAATCCCACTCCAGTGGGACAAATGTCCCAAAAACTCTGATACAGCGGGGTAGGTGTCCCAAAAACCCCAATGCAGTGGGGTAAATGTCCCAAAACCCCCAATAGAGTGGGGCAGATGTCCCAAAAATCCCAATAGAGTGGAGTAAATGTCCCAAAAATCCCAACACAGCGGGGTCATGTCCCAAAATCCCAATACAGGGGGGTAATGTCCCAAAACCTCAATAAACTGGGATAAATGTCCCAAAAACCCCAATAGAGTGGGGCAGATGTCCCAAAAATCCCAACAGAGTGGGATAAATGTCCCCAAAACCCCAATAGAGTGGGATAAATGTTCCAAAAACCCCAACACAGTAGGATAAATGTCCCAAAAACCCCAATAGAGTGGGCTAGGTGTCCCAAAAATCCCAATGCAGTGGGGTAATGTCCCAAAAACTCCAATAGAGTGGGGTAGGTGTCCCAAAAACCCCAATGCAGTGGGGGAGAAGTCCCAAAAACCCCAATACAGGGGGGTAATGTCCCAAAAATCCCAATAGAGTGGGATAATGTCCCAAAAACCCCAATACAGTGGGGTAGATGTCCCCTAGGTGTCCCAAAAACCCCAATGCAGTGGGATTGCAGAGTGGGGGAGCCCAGGGGTCACCCCAGGTTTACCCAGGATGGCTGAAACGGGGCTGAGCCCTGTGGGGGCCCCTGTCCCCCCCAGGAATGGGGGTGTCCCAATTAAGGACGCCCCAGGAATGGGGGTGTCCCAATTAAGAATCCCCAGAAATGGGGGTGCCCCAGTTAAGGACGCCCCAGGAACGGGGGTGCCTCGCTCCGAGCACCATGGCAGTGGGTAATTCTGCTCCCAGGCTGTTTGAAGCACGGCTCTGTCCCAGCCCCCGATGGTCGGGACCCCTCAGGACCTTGGGCACGGCGCTGTCCCGGTCCCCGAGCTCCGGACACGGGGATGCCCCGACCCCGAACCCCTCAGACCTTACAAACGGGGTGTGCCCGGTCGCGGTGCCCTGAGATGGGGCTGCTGCGCTCCCCGGGCCCTCGGCCCCCTCACGGTCGGGGCTGCCCCGCTCCCGAACCCATTCGGGCCTTGGCTCGGGGTCATCCCCGGCGCGGCCGCCACTCACCCGCCGCCCGCGGCCTGCCGGCAGCTGCACGAAGCGGTTCAGGATCCCTCCCCCGCCGCCATCGCCGCCTCCGCGGCGCCGCCCGCGCCCTCCCCGAGCCCGTCCCGGCCGCGGCCGCCGCCGACATGGCCCGTCCGCTGCCTGAGGGACGGAGCGCCAACCGCCAATCAGCGCCGAGCTTCTTCGGCCGGAGCCTATCAGCTGCGGGTTTGTTGGCAGGTAGGGGGAGGCTGCGGCGAGAGCGCCGCTGTTGGAGAGCTGAGCGATCGTCCAGGCTGGAGCAATGGAGCGCCGAGAGCGGGGCGCGGGGACATTCCCGGGGCCACCCCGGGACATTCGCGCGACTTTCGCGGGGGCACCGGCGCTCCCGAGCCCTCCGCGAGGTTCCGCAGGCGGCGCGGGGGTTGCGCGAGGCCACGAGCCACCCGCGGCGCGGGCGGAACGATCGTGCGCGCGGGGACGTTCGTGCCGGGCCCGCGTTTCCCGGCCCTGAAGGGAGGGAGGACCAAAATGCGGCGCCCAGCGCCGGGGGCGCGGCGGCGGCGGCCGGCGGGAACCGAGGGCGGCCTCCCCCCGTCCCCCCGCAGATCCGCGACCTCATCCACGAGGCGGCATCGCCAGCGAGGGCCCGGGCCCGGCGGGTGAGGGCCAGCGGCACCGGGAGTCGCCGGCAGCGGGCGGGAGTCGGGGGGAGGCCCGGCGCGTGAGGGGAGGGAGAGGGCTGGGGACTCGTGAGGAACCGGGGACCCCTCGGGGTTATTTGGGTCCTGGAGGGGGGCTGGAGTCGGAGGGAGCGAGGCTGGAGCGGACTGGAGGTGCTGGGAGTGTTACTGGGAGGAGAGCGGGAAAGGAGCGGG
>NDFG01000049.1:474591-492692 GCA_002167245.1 Sporophila hypoxantha | reverse complement strand
GAAATCTGGAATTCTGAGGAGAACTGGGAGGTGAGGAATGAAACCTGACAAGTTACTGGAGGAGAACTGGGAGCTAAGAAAAGAATCTGAAAAGTGTGGAAGAAAATTTAGGAGAATGGGAATTTAAATAATGGGAAGGAAAGAAAATCTGGGAATTCTGCAGGAGAAACTGGGAGGTGAGGAATGAAACCTGACAAGTCTGGAGGAGAACTGGGAGTTAGGAAAAGAAACCTGGGAAATCTGGAAGAGAATTGAGTGAGAAAAGAATCCTGAAAAGTTTGGGAGAAAATTTAGGGGGTAACTATCCCAAAATATCCCAAAAACCCCAATCCAGTGGGATAAATGTCCCAAAAACCCCAATACAGTGGTATAGGTGTCCCAAAACCCCAATAGAGTGGGGTAGGTGTCCCAAAAACCCCAACACAGTGGGATAAATGTCCCAAAACCTCAATAAACTGGGATAAATGTCCCAAAAACCTCAATACAGGGGTAATGTCCCAAAAACCCCAATAGAGTGGGGTAATGTCCCAAAACCCCAATAGAGTGGGATAAATGTCCCAAAACCTCAATAAACTGGGATAAATGTCCCAAAAACCCCAATGCAGTGGGATAAATGTCCCAAAAATCCCAACAGAGTGGGCTAGATGTCCTAAAAACCTCAATAGGGTGGGGTAATGTCCCAAAACTCCCAACACAGCAGGGCAGATGTCCCAAAAACCCCAATACAGGGGGGTAGGTGTCCTAAAAACCCCAATACAGGGATAAATGTCCCAAAAATCCCAACACAGTGGGGTAGGTGTCCCAAAAACCTCAACACAGGGGTGTAAATGTCCCCAAAACCCCAATAGAGTGGGATAAATGTCCCAAAAACCTCAATAGAGTGGGACAAATGTCCCAAAAATCCCAATCCAGTGGGGTAATGTCCCAAAAACCCCAACACAGCGGGGTAGGTGTCCCAAAAATCCCAATAGAATGGGATAAATGTCCCAAAAACCCCAACACAATGGGATTGCAGAGCGGGGGGAGCCCAGGGGTCACCCCAGGTTTACCCAGGATGGCTGAAACGGGGCTGAGCCCTGTGGGGGCCCCTGTCCCCACTGCCATGGGGGCATCCAGGCACCTCCCAGCACCTGGGGAACGCTGGGGTGGGGATGGGGGTGCCCCAGTTAAGGACTCCCCAGAAATGGGGGTGCCCCAATTAAGGACCTCCAGGAATGGGGGTGCCCCGCTCCGAGCACCATGGCAATGGGTAATTCTGCTCCCAGGCTGTTTGAAGCACGGCTCTGTCCCAGCCCTCGATGCTCCGGGATGGGTCCGGGATCCCTCAGGACCTTGGGCACGGCGCTGTCCCGGTCCCCGAGCCCCGGACACGGGGATGCCCCGACCCCGAACCCCTCAGGACCTTACAAACGGGGATGTCCCGGTCGCGGTGCCCTGAGATGGGGCTGCTGCGCTCCCCGRGCCCTCGGCCCCCTCACGGTCGGGGCTGCCCCGCTCCCGAACCCATTCCGGGCCTTGGGCTCGGGGTCATCCCCGGCGCCGGCCGCCACTCACCCGCCGCCCGCGGCCTGCCCGGCAGCTGCACGAAGCGGTTCAGGATCCCTCCCCCGCCGCCATCGCCGCCTCCCGCGGCGCCGCCCGCGCCCTCCCCGAGCCCGTCCCGGGCCGCGGCCGCCGCCGACATGGCCCGTCCGCTGCCTGAGGGACGGAGCGCCAACCGCCAATCAGCGCCGAGCTTCTTCGGCCGGAGCCTATCAGCTGCGGGTTTGTTGGCAGGTAGGGGGAGGCTGCGGCGAGAGCGCCGCTGTTGGGTTTGCTGAGCGATCGATCCAGGCTGGAGCAATGGAGCGCCGAGAGCGGAGGCGCGGGGTTATTCCCGGGGACACTCGCGGGGACACCCGTGGGGACATTCACGGCGACTTTCGCGGGGGCACCGGCGCCTCCCGAGCCCTCCGCGAGGTTCCGCAGGCGGCGCGGGGGGTTGCGCGAGGCCACGAGCCACCCCGCGGCGCGGGCGGAACGATCGTGCGCGTGCGGAACGTTCGTGCCGGGCCCGCGTTTCCCGGGCCCTGAMGGGAGGGAGGGACCAAAATGGCGGCGCCCAGCGCCGGGGGCGCGGCGGCGGCGGCGGCCGGCGGGAACCGAGGGCGGCCTCCCCCCGTCACCCCCCGGCAGATCCGCGACCTCATCGACGGCGGCATCGCCAGCGAGGGGCCCGGGCCCGGCGGGTGAGGGCCAGCGGCACCGGGAGTCGCCGGCAGCGGGCGGGAGTCGGGGGGAGGCCCGGCCGCGTGAGGGGAGGGGAGGGCTGGGGACTCGTGAGGGAACCGGGGACCCCTCGGGGTTATTTGGGGTCCTGGAGGGGGGGCTGGAGTCGGAGGGAGCGAGGCTGGAGCGGACTGGGAGGTGCTGGGAGTTGTTACTGGGGAGGGAGAGCGGGAAAGGAGCGGGAGCGACTGGGGAGCACTGGGAGGGCTGGGGGGCACTGGTGGGACTGGGAGGCACTGGGAATACTGGAGAGACTCTGGGGTACTGGGAGGGGGCACTGGTGGGACTGGGAGGTACTGGGAATACTGGAGAGACTCTGGGGTACTGGGAGGGGGCACTGGTGGGACTGGGAGGTACTGGGAATACTGGAGAGACTCTGGGGTACTGGGAGGGGGCACTGGTGGGACTGGGAGGTACCGGGAATAATGGAAGGACAGGAAGGCAGCAGGTGAAACAGATACTGGGACACTGGGAGGGCACTGGGAGGGTACTGGGGCTGTCTCTTATACACATCTAGATGTGTATAAGAGACAGTATTGGGAGCACTGGGAGGGTAACTGGGAGCACTGGGAGGGCACTGGGAGGGTAACTGGGGGCACTGGGAGGGTAACTGGGGGCACTGGGAGGGCACTGGGAGGGWATTGGGAGCACTGGGAAGGTACTGAGGGCACTGCAGGCACTGGGAAGGTACTGGGAGGCACTGGGGGGCACTGGAAGGCACTGGGAGCAGGGGGGCTGAGCTCTGGGCTGTCTCAGGGGCTCCCTTGTCCCAGCCCTCCCTGAGCTGTGGCTGAGTTCAGGWGCTGGGAGGAGGCCAAAGGCAGCCCTGGGAATTTATTTTATTGTTTGATTAGGGATTAATGACAAGCTGGGAGTGGGGAGCTCTGGAGAAAATCCTTGTCAGGACAAGCCTGGGGATGGGGGGTTAGGAAGTGCTCTGGGCTTTGTTATTAATCCTGTTCCCAAAATCCTGCCTTTTGCTCAAATCCAGTTTGTCCCTGAAATCCAACCTGTACCTAAATCCAACCTTTTCCTAAAACCCAATCTTTTCCTAAATCCTGCCTTTTGCTCAAATCCAGTTTGTGCCTAAGATCCAGCCTTTTCCTAAATCAACCTTTTCCTAAATCCTGCCTTTTCCTAAATCCAATCTCTTCCTAAAACCCAACCTTTCCCAAAACCCAGCCTGTTCCTAAATTCAACCTTTTCCTAAATCCAGCCTTTTCCTAAAACCAACCTTTTCCTAAATTCAGCTTTTTCCTAAAATCTAGTCTTTCCCTAAAATGCAGCCTTTTCCTAAATCCAATCTCTTCCTTAAATCCAACCTTTTTCTAAATTCAGCCTTTTCCTAAAACCCAACCTTTTACTAAATCCAGCCTTTTCCTCAATTCAGCCTTTCCCTAAACCCAGCCTTTCCTAAAATCCAGCCCTTTCCTAAACCCAGCCTTGCCCAAAATCCAGCCTGTTCCCATCTCCAGCCTTTCCCAACTCCAGCCGGTTCCCAACTCCAGCCTTTCCCAAAATCCAGCCTTTTCCTGAAACCCAACCTTTTCCTAAATCCAGCCTTTTCCTAAAATCCAACATTCTCCTAAAATCCAGTCTCATCCTCAAATCCAGTCTGTCCCTAAAATCCAGCCTGATCCTGAAATCCAACCTTGTTCAAAATCCAACCTTTTCCTAAATCCAACCTTTCCTAAATTCAGCCTTTTCCTAAAACCTAACTTTTCCCAAAATCCAGCCTGTCCCTAAATCCAACCTTTTCCTAAGTCCAGCCTTTTCCTAAATCCAACCTTTTCCTAAATTCAGCCTTTTCCTAAATTCAGCCTTTTCCTAAATTCAGCCTTTTCCTAAAACCTAACTTTTCCCAAAATCCAGCCTGTTTCTAAACCCAGCCTTTCCCAAAATCCAGTCTGTTCCTAAATCCACCCTTTCCTAAAATCCAGTCTGTCCCTAAATCCAACCTTTTCCTAAATCCAACCTTTTCCTAAATTCAGCCTTTTCCTAAATTCAGCCCTTTCCTAAACCCAACCTTGCCCAAAACCCAGCCTGTTCCCATCTCCAGCCTTTCCCCAGGTCTAGCCTGTCCCTAAATCCAACCTTTCCCTAAACCCAGCCTTTCCCAAAACCCAGCCTGTTCCTAACTCCACCCTTTCCCAAACCCAGCCTGTTCCCATCTCCAGCCTTTCCCCAAACCCAGCCTGTTCCTAAGTCCAACCTTTTCCTAAAATCCAACCTGTTCCTAAACCAAACCTTTCCCAAAATCCAGCCTGTTCCTAAACCCAGCCTTTCCCAAAATCCAGCCTGTCCCTAAATCCGACCTTTTCCTAAGTCCAACCTCTTTCTAAAACCCAACCTTTCCCAAAATCCAGCCTTCTCCTAAACCAAACCTTTCCCTAAATCCAACCTTTTCCTAAATCTAGCCTTTCCCAAGCCCAGCCTGTTCCTAACTCCAGCCTTTCCCAAGCCCAGCCTGTTCCTAACTCCAGCCTTTCCCAAGCCCAGCCTGTTCCCATCTGCAGCCTTTCCCAGAGTTTCCCTTGCTGCTTTTCCTTTCAGGAAGGACACCTCGGACTGCTCGGAGCGAGCCCACGGCNGCTGGGAGGAGGCCAAAGGCAGCCCTGGGAATTTATTTTATTGTTTGATTAGGGATTAATGAGGAGCTGGGAATGGGGAGCTCTGGAGAAAATCCTTGTCAGGACAAGCCTGGGGATGGGGGGTTAGGAAGTGCTCTGGGCTTTCTTAAAAATCCTTTTCATAAAATCCAGCCTTTCCCAAAATCCTGCCTTTTGCTCAAATCCAGTTTGTCCCTGAAATCCAACCTGTTCCTAAATCCTGCCTTTTCCTAAATTCAGCTTTTTCCTAAAATCCAGTCTTTCCCTAAAATGCAGCCTTTTCCTAAATCCAATCTCTTCCTAAAACCCAACCTTTTCCTAATTCCAACCTTTTCCTAAAACCCAACCTTTCCCAAAATCCAGCCTTTCCCTAAACCAAACCTTTCCCAAAATCCAGCCTTTTCCTATACCCAGCCTTTCCCAAAATCCAACCTGTCCCTAAATCCAACCTTTTCCTAAGTCCAGCCTTTTCCTAAACCCAACCTTTTCCAAAATCCAACCTGTTCCCAACTCCACCCTTTCCCAACTCCAGCCTGTTCCCATCTCCAACCTTTCCCAAAATCCAGCCTGTCCCTAAACCCAACCTTTTCCTAAAACCCAACCTTTTCCTAAAACCCAACCTTTTCCTAAAATCCAGCCTTCTCCTAAACCAAACCTTTCCCTAAATCCAACCTTTTCCTAAATCCAGCCTTTCCCAAAATCCAGCCTTTCCCAAAATCCAGCCTTTCTCCAAGTCCAACCTCTTCCTAAATCCAGCCTTTCCCCAAATCCAGCCTGTCCCTAAATCCAACCTTTTCCTAAATCCAACCTTTTCCTAAATCCAACCGTTTCCTAAATTCAGCCTTTTCCTAAACCCAACCTTTTCCTAAAATCCAACCTTCTCCTAAACCAAAGCTTTCCCAAAATCCAACCTTTCCCTAAATCCAACCTTTTCCTAAATTCAGCCTTTTCCTAAACCCAACCTTTCCTAAACCCAGCCTTTCCCAACTCCAGCCTGTTCCCATCTCTAACCTTTTCCAAACCCAGCCTGTTCCTAAATTCAACCTTTCCCAAAATCCAGCCTGTTCCTAAACCCAGCCTTTCCCTAAACTCAACCTTTCCCAACTCCAGCCTGTTCCTAACTCCACCCTTTCCCAAAATCCAACCTTTTCCTAACTCCAGCCTTTCCCAAAACCCAACCTTTTCCTAACTCCAGCCTGTTCCCATCTGCAGCCTTTCCCAGAGTTTCCCTTGCTGCTTTTCCTTTCAGGAAGGACACCTCGGACTGCTCGGAGCGAGCCCACGGCCAGCGGCCAGGAACAAAGGACGGAGGGAGCTGGGCAGGGGAGTTAGGAGAAAGTGGGATTTAGGAAAAGGCTGGATTTAGGAAAGGTTGGATTTAGGAAAAGGCTGGATCTCAGGAAAAGGCTGGATTCAGGAAAAGGCTGGATTTTAGAAAGAGTGGATTTAGGAAAGTTTGGATTGTGGGAAAAGGTTAGATTAAGGAAAGGCTGGATTTTAGGAAAAGGCTGGATTTAGGAAAAGTTTGGATTTAGGAAAAGCTTGGATTATAGGAAAAGGCAGGATTTGAGGAAAAGCACAGGATTTAGGAAAAGACAGGATTTCAGGAAAAGTTGAGATTTTAGGAAAAGGTGGGTTTTGGGAAAAGGCTGGATTTAGGAAAAGCAGGATTTAGGAAAAGCAATGATTTTATGAAAAAGGCAGGATTTATGAAAGGCAGGATTTAGGAAAAGGCAGGATTTGATTTAGGAATGCTGGGCACTGAGCATTCCCCAGGCATGAGCCACAGCCAAAGCTCCAGGAGCATCGGGACAA
Source organism: Sporophila hypoxantha (assembly GCA_002167245.1). Classification (NCBI taxonomy): domain Eukaryota; kingdom Metazoa; phylum Chordata; class Aves; order Passeriformes; family Thraupidae; genus Sporophila; species Sporophila hypoxantha. Next base: position 486,000 of record NDFG01000049.1, on the reverse strand, counting down.
ACTCTCGGGAACAGGGAGGAATTAATGGGATATCCCTGCAAGGGCAGGAATGGGATCAATGACCCCTCTGGCTCTTCCCCCACAATCAGCTGGAATTGCAGCATCCCAAGGATATGGTGAACGTTTCCACCCTCTTGAAGTAGGGCCTCCCTGCTGGCAGACTCCAGGGACAGAGCCTCCAGACTGGGAGGGCCGTGGGCTCGCTCCGAGCAGTCCGACGGTGTCCTTCCTGAAAGGAAAGCAGCAAGGGAAACTCTGGGAAAAGCTCCAGATGGGAACAGGCTGGGCTTGGGAAGGCTGGAGTTAGAACAGGCTGGCTTGGGAAAGGCTGGAGTTAGGAACAGCTGGCTTGGGAAAGGCTAGATTTGGAAAAGTTGGATTTAGGGAAAGGTTTGGTTTAGGAGAAGGCTGGATTTTGGGAAAGTAATGGGTTTTAGAAAGAGAGTTGGGACTTAGGAAAAGGTCGGATTTAGGACAGGCTGGATTTTGGAAAGCTGGGTTTTAGGAACAGGCTGGATTTTGGAAGGTTTGGTTTAGGAACAGGTTGGATTTTAGGAAAAGGTTGGACTTAGGAACAGGCTGGGTTTGGGGAAAGGCTGGAGATGGAACAGGCTGGGTCTTGGGAAAGGGTGGAGTTAGGAACAGGCTGGGTTTTGGGAAAGGCTGGGTTAGGGAAAGGTTGGATTTAGGGACAGCTAGACCTTGGGGAAAGGCTGGAGATGGGTACAGGCTGGGTTTGGGCAAGGTTGGGTTTAGGAAAGGGACTGAATTTAGGAAAAGGCTGAATTTAGGAAAAGGTTGGATTTAGGGAAGGTTGGATTTAGGGACAGACTGGATTTTAGGAGGTGGTTTTAGGAACAGACTGATTTTGGACAAGGTGGGTTTAGAAACAGGCTGGATTTGGGAAAAGTTAGTTTTAGGAAAAAGGCTGCATATTTAGGAAAGCCATGAAATTTAGGAAAAGGCTGAATTTAGGAAAAGGTTGGATTTAGGAAAAGGCTGACTTAGAAAAGGTTGGATTTAGGGACAGGCTGGATTTTGGGAAAAGTTAGGTTTTAGAAAAGGCTGAATTTAGGAAAGGTTGGATTTAGGAAAAGTGGATTTTGAACAAGGTTGGATTTCAGGATCAGGCTGGATTTTAGGGACGACTGGATTTGAGGATGAGACTGGATTTTAGGAGAATGTTGGATTTTAGGAAAAGGCTGGATTAGGAAAAGGTTGGGTTTCAGGAAAAGGCTGGTTTTGGGAAAGGCTGGAGTTGGGAACCGGCTGGAGTTGGGAAATGGCTGGAGATGGGCAGGCTGGATTTTGGGCAAGGCTGGGTTTAGGAAGGGCTGGATTTTAGGAAAGGCTGGGTTTAGGAAAGGCTGAATTGAGGAAAAGGCTGGATTTTAGTAAAAGGTTGGGTTTTAGGAAAGGCTGAATTTAGAAAAAGGTTGGATTTAAGGAAGAGATTGGATTTAGAAAAGGCTGCATTTTAGGGAAAGACTAGATTTAGGAAAAAGCTGAATTAGGAAAAGGTTGGTTTTAGGAAAAGGCTGAATTTAGGCAAAGGTTGAATTTAGGAACAGGCTGGTTTGGGAAAGGTTGGGTTTTAGGAAGAGATTGGATTTAGGAAAAGGACGGATTTAGGAAAAGGTTGATTTAGGAAAAGCTGGATCTTAGGCACAAACTGGATTTGAGCAAAGGCAGGATTTAGGAAAAGATTGGGTTTTTAGGAAAAGGTTGGATTTAGGTACAGAGTTGGATTTCAGGACAAACTGATTGAGCAAAAGCAGGATTTTGGGAACAGGATTAATAACAAAGCCCAGAGCACTTCCTAACCCCCATCCCCAGGCTTGTCCTGACAAGGATTTTCTCCAGAGCTCCCACTCCCAGCTTGTCATTAATCCCTAATCAAACAATAAAATAAATTCGCCAGGGCTGCCTTTGGCCTCCTCCCAGCACCTGAACTCAGCCACAAGCTCAGGGAGGGCGGACAAGGAGCCCTTGAGACAGCCCAGAGCTCAGCCCCCTGCTCCCAGTGCCCCAGTGCCTCCCAGTAACCCCAGTTGCCTTCCAGTGCCCCCCAGTAACCCTGGGGCTCCAGTACCTTTCCAGTGCCCCAGGTACCCTCAGTACCTTCCAGTGCTCCCAGTTCCCTCCCACTGTCCTCCCGAGTGCCCCAAGTAGCCTCTCAGTGGCCCCAGTACCCTCCCAGTGCCCAGTTACCCTCCAGTGCCCTTCCAGTGCTCCCAGTTTCCTCCAGGGCTTCCAATACCCTCTCAGTGCTCCAGTTACCTCCCAGTACCCTCTCAGTGCCCCAATACCCTCCAGTGCCCCCAGTTACCCTCCCAGTGCTCCCATACCCTCCCAGTGACTCCCAGTGTCCCCAGTTACCTTCCAGTGCCCTTCCAGTGCCCCCACTACCTCCCAGTGCTCCCAATACCCTCCCAGTGCCCTCCCAGTGCCCTCCCAGTGTCCCAGCATTCTGTTTCACCTGCTGCCGTTCCTGTCCTTCCATTATTCCCGGTACCTCCCAGTCCCACCAGTGCCCCTCCCAGTACCCAGAGGTCTCTCCAGATTCCAGTACCTCCAGTCCCACCAGTGCCCCTCCCAGTACCCCAGAGTCTCTCCAGTATTCCAGTGCCTCCCAGTCCCACAGTGCCCCCCCAGCCCTCCCAGCGTCCCCAGTCGGCGTCCCGCTCCTTTCCCGCTCTCCTCCCAGTAACAACTCCCAGCACCTCCAGTCCGCGCACAGCCTCGCTCCCTCCGACTCCAGCCCCCCGTCCCGGACCCAAATAACCCGAGGGGTCCCGGCTCCCTCACGAGTCCCCAGCCCTCCCCTCCCCTCACGCGGCGGGCCTCCCAGACTCCCGCCCCGCCGGCGACTCCCGGTGCCGCTGGCCCTCACCCGCCGGGCCCGGCCTCCGATGGCGATGCGGCCGTCGATGAGGTCGCGGTCTTTGCCGGGGGGTGACGGGGGGAGGCCGCCCTCGGTTCCCGCCGGCCGCCGCCGCGCCGCGCCCGGCGCTGGGCGCCGCCATTTTGGTCCTCCCTCCCGTCAGGGCCCGGGAAACGCGGTGCCCGGCACGAACGTTCCGCACGCGCACGATCGTTCGCCCCGCCGCGGTGGGCTCGTGGCCTCGCGCAAACCCCGCCCGCCTGCGGAACCTCGCGGAGGGCTCGGGAGCGCCGGTGCCCCCGCGAAAGTCGCGTGAATGTCCCCACGGGTGTCCCCGCGAGTTGTCCCCGGAATAACCCGCGCTCCGCGTCTCGGCGCTCCATTGCTCCAGCCTGGATCGATCGCTCAGCAAACCCACAGCGGCGCTCTCGCCGCAGCCTCCCCTACCTGCCAACAAACCCGCAGCTGATAGGCTCCGCCGAAGAAGCTCGGCGCTGATTGGCGGTTGGCGGCTCGTCCCTCAGGCAGGACGGGCCATGTCGGCGGCGGCCGCGGCCGGGACGGGCTCGGGGAGGGCGCGGGCGGCGCGCGGGAGGCGGCGATTGGCGGCGGGGGAGGATCCTGAACCGCTTTCGTGCAGCTGCCGGCAGGGCGAGGGCGGCGGGTGTAGTGGCGGCCGGCGCCGGGGATGACCCCGAGCCCAAGGCCCGGATGGGTTCGGAGCGGGCAGCCCCGACCGTGAGGGGGCCGAGGGCTCGGGGGAGCGCAGCAGCCCCATCTCAGGGCACCGCGACCGGGACATCCCCGTTGTAAGGTCCTGAGGGGTTCGGGGTCGGGGCATCCCCAGTGTCCGGGGTTCGGGACCGGGACAGCGCCGTGCCCAAGGTCCTGAGGATCCCGGACCCATCCCGGAGCATCGAGGGCTGGGACAGAAGCCCGTGCTTCAAACAGCCTGGAGCAGAATTACCATTGCATGGTGCTCGGAGCGGGGCACCCCCATTCCTGGAAGGTCCTTAATTGGGGCCCCCATTTCTGGGGAGTCCTTAACTGGGGCACCCCCATCCCACCCCAGCGTTCCCAGGTGCTGGGAGGTGCCTGGATGCCCCCATGGCAGTGGGACAGGGGCCCCACAGGGCTCAGCCCGTTTCAGCCATCCTGGGTAAACCTGGGGTGACCCTGGGCTCCCCCGCTCTGCAATCCCATTGTGTTGGGGTTTTTGGGACATTTATCCATTCTATTGGATTTTTGGGACACCTACCCGCTGTGTTGGGGTTTTTTGGACATTACCCCATCTGATTGGGATTTTTGGGACATTTGTCCCCTCTATTGAGGTTTTTGGGACATTTATCCCACTCTATTGGGTTTTGGGACATTTACACCCCTGTGTTGAGGTTTTTGGGACACCTACCCCACTGTGGTTGGGATTTTGGGACATTATTCCCTGTATTGGTTTTTAGGACAACCTACCCCTGTATTGGGTTTTTGGACATCTGCCCTGCTGTGTTGGGAGTTTTGGGACATTACCCCACCTATTGAGGTTTTTAGGACATCTAGCCCACTCTGTTGGGATTTTTGGGACATTTATCCCACTGCATTGGGGTTTTTGGGACATTATCCCAGTTTATTGAGTTTTGGGACATTTATCCACTCTATTGGGGTTTGGCACATTACCCCACTCTATTGGGGTTTTGGCATTACCCTGTATTGAGGTTTTTGGGACATTTATCCAGTTTATTGAGTTTTGGGAATTTATCCCACTGTGTTGGGGTTTTTTGGACACCTACCCCACTCTATTGGGGTTTTGGACACACTATACCACTGTATTGGGGTTTTGGGACATTTACCACTGGATTGGGGTTTTTGGGATATTTTGGGATAGTTACCCCCTAAATTTTCTCCCAAACTTTTTCAGGTTTTTTCTCATCCAAATTCTCTTCAGATTTCTCCCGTGTTCTTTTCCTAACTCCCAGTTTCTCCTCCAGACTTGTCAGGTTTCATTCCTCACTCCCTTTCTCCTGTCAGATTCCCAGATTTTCTTTCCTTCCATTATTATAAATTCCCATTCTCCTAAATTTTTCTTCCACACTTTTAGATTCTTTTCTTAGCTCCAGTTCTCTCTCCAGACTTGTCAGGTTTCATCTCCTTCACTCAGTTCTCTCAGAATTCCCAGATTTTCTCTGTCTTCTTCTCCCAATGATCTCAAACTAATTCCCAATTCTCCTAAAAGTTATTGCCTTCCTAAACTTTTCAGCGATTTCTTTCTCACTACTCCAATTCTCTCCTAGATTTCAGTGTTCTGTTTTCCTATACTCCCAGTTCTCCTCGAAACTTGTACAGTTTTCTTCCGCTTACCTTCCTAATTTTTTACTCTGGAAATATTCCTTCAGACATTCCGCAGGTTTTTCTTTTCCTTCCAATTCTCTTGAATTCTCAATTCTGCCTTAATATATTCTTTTCCAAACTTTCTTCAGGATTTCTTTTCCCATCAATTCTTCTTCAAGTTATTTTTCTCTTTTCCATGCATTCCTGCCCGTGGTGGTTCTCTCAAGGTTTTCTATTGTCTATGAAAAAGTTCATGCTGGTTAAATGCTAAAGAGGATAAGTTTCAATTGCAGTGTGTTGTGTTTGTCTTTTCTTTTTCTGTTCCATCATTTTTCCAGTGTTTGCATTCAGACTGTCCTGGAATTAAGGTGATATTGGAAACTAAACTTGAATATAGGGATTTTTGCCTCTCCTGGTTCTCATGCATTCTTGCTTCCTGCCTTCACTGTATTTTCCCAGAGAATCTTGGATTTTGTATGGAGAGTTTCAGTTTTGAAATATGTATTTCAAACAGAGCAGAAATTCCAACTTCCAAACCCCTTTGTGTGTCATTGGAGAATTCCTTAATTAATGAGATAAACTTCAGGGACTTGCTGAGGCCTTGCAGGAGGTGGGCAGGCACGTTGTGGGCTGTACCGCAAACCAAAATTCCAGGTGCAGCAGCAGCTAAGAATGGCACCGGAGACCAGGATGTGGGAACCTGGGAGCTTTGGAAGCTCTCATGAGAAGGGAGCTTGAGGGAAGGCAAAGCAAGGACTTGGGAAGGAGAGATGGGATCGCCTGTCTCTCCCAGATGCCCTGGCAATTCTGGCTCCACTTCTGCTACTCCACAAGTCAATGAATTCCCAGGCAGGCTGCGGGCTCCCAGGAGATGGTTGCAGGAAGGAAGGCTGAAGGATCAAGTCTTTTCTCCTGGAACACAGCAGAGAGGCCCAACTGGGACACGGGGAGATGTCCCTGCATGGAATGGAGATGATCCCGAGGTCCTTTCCACCCAAACCCTGCGGGATTCCATTCCACGAGTCTGTTGAGAAGGGCAGTAGCTGGCAGCCTCCCTGGATGTTCAGGACCTGGATGGAAGTACTCCTGTCACTGGAGAGGACAAGGAGGCACTGGAAGGGTCATCCCAATGGAAAAAGGGCAATTTTCCCAGTGAGAACCAGCATTTCTGGACCCTCATTCCCTGGCGATGGGCTGGAATCACCATCAGGGTTTCAGGATTGAGCAGCTCCTCACTGCCACTCCTGTTTACTCCCAGCAGGACACGGCCAGGTGATCTTCCAGCTCTGTGGTCTTTTCATTCTCCAGAATTTCCTCTCTTTTCTTGGTTCTTGGAAACAAAACAACCCAAGTATCATCGTTGTTATTGGTGTGAAATCTTCAAATGGGATTGTCCCAAAGATTTGGGAGAGCCAAGAGCTTTACCAGAAATCCCTGGGTTGGGAGAGACCTTCAGCCATGGAGTCCAGCCAAGCCCTGGCCCCCAGTGCCCACCTCACAGGCTTGTAAACACCCGCAGGGATGGGGACTGCCACCCCTCCCGGGCACGCCATTGCAAGAACTTTATCCCCCCTTGCTGGAAAGCATTTTCCTGCTCCCAACCTGAAATTTCCTGCGCTCGAGGCTGTGTGCCCTGGTTGTGTCAGAGCTGCTGGAGGAAAGAGCCGTAGCCCAGCTTGGCACAGGCACCTCCTTCAGGAGCTTGCAGGAGTGCTGGGCAGCCTGAGTCTCCTTTGCTAGTCAGCTGAGCAGCCCAGCCTCCCTCAGGCTTCCTCTCAGGGTTTGTGCTTCCCAGGCCCCTCTGCACATTGACTCAAAGCCAGGAGCTCTTCCCAGGGGATGATTCTAGGAGCTCTCAGCAATAGCAGGAAATCTCTTTGGGTGAGCACAGGTTGTGTTGGCTCCTTGGCTGATCTTCTGGCTTCTATCCATTTTCTCAGCCCCTAGAGCCGTTGTTCAGGGACCAGCTACAGTGGGACTTTTGCCTCTTGGAAATTTTTCCTCCTTGGGACTTTTCCTCTTGCGAATTTTTCTCTTACGATTTTTCCTCTGGTGAACTTTCCTCTTGGAACTTTCCTCTTGGGAATTTTTCTCTTACTTGGAAACTTTTCTCTTTGGGATTTTCCTCTTTGGGAATTTTTCCTCTTGGGAACTTTTCCTCTGCGAATTTTTCCTCTTGGGAACTTTTTCCTCTTGCAAATTTTTCCTTCTTGCAAAATTTTTACTTTTTGGGAAACTTTCCTCTTGGGACCTTTCTCTTGGAAGTTCTTCAGGCAGTGGGCAAGCCAGCAGGAAGGGAGGGTGGATCTACCCGCTGCAAAGAACAAATAGGTTTTAAACCTCAACTCTCAGACAGTGCATTCCCAATCCTGCTTTATCCAAAAATCCTGAGGGACTTCAATTCCACGAGATTTCCAACTATTTTGTTCCAGTCTTGTGGAATGAACTTTGAGATGGGGAGTCAAGTCAGTTGACTTGTCTTGGTCTGGTTCAGAAATGAAGGGACAAGATTGAATCCTGCCTGTTTGGAGTGGATTCCAGGTCAGAGGAAAACAATCACAAACCCATTCTTTAGAAAGCTTTAAAAAGAGAGAAAGAGACTTGTGCCAGCCCTGGGATATTCACCATGAGACTGTGGCACTTGGAAAAGCAGAGGAGGATCCAAAGGCCACGTTGGCAATTGGTTGGGTTTACACCTGTAGTTATTCTGATTGTAATTTCCAGAAATAGGGCTGGGAGCAGTAAATTCTAGCTGTGCGGGTGTTAACAACCCTGCGTGGGGTGGCTTGCACTGGGATTCTTGTGGGGATTCAATTGCGGACACCCCAAAACAGGGACAGGCCTTCTCACTGCTGCTCTTCTTTTCGTCTTCTCCTACCAGGAAGGGTCTGAGTACTCCAGTGCTGCAGAATACACCTGGGGGATACTGGATTCCAATCTAGCTGCGGGAAAAAAGGAACGGATAAAGGAGTGGACAATTATGGGATGGTTTGGGTGGGAAAGGATCAAGAGCCCAATCCAGTGTCACATGGCAGGGCATCCTGCCACCTGTCCCAGGAGCTCAGCCTCACCAGCCTGGCGTTGGCATGTCCAGGGATCCAGGGGCAAGCCCCAGCTTCCGTGGAGTTTGTTCAGTCCCCCCATTCTCAAAGTGGAAGTTTCTCATTATCCAGCGGAAGTTCCTTGTTTCACTTTGTCCCATTGTCCCTTCTCCATAGTCACTGAGCAGTCCAGCCACATTCGTCTCCACACCCACTCCTAGACAGAAAAGGATTGTGTGTAGGGTTTTGACAGTCATGAAGAAGCAAGGATGGTTATTCAGGAGGCTCAAAAAACTCACACCCATGGAATATGGAATCTTTTTCAGTTGGAAAAAGTCTTAAGACCACTGAAGTCCAGCATTTCCCAGCTTTTCCTGCACCCTGCCCCTGTCCCAAGTGCCACATCCAACAGGGCTTTGAATCCCCCAGGAAGGGGACTCCACCCCTGCCTGGACAGTTCCAGTGCCTGAGCACTTTCCATTGAAGGAATTTCCCTAAAATCCAATCAAACCCCCCTGAGCCCAGGCCTGAGGCTGTTCCTTCTCCTTCTGTCCCTGTTCCCTGGAGCCAGGCTGTCCCTCTGGCAGGGATGTGTAGCAGAGCCACAAGGCCCCCCTTGAGCTCCTTTGCTCTCGGGGCACATCTGGAGAACCTTCTTGTCTACATCCCTGTGCTAATGGGACAGTCTGCAGGAGAGGAGTTCAGTCGGAGTTACTTTGGCCATTGGGCAGTGCAGCACGCTCCTCAGAACTCCTGCGTGAATTCAGGGGATTGACAGGGTGTGGCAGCTCACCTGCCCAGCCAGCCCCTTTCTTGCTGGAGTTGCTTCAGCCTAAATTAGCCCTTTCCTTAAATTATGTGCCATGTTGTGATGTTTCACCTGGACTCACTGAACCAATTGGGTATGGAGAAGCCCTCCAGCCCATCCAGTCCAGCTAGTGCACCCATCCAGATCTCTGAGTGCCACCTCAGGGATGGGCACTCCTGGGCAGCCGCCAAGGAGGACCCCTTTCCTGGGAAATTCTGATGCTCCCACCTTGAGGGCTGCCCTAGCACAACTCTCGTATGAGGGATGTTCAGGCCGGCTGCCACGGACCCACCTTCAGCACGTACGGGGCCGCCTGCTCGCTGCTCTGGCCCATCTTGCACCTTGGCTGACCAGCACTTGGAATGTCCTCCAACCAGCACATCCATCACTCGTAGATCTGAAAAGGAGGACTGCTAGGCTAGGGAGCTAGCTGTTACTCACTATTTTTGCTTTTGAGATGCAACAAGCGAGATTCCCCATGTGGGAGATCTGGAGAACTAGAATCTCTGGAGAAGGATCTCCTGCTTCCCTGGAGAAACTTGAAGTTCATATGTGAGCAGAGAAAGGCACATCAATCCAAGCTGTGGGTAATTCTCACTTGTCCCAGCCAGACACTGAGTAGCCAATTTCAGGGATTCCGCTTGGACACCTGCCAGGGTGCGGATGGGGACTCCAAACCTCCACTTGAGCAGCCCCTTCCAAATGTTTAAACAAACGCTTTCATGGGAATTTCCTCCGACATCCACCCTGAGCTCCCTGGCACAGCATGAGGCTGTATTTCCTTTCTCCTGTGTTAATTTCATTTGATGTGGAACTTGATTCTGAAATTTTACTGTTTCCCATTTTTGACCCTCAGGACTAAGGAAAAGATCCTCCTGGTAAATGCACTTCTCCTTCATTCCTAGATTTTATCTGGAATTTAAACTGGAATGGGTGTTCCGACAGTTCAGATCCTCAATCCATCCAATCCAGTTCCTCCATCATCCATCCATCATCAACATCCAATCAATCCATCATTTTAAGCCATTTTATCCATAATTACACAACCCCTATCCCAGATCTGCTGTATTCCTGTCCAGCATCAAGGAATTCCCGCAGGACTGCTGAATTTCCAGTTTCACACAATACGTTCCCTGAAGCTTTGGGTGTTTTGGTTTCAGCTCTCGCGCGCACTCTCTCTCGCTCTGACCAAACTCAGGCAAATCCTGGGATTTTCCCATCTAAAAGTTCTCCTGGAATTGGGCAGCACGGCAGCTGGCAACTTCTCACTGGAATTTCAGCAGGAGCTGATGGAATCATCACAGTGAGCCTGATTGCATGGAAATGCAGCTCTTTAATTTGAGCTGTGAGTTTGGCTGCTGCAAAGGAACTCAGAATTAACCTTGAGCAGCTCCAGCTTTTCCAGCTCTTCTCCTGTGGAGAGACAAAACGGAGGAAATCTTTTGAAAGGAGACTTGAAGGGCCCTTAAAGGCTGCATCCAAGTGCCACCCCTGCCATGGGCAGGGGACGACTTTCCACGTGTCCCGGCTGCTCCAAGCCTTGGCTTGGACCCTTCCGGGAATGTGGGATCCTTCCTGGTGAAATTGGGATTCTGGTAAGGTCAGGTGCATTCCTGTTTGATTTTGGGAGTGGAGGCAGTGAAGGCCTCCTGGATGGTATTGTATTTAATTAGATTTCTCAGAATTCATCTCTTACCTTTTGTTTATTGGCTTTATATAAACTCAGCCTTAATCTCTCTTTTCCTCTGGATAAAATTCTCAATTGGCAAAGTGTTAAGAACTAGAGGGAAAAAAAATTGATATATTTAATGTAATATCAGAACTCCTAATTCCCTTAAACACCTCTTAATTAGGTGTGGAAGTATCCCCTCTCCTGTTGCCCAACATCCCTGTCTCAACTACAGATTTTCCCTTAATGCCGTTACACTTTATTCCCCTCTATTTTTAGCCAGTGGCTTATTGAGTTTAGCTAGTGGGAACTGCTGTGAGACACATTATTCTGGAAACACCAACAACTGTTCAAACCTGTCTGAACCCTGAAGAGAGCTTAATTTTGGAACAGAGTTGAACATGATTTAAGCAAATGCTCGTTGCTCGCTCAAGTTCATTGTTGAGTCTGGACAAATAATTAATTTCACTTTTCTGTAGGAAATGCTTAAATACCCCTTTTTTTTTTTTTTTTTGCAGTGTTGATTCACTCTGGCGAATTTATAACAAGAAGAAACATGCTGGTCCTCATTAAATTTTTCCATGGCTTCATTTTCTATCCTAAAATGCTAAAAAAGTCTGTGGGAGCAAGGTGGGAGTGTAAGGTCAACTGAATTTTTTGGGTTTGTTATCTCTCTCATTTTTGT
>NDFG01000049.1:426397-444037 GCA_002167245.1 Sporophila hypoxantha | reverse complement strand
ATCCCATATTCTGTACAGGCAAACCCCATATTCTATATGGGCAAACCCCATATGCTGTATGGGCAAACCCCATATTCTGGATGGGCAAACCCCATATTCTGGATGGGCAAACAACATATGCTGTGTGGGCAAACCCCATATTCTATATGGGCAAACCCCATATTCTGGATGGGCACATCCCATATTCTGTACAGGCAAACCCCATATTCTGGATGGGCAAACCCCATATTCTGGATGGGCAAACCCCATATGCTGTGTGGGCAAACCCCATATTCTATATGGGCAAACCCCATATTCTGGATGGGCAAACAACATATGCTGTATGGGCAAATCCCGCATTCTGCATGGACAAACCCCATATTCTGTGTGGGCAAACCCCATATTCTGTGGGGTAGTTCCCTGACCCCCTTGGGGACAGGAAATARRGGARTAAGAGGGTGTCAGAATCCATGGGGAACTAGGGCGATACTGGGAATAGGGGGAGCTGTGGGGAATTGTGGAAGAACAGTGGGAATGGGGGAGCCATGGGGAATTGCAAGGCCCTGACATAGGTGCATCCCGTATTTTATCAGGTTGTTCCCTGGCCGTGGTGGGAACGGGCAAAATGGAAATGGGGGAATGAGAGGAGTGTCAGAATCAGTGGGGAATAGGGGGAGCCCCGGGGAATTCCGGGAAACCTTGGAAAAGGAGGAACTGGAGCTTGCGGCCCCAGCGGGGCCTCGAACCCTCGGCCCATCCATCATTGCMCTTCCCCCGAGAACTACAACTCCCGGCGTGCCTCGGGGCCGGCGGAGCGTTGAGGGCGCGGCCAATGGCAGCGCCGCGGGGCGGTGACGTCACCGCGGGTGACGTCAGGGGTCCAGAGAGAGGCTGGGGCAGAGGCGGCCGGAGCGGCTGAGGGAGCGCGAGCGGCGCGGGGGGGCCCTGTCGGCGACAGCGACGACAGCGGCGACAGCAGCGGCGACAGCGACAGCGGCGGGTCCCAGCGCCTCGCGGCCCGGCGTTACCCCGCTCCGCTCGGCGCCGGGCGGCCCCGGCCCGCGGCGGCGGCGGCGCTGACAGCCCGCCCGGAGCCCCGGGGGCGGCCGCGGCCACCATGTCGTCCCCCAGCCCGGGCAAGAGGCGGATGGACACCGACGTGGTCAAGCTGTATCCTTGCCGTGCCCCCCCCCCGGGCCCACGGGGGACCAGGATTGCCCTCCCCCCCGGGGCCGGGCCTGCAGAGGGGTGGGAGGGCGGGGGCACCGGGGACCCCGCCGGGGTCGCTCCCCAGACCCCCCCATTGGCAGCCCCGCGGCCTCTGCCCGGAGCTGGGGTCGGATCTGCCCTCCCCCCCTCMCCAGGGGAGGCCTAACCCCCCCTTCTGCCGTATTTCGGGGGGTTTTCYCCCTCTGTGGCTTGAGCGGCGGCCCTGGGGGTGTCTCTGCAGACCCCCCTCGGTGGTGCCCCCCCAGTTTGGGTGCCCCGCACCCCCCTTGCCTGCCCTGGGGAGGGCCAGGAGGGGGAGAGCAGTTCCAGCAGCCACAGCCCAAAGAAAGGCTTTTGTGGGGTTTATTATTATTATTTATTCCCCCATCTCACCCCGCAGTTCATGAAGCTTCTGGTGCCGGCTTAGGGTTTTGATTTTTTGGGGAGGACGGGGGGGGTCCCTCGGGGTCTGGCTCAGCAGACCCAGGGGTGGGTGAAGGGCATCAGGGCCCGARCCCGTCTCCCAAGAGGTTTATATAACCCTCCAGGTTTGGTTAGGCTTTATTACTTTTTATTTTTCCCCTTCTTCCTACATAGATCTGTTTATATTTTTCCTCCTTGTTTTTATTCCTGGCCCTTTACGGGGCGGCGAATCCCTTTTTTTTCTCTCTGTCTGGAGAGTGGGTGGCGTTGAAAAATACCATTGGGAATTCGGTTCTGGGATTGTTTTATTAATAGTTTTTGTTTACAAGGTGGCGGTGTGAGCCGGGAAAGGGTAGCAATGACACGAGTGGATGAAATGTTTCTCGGATCTGTCTCCTGAACGTGCCCGAYCTCCCTCAGCAGGACTCGGGGTGGTGACTCTGCCCTGCTGCTGTCGAGGGGTCGAGAAACGGGTCTGATTTAGTTCCCAGAGCGAGATAAACAAACTTATCTGGATTTGGTGGTGTTTTTTTGGAAAGGGGGGGGGGAGGGAGGAGCAGCAGCAGCGCTCCTGTTCGTGGCTTATCGAAGGAAACTTGTCTGACGTTCTCGCAGCGCCTTGCTCCCCACAAAGCTGCGCTCGGTGTATTTTTCGCCCTGTTTTGAAGCAAATAGGAAATGAGTCCTGATGGTGCTCGAATCGGAGCTATTTTTATCCGGGGGTTTAAAGTTACACACATGTCAGACTCCGCCAATTGCGATCGATGCTTAATCGCACCGGGAGGAGGGTCGGGAATTCCAGCTGTTCAGCGAGGGGGGAAAACCTTYCTTAGGGATACCCTGCAAAGAGCCTGGGCCGGAGAGGGGCCGAGGCCCGACCTGATCGGCTCTGCTCTGTTTCCCTTTCCCCTCCCCCTCTCTTTTCCTTTTTTTTTTTTTTTTCCCCTTTTTGTTCGGTTCCTTGCCGGCTTCTCCAGCGATCGCAGCATTTTGGAGGACAAAAGAGCAGGTTTTCCCTGCGAAGTGGCTTTGCTGTGTGTTTCTAGGAGCTGGGTAGGTAGAAAGCCCCGAATATCCGGGATTYCTCTCGGTGCTGGGCAGTTTCTGCCCTGGCTCTTTCTGCACTCTGACAAAAGGAACCCCAATGGCTTTTCCAAATGCAAAGCTCTTGTTGTCGGCTCTGCTTTCCTTGTTTTCCGAGGGGTGAGGGTTAGAGCAGTCGGTGTCCTGCGGACAACAAACTTAGGAAGTTGGATGTGTCAGATGACTCCTCAGCACTCCTCCCTCCCTCCCTCCCTCGCTCCCTCCCTCCCTCCCCGGCCTTTTTTGTTTGTCTGCCTGACTCGCCTCACTCGGGGTGAGCAGCTCGCTAGGCCCCGGCTCCCGAGAGCTTCCCTGGGSAATGTCCCCCTCTGGAAGCTGCTCTGAAATCAGGCTCTCCTTTGAGAGGAGCCAGGAGGGTCTCGCTGCTGGCCAGGGAAGGGACTGAAGGAATGTGCTTGAGGGCATCTCCTCCTGGGGCTTTCAGCGTTTTGTTGTTGTGGAGGGGTTTTTGTTTGGGGTTTTTTTAGCCCCCTTTTTAGCTGCCATTTTCATTACAGTTTCCCTTTTCATCCCCTTTCCACGTCTCCAATGGAGAATAATAGTATGGATTTATGGCCTGCCAAGGGCTACCTTTCCCTGTAGGGAGGGGGCACGAGCAGGGTGAATAACACTCCTGCCTTCTCCTGCTCTGACAGGTTTAGGAGSCGAGCGAGGTCTTTTTATGGCTCCTATTTTCAATCCTACCACGTCCGTGTCCTTTTGTGGATGCCTCTTTGTGAGGAGGGAAGGGGAGAGGTGCCTGCTCGCTCTCGCTGGGGCTGCRGGAAGGGCAGAGCTCTGCGGGAATGTGTGCAGCTGATGTTTAATCATCTCCCGGACCAGGGTGTGCTCCAACTCCCCGGCACTCATTGTCTGCCTCCAGGCCGGGTTTGTGCTGCTGGGGCTGGCAAAAGAGAGCCACAATCCCTCCTYCCCCTTTTGGGGGGCTCCAGGCAGAGTTTCCTGGGTGACCTGTGACCCTTCCGAGCAGGGTTTTGTAGGAATGCTCCGTGCTCCCCRAAACACCTCACCAGCGGCCTGCAAGTGTAGGATTCTCCCACTGGGAAGCCCTGGGGCTCCAGGCCAGGCCTCTCTGGGTAGCTCCCACCCTAGGGACAGCAGAATGGGGGCTCCCCTTTGTGGTTCCCCCCGGTTTTGGGGCGAGTGCCAGCCCCGGAGCTGTGTTTGCAGGGAAAAGGCCTCGAGCTCTCGCAACTCCGCGGATTGGCTGCTCTGTTACTACCCGGAAACCGGGCCCGGGGCGGAGCGAGGCTGCAGCTGATCCAGGGGTGCCCCTGCCAGGCTGTTTACACCCATGGGGGACCCACCCCGGCACCCCCATCCGCCCCAAACCCCGGGGCCGTTTCCCGTTCCAGCCCCGGGGTTCATTGTTCCGCTGCGCTCGCAGCTTCCCCTTGGCCGGGAGTTTATTTAGTGCTGATTTATTTTCCTCCTTTTGTGGAGAAACGCTGCTGGCTGCCTTGTAGTCCTCGAGCTCTATTTTTAAGCGTCRGAGCTGGAAAAGGGAAGTGTCACCCTGTTTTGTGCCTGAAAGGAATTATAAATAGTGGCCAGCTTTGTTTGAGTCTCCCTGTGCTGCCCGGTTTGCAGGGCCGGGGCTTTGGGAGCGTAACTCACGGAGCCTTGCACTCCCTGCTAATTTTAGGCTCGTCCTGAGTCAAGGAGAATAAARGTACAAAGCTCCTTAGTTTACCTGCAGAGCGTTTTGTAATCTCCAAACTCCCCCAGCCGTGTTTGCTGCGTGGAGGCAAAGGGTAGGACAGAGTTTACATTTGGGATAAATTCCTTTTTCTGCTCATTMTGGGCTTACATGGCACTTCTCATCCCACTTGAACACCTTCCAAGAGCGGCGTTGAGCAATCGCGGGCTCACGTGGCCTTGTTCTCTTTGGCCTGTCCCCAGGGAAGAGCGTGTGCACTGGAATGTCTTGTTTTGGTAGGGTTTGGTGGGGCTTTGTTGTTTTGTTGGGGTTTTGTTTGGGGTTTGGTTTTTTTTTTGTTTTGTTTTAAAGGACGGATATTTCTGGAAACTTTGAATGTAAATTTTCGAATGTCACGCTACGCTTCCTTCTGCTCCACTTCTGGGGCTCTGTTTTAATGAGGTCTCCAGGGATGAGGGGAATCGTGTGGTGATGCTTCAAAATGCACAAAGACGTGGCAGCAGCCCCTTCCCAGAACTGGGAGAGCYCCCCCTTTTCCCAGAAATGCTGTCACAGGTGGTGCTTTATAAATCAAATCAGGTAAACGTGGCTTGGGAGGTGCTGCCTGTCTTTAGGAGAACTCGAAATCCATAAATCTCTGCCTAAACCAAACCAACTGGAGGAAAATAAATAATCTTTGTTGCCTAAATGACAGCTTCCAAGGGTATCATCTTGCTGCTTTTAGAGCAGAATTCGGAGTCTTTGCTGGTGGCTGGATGGTTTTTTTTCCCAAAAAATTGGCTGGAGCTGGAAGTTCACTCTCCCTTTGTTGCTTTGTCAGTTGGACTGGGGAGGATTTGGGAACTTGCCTGAAAGTCAAGTGCACCTGTTTAATCATGGAATTGCCACAATCATGGAGTTCAAACTGGGAAATGTGGATTTGCTTAGGGCTGCTTGGAGCCTGACATCCCAGCCCTGCTTAAAATCATAAAAAATAGGGGTAATTTTAATTATTTCCCCATCTCATTCCCTAGACTCAGAGCAGAGCTTTTGGAATACTGAGGAGTCTGGCAGGATGATGCTTCCCAGATTCCCAGTTCTGAAGTGGCATTAGGGCACTAAACGCTGAGTAAACAAATTCTAGAGGCCTTTTCTTTGTCATAACAGTTCAAAAACCCCAAGAGTGAACACAGGATTTCAGGAACACAAATTCCCTGTGAAATGGTCTCCTTGCTCTCCCCTCCACTGGGTCTGGGAGGTTGTGGCAGCTGCTTTTCCTGCCTTTCCTAGGGAAGCTGTGCTTGGATGTGGGGCAGGGATTGTTTTGAAGGGTCACCACGACTATTGTACAATCCTGGTGAGCTCTTGAAAACATCTCCCCGAGTGACTCCCATGTGCTGGGCATTTCTGGGCAGCAGGAGCTGATAATGGGAGCTGGGAGCTGAGCTCCCAGTCCTGCAGACCCTGTCAGCTCCCAGATTTTGGATCAAGCAGGAGATGCCCCTCCATGGGCCCTGCATTGTTTCRTTTGCCAGGGGAAAATTACATTTCATCTTCACAGGACTGTTCTGTCCTGGTTCTGCTCATCGTCGTGCACTGGCATTAAATGATGATTGGGTTTGTTTTTTTTTTTTAATGTTTTGGGGGTTTTTAAATTAATTTCTCCTTCARGCTCACCTTTAATTGCTGTCCTAGCCTGTTCCTGGAGGAGCAGACAGTCTGGGAGCTGAGGGAGTGAATCCTGGAGTGCCTCCTTGGCAGCTCACACCTGGATCCCTGCAGGAGATCATTCCTGCAGCTCTGCTGCCTCCCTGGGAATGCCAGCACAGGGGGAGATACCTGAGCATGGRGGGGATTCCCAGAGGGACAATTCCCTGCACAGCTCTTACATCTTGGGCAGGATCCCTGCCCTCTGGCTGGGGCAACCAAAAGCAAAGGAGGGCTTAAAATGAAAATTTTGATGGATTTTTTTTCCTCTTTGTTTTCCTTGGATTTTTTCTTCCTCAACTGAAAGTCCTAATAGACTTTTTTTCCTCTTTATTTCCTTGGGTTTTATTCCTAAATTTCAAGCCTTGACAGACTTTTTTCCTCTTTGTTTTTTTCCTTTTTTCCCCTAAATTTCAAGTCTTGATAGACTTCTCCCCCTCTTTGTTTTCCCCTAAATTTCAAGTCTTGATAGACTTTTCCCCTCTTTGTTCCCTTGAATTTTATTCCTAAACTGCAAGTCCTGATAGACTTTCCCCCTCTTTGTTCCTTGGGTTTTTTTTCCTAGATTGAAAGCCTTGATAGACTTTGTCACTCTTTGTTTTCTTCTTTTTTTCCCCTAAATTTCAACTCTTGATAGACTTTTCCTCTTCTTTGTTTCCTCAGGTTTTATTCCTAAACTGCAAGTCTCGATAGACTTTGCTCCTCTTTGTTTTCCCCTAAATTTCAAGTCCTGGTAGACTTTTCCCCTCTTTGTTTTCTTCTTTTCTTTTCCCCTAAATTTCAAGTCCTGATAGACTTTTCCCCTCTTTGTTTCCTTGGGTTTTTTTCTTAGATTGAAAGCCTTGATAGACTTTGTCACTCTTGTTTTCTTCTTCTTTCCCCCCTAAATTTCAAGTCTTGACAGACTTTCCCCCTTCTTTGTTTTCCCCTAAATTTCAAGTCTTGATAGACTTTTCCTCTCTTTGTTTCCTTGGGTTTTATTCCTAGATTGAAAGCCTTGATAGACTTTTCCCCCTCTTTATTTCCTTGGGTTTTATTCCTAAATTTCAAGGCTTGATAGACTTTTTTCCTCTTTGTTTTCTTCTTTTCTTTTCCCCTAAATTTCAAGTTTTGGTAGACTTTTCCCCTCTTTGTTTCCTTGGGTTTTATTCCTAAATTTCAAAGCTTGATAGACTTTGCTCCTCTTTGTTTTCTTCTTTTCTTTTCCCCTGAATTTCAACTCTTGATAGACTTTTCCCCTCTTTGTTTCCTTGAGTTTTATTCCTAGATTGAAAGCCTTGACAACTTTTCCCTTCTTTGTTTTCTTCTTTTTTCCCCTAAATTTCAAGTCTTGATAGACTTTTCCTCTCTTTTTCTTTTCTTTTCCCCTAAATTTCAAGTCTTGATAGAATTTCCCCCCCTTTGTTTCCCCCTGAATTTCACGTCTTGATAGACTTTTCCTCTCTTTGTTTCCTTGGGTTTTATTCCTAGATTGAAGCCTTGACAAACTTTTCCCTTCTTTGTTTTCTTCTTTTTTCCCCTAAATTTCAAGTCTTGATAGACTTTTCCTCTCTTTTGTTTTTTTCTTTTCTTTTCCCCTAAATTTCAAGTCTTGATAGAATTTCCCTCCCTTTGTTTCCCCCTAAATTTCAGGTCTTGATAGACTTTTCCTCTCTTTGTTTCCTTATTCTAGGAAACATTTATTTGTTATTTATTCTAGGTTTCATTCCTAGATTGAAAGCCTTGACAGACTTTTCCCTTCTTTGTTTTCTTCTTTTTTCCCCTAAATTTCAAGTCTTGATAGACTTCTCCCCCTCTTTGTTTCCTTATTCCAGGAAACATTTATTTATTATTTATTCTAGGTTTCATTCCTAGATTGAAAGCCTTGACAGACTTTTTCCCCGTTGATTTTCCTGGGGTTTTTCCCCCTTCCATCGTGGCAGAGCAGCAGGAATGGGGCTGTTGGGAAGGGMAGGTGCCTCTGGAAGCCCCCAGAGCTGGGTGCAGTGTCACCAAATGTTCTCAGCACCTGTTGGTGCTCGGTGCCCTTCTGCAACCGTGATTGAATCGGGATAAACACTTAACAGGTTGTTGGGAAGGAAGGAGAGAGCCCACAGTTAAAGTGACAGGCTCCCATATGGAGCAGATTCCCAGCCAAACCCCTCCTGCTTTCACTGTCTGCTTAAGTCAGAGGTGATCCCACGCTGAGGCAGAAGTGCCTGAATTTTCCTGCTGTCCTGGGCTTTATTCYGGCAGCAAAAATGCTGAATAACATGATTTTTTTCTAAATATGAGATGTGAATTATAGATGTGGGTGTGAGTATCAGAGCTCGGTGCTTCATTGTGAATTCCTGTGTGCATTCACTCCCCTCCTTTCAGTGCCTCCATTTCCCTGTGGGTTTTGTCCCTGCATTTCTGGAGCCGTGARCACAGAGCCCTGCTCTTTGTGTCTCCTCAGCAGAACAGAGCTCTGGTGGCTGAAGGATCACCCAGCCTTGGCATCTGTGCTGTGCAGCCCCTGTGGGTCCCAGCAGGAGCCTCTGGGTGAGTCCTGGGGGCTCTGCTGCTCACAGTGACCCCAAGATGGGTTAGAAAKTCTCTTTTCCCAGCCTGGTGCTTGAAGGAGGAGTCAGAGCTCTTCATTTCTCGTTCTCAAGGTTGTTTATTGTATTTTATCTGTAAAATTCTTTCTCCTGTCCTGCTGAGGTCCATCCAGCAGGACAGTTCCAGGCACTCTGCCTGCCCCTGGGGCAGTATTATGTCTTTATACTAAAAATTACATATACAATGTTTACAATGACTTCCCAATACCCATCACCTATGTTAGACAGTGAGCTTCTACCCTAAACCAATCCAAAAGTGCCAACATCACCCAGAAGATGGAGGCCAAGAAGAAGAAGAAGGAGAAAGGCTGGACATGCCCAGATTCCTCCATCTTGCCCCCTGAACCCCCATTCTAGAAAACCCCAAAATTACTTTTTCACCCCATGCTAAATTCACTGTTATTCTACTTAATTTGTCATGGCCTGCAGATCCTCATCTCAGGTTGGTAACTTGCTCTGTGGGTCATAATCCAAACCACAGGGGCATCTTGGGGCTCTGTGCCAGGGTCTCTGAGCCCCCTGCAGGGGTCTGGGCTGCTCAGGACAGCCAGAGGGATGTGCTGGGTTCCCACAGCTGAGCTCTGGGTTGGGATGGATCCCCCAGCACATCCCAGGGAGATGGGCTCACTTGGTTTTGTTGCTTTGCTTTTCCCTGCTTCCTTTATTCCCTTTTTTCACCTCCTTGGCCTGCTCAGAGCTGGTTGTGCCTCGGTGTGGGTGCCCCTGGAGTGCAGAGGAGTGCAGGGATTCACTGTCCCATCACCAAGGCAGTCTGTTCCCAGGATTTCCATCTGCTGTCCCCCCTCATCTGTGCTGGTGTTCACAGGGCTCTGAGGAGGAGGGAAGAGATGAGGATCTGACTCCACGTTTCAGAAGGCTGATTTATTATTTTATGATATATATTACATTAAAACTATACTAAAAGAATAGAAGAAAGGATTTCATCAGAAGGCTGGCTAAGAATAGAAAAAGAAGAATGATAACAAAGGCTTGTGGCTCGGACAGAGAGTCTGAGCCAGCTGGGCTGTGATTGGCCATTAATTAGAAACAACCACATGAGACCAATCCCAGACCCACCTGTTGCATCCCACAGCAGCAGATAACCATTGCTTACATTTTGTTCCTGAGGCCTCTCAGCTTCTCAGGAGGAAGATCCCAAGGAAAGGATTTTTCATAAAAGATGTCTGTGACACTCATCCCATTGCCATTGTGACCCCTCACCTCCAGCTGCTGCCTCCTCATCTTCACTCCCCATCTTTTCCCAGCYCCTCAGCCTCCCTAAAGATCTGCCTGAGGTTGAGGGTGGATTTAATCTCTTGGAAAACAGTGATTTGCTGCTTCTTGTGTATCCAGTAATGATAGGGTTGCTCCTGGATTCAGRACTTGGCCACTGTTTTATTTTGCAATTTCCAAGAGCCATCCTCTAATCTTAAATCACTTCACTGATTCCCTGGAGCAAATTGATGCAGCCTTCCAGGAGAAGCCAAATCACTCCCAAATCTCTTGGCATGAGGTGTTGCAGAGCAGTGGAGGGGTGGATCATCTGTCAGCTGAGCTGGTGGTCTGTGGAATGAATCCCTTTAAATTGGGAATTGCAGAGCAGGGCTGGGCATCCTGCAGGATCCATGATCCACATCCAGGAGGTGAGGGAGGCTCCCAGATATTCGTGACTCAGCCTCAGRAAGGGCTAGAGCCATTTTGGATTGTTTTTGCTGAGGGTCAGATGCTGCTTTCCAGACATTGCTGCATTTCCCTGTGCCTTGCTTTCCTTGGAATCACTACAAGAAAACAGCAGAAAATATTTTTTTATTAAGGATTGTACAAATAGAGCGTCTGGGTGGATAATTCTGAAAGGTTTTGCAATCTCTGGCTTTAATTGTTTGGGGGTTTATGGTGTTATTKCCTTAAAAATGTTTTGAATTTGTTGATGTTTTCTTGGGGAAAAGTCTACATTGATGACAGTTGCTGCCTTTTAGAGGAGCTTCACCCTGGAGGCTTTGTGTCATTCCCTGTGAAGGGTTGAGGTTAAAAGCTGCCAGTTGATTATTAAATAAATTTTGCATTATTTCCCTAATTCCAGGGGGCTTTTACCTGGCTTTGAGCAGTGGTGGAAATGAGAGCTGTGCAGGTCCTTGCTGCCTTCTCAGTGTCCCAGCTGTGTCACAGCACAGTTTGTGGGCACTGCTGGAGGGATCTTTCCTAAAGCCTGGTTTGGGGCTGGCAGGGAAGGACAGGGGTGAGCTGCTGCCCTGCATGGTGAAGGAATGGGATTGGGGGAGGAGGAGCCAGGAATGCCATGGGAAGGTGAGCTTGGGGATGTTAGCACCAGAGCAGGCACTGGCTGGCTATAAAATATGGTATTTTATATTTTAAATTAGGGTAGGATCAGCTCTTTACAGAATTTACCAAGTGTAACCCCTGAAAAAGAAAAAACCAGTGTGTGATACTGAGCCTGAGTGTCCTGGATTAACCTCCACCGTGGTAGATTAATGGATGCAAAGTTGAAAAGATTGATAAATTATTAACTTAACCACGCTGGCAATTTTTTTTTTTTTTTTTTTTTTGTGGGCTGTGCTGCTTTGTTTTGTCTTGGTGCTGGCAGGTCCAGGCCTGCTCTGAGGCTGTGTCCGAGGAGCCACCCGAGTTCTGCAGCAGGAAAGCTGCATGAGAACACATCCCTGGCTTGTCTGAGCAGAGATTGAAAGTGATTTTGCTCTTAAARGAGTTTCTAAATCAAAATGCTGGTTTAAAACTGAGCTTGAAGCTCTTGGRTCACCAGYGTGGCCACGGTTGAAGATTTAAGTSTCCTCCTGGTTTTAGGAAATGAAGCTGCTCCTTTAAGCCTTGCTCAGTGGAGTGTGAGTGCTGTGAAGCCAGATCTCTTTTTAGTTTGAAAAGGGCCAGGTTTAGCTTTCAGATGCATTTGGGAAAGGGAGTTTTGGCTTTTTAAAATATAAAATTGGGAGATCTGCACTGAGAGGAACCTGGAGGAGCAGAACATGGAACCGTGGGGTGTTTAGGTGGGAAGGACCTCAAAGATCATCCAGTTCCCASCYRAACCATGGGCAGGGACACCTTCACCATGCCAGGGTGCCCCACACACCCCATCCAGCCTGGCCTTGGGCACTTGCAGGGCTGGGAACCCCACACGTGCCTGGACAGCCAGAACATGACAAGGAATTGGTGAGAGATGAAGCCCAAAAGTTGCTTTTGGTTCCTGGCTGCTCCCAAACTGATTTGTTCAGGCAAAACCCTTTCCTAATCAATGTTTTGTTTAAATTCTCCTTTGATTTCCCTGCTTTTTCTTCCTTTTTGGGMATGGGGGGAGGTTTCTCCCTGCTGCTAAATCAGGTGAAAGCTGCTCCATGAGGGGAAGCCACSGCTCCCTCACCCTCGCCTTCCTACTGAAACTGGGTTTGTTTTTCTTCTGTCTGATGCCATTAATTCAGACTCAGTGACCTTCCCCCTGAGATCCCCAAAGCCAGGAGGGCTGGACCTGYTCTCACATGGCAGCCAGGCAGGTTTTAAAGCTCACAATGCCCCGGCTGCTTTGGTGCTGAGCTCATGCTCTGTGGCAGGACGTGCCCATGGCTCAGCAGCACTGGCATCCCTTCCCAAGGCACCCACACCCCCCTGGGCTGTGCTGCTGAGCTTTAGGAGCTTTCTAAACACAAAGCCAGGTTACTAATGCACCTCAAAACTCTAAAAAAACCCCACTATGCACCTCAAAACTCAAAAATTCAATGGAAAAAGCCCAAACCTACGTTGGAGAAGAGGCACCAGGGTCTCTTTCAGACTCTGACCACCACAGAATCCCTGCACAAACCCCACAAACCATTTCTTCTACATTTAAGCAGGTGGAACAGGCCAATCTTTTGCTTACCCTCACTCTTTTCAATAAATGCCTGCTGAACGAGAGGAAAAATTCGGATTTTTTTTTCCATGAAGCAAATGACATTCGGAAAAAGCTCTGGCAGTTTGGGACCACAGCTGAGCGAGACTGCAGGGATTGTTTGGGAATGCAAGCTGAGGAGGATCTGACCCTCTGGGACACACAGAAGATCCAAACACACCCTGTCGCTCCACAATCTACTCCCTAAACGTGTAAATATTGGGTTTAGGCACCAGGATGTGCAGATGCTTTTAAATCAGCTCAGCAAATTTCCTGCTCTCAGAGCAAAGCAAAGTTTTGTGGCAAACCTTTGAACAGCAAAATGGGGCCCACTGGGGCACGTTATGCTTCAGCAGCTCACTTTTAGGCATCTTTTGTTCATCTCAAGCCTCGATTTTACTTAAGCAGTGCCAGTGACTCAAGCAGGGCTGCACAAGTTTTAACTGAGAATTGCTAAAACCACGTGGGATAATTTCTTTCAGTCGCTGCAAACTGGGATCTGAGGGCACTTCGCCCCTCATCTACTGCTGGTTTGGGTTTTCTCCACTCTGGTTTTGCCTCGTTAGACCTCATATCCTAACCGCAACTAGCTCAATGGACACTTGCTGGTGGTCAGAATGGAGGGGAGCTGGGATCTGCACTTCAAAAAGGCCTGGGCTCCTCTATTCCTCCCTTGGCCACGGTGGCATCACAGCTCTGGAATGAAAAGCGGGATTTTTTGGTGTGTTTGTGAGCTCAGCTGTTTACAAACAGTGCACACTCCACTTTGGAAACTTTGCAAAACTTTGGGAAAACCCTGGGTGTTGCAGAAAACTAAGAAGCAGTCGCCTGGTATTCCTGCATCCCTGATCCCTGTATCCCTGAAATTCCTGTATCCCTGAATCCCTGAATTCCTGTATCCCTGCATCCGCTGATTACTGTCCCTGAATCTGAATCCCCTGATCTCTGATCCCTGATTTCTGTATCCCTGAATCCCCTGAATCCATCTGTTCCCGCTCAAAACAATCCCTGAATCCCTGTATCCAGTATCCCTTCATCCTGTGTCCTGTATCTCTGAACCCCTGGATCCCTGATCCTGAATCCCTGTATCCACCAGTGTTTCCAGCTCCCATGAGAAGGATGCTGAGGCGCACCATCTCTTGCAGGGTTGGGAATGGCTGGTTTGGGTTTGCCCAGAATCATGGTAAATCAGAAGGTTTGGGTTGGAAGAGACTAAGCTCCTCTCATTCCCACCCGCCATGGCAGGGACACCTTTTCCCTATCCAGATTGTCCAAGCCCTGCCCACCTGGCCTTGGGCACTGCAGGGATCCAGGGGCAGCCACAGCTGCTCTGGGCACCTGTGCAGGCGCTGCCACCCTCAACAGGGAACAATTCCTAATTCGCCATATCCCATCCAGGCCCTGCCTCTGGGCAGTGGGAGCCATTCCTGTGTCCTGTCCGCTCTCTTGTCGCCAGTCCGCTCTCCCAGCTCTCTGGAGCCCTTCAGGGCCCTGGCCAGGGGCTGCTGACTCTTCCCTGGAGCTTCTCCTCTCCAGGTGGGAGCACCCGCCAGACTCTGGCCAGCCTGGCTCAGAGCTAGAGGGGCTCCAGTATCAAAAGAAAATGCTTTCCCTCTGTACAGGAAGACCTTGGGAGATTGAACGAGCTTCAAGGAGGGCTAAAAGGGGGTGGCTCCATTTTTTTTAGGCAGAGAGTTTCTTGGCTGTCGGGGCTCTGCTCTTACTTCTGAGGCTGGGAAGTGGATTTTTGGGGTGCTGCAGGTCCGCAGCAAGGCTGATTGCTGCCTGAGATCTTCCAGGGGGCTCAGGTAAGGGCCTGAAGATCCTGACGCCTGGCCAGACGGATGGGAACAGAGCCAGGACAGGCTGCTGAGCTCCGGCATCTCTCCTGCTCCAAGAGGGCTGGAGGAAGGGAGCCTGTCATGGAAGAACTCCATCTTCCCTCCCAATTCTGGAAATGCGCTGGCTGCAGAGCCAGCTGGGCTCCTGGAGTGGATTTCTGGCTGGAACAGCTTAAATCAACTCTGAGGCAACTTCCTGTGGGCCCAGCACCTGCTCCCTCCTGGCTGGGTCTAAGCAAATCCTAAAGAGTCAGCATTCTGTGCAGGCTGGGGAAAGGTGCTCAGGATGGAGCTACTGGGCTTGTGGGTCCTTGACCCCGAATGAAAGTAGGGAACATTTATGGGAAGATCAGCACAGGGATTAGGATGGGAATCAGGTGTTATTTTTACAGAAAAACTCTGGACGCATTTGGCCAAGGTTGATGTGATCCTGCAGAAATATCCCACAAGGAAATGGCCAGTTCCTGGGGCAGTGATCAATGGTCAGAGAAGCCTGAGCTGCCTGAGCTCCAGGCCTCCGATAACCAAAGCAATGGGAGCTGGGCAGTGGGTGCAAAACAAGGATCCAGAAAACACAGAATATCCTGAGTTTTGGATCCACAGGGATCATTGAACAACTTCCTGGCCTGCCCAGACCCCCAACAATCCCCCGGGCATCCAAAGGCTCCTGGAGCTCTGGCAGCCTCGGGCTGTGCCCATTCCCTGGGCAGCCTGGCGTGCCAGCACCGCTCTGGGGAAGAACCTTGTCCTCCAAAATCCAACTTTAAATCTGCCTGTACCTCCGAAAGGACTTAGTTGTTGAGGTTGCTCTCTCTAAAGCTTTTTGGGAAAAGCTGCCATGGGAATTTGGTTTTGTAGCTTGTAGGGGCAGAGCAAGAATAAGTTAGGAACTGGAGAATCATAAAGAGGCGCAAAACTCCTCTTTTCCAGGAGACTGTCCAAGCTGCTCCACACACATTGCTGGGGTGATCCTGCTGCTCTTCCTTCCCCTCCTACACAACCCTGTTCTCTGGAGGAAGCCGGGGCTTGTTGTGATATCATCCCGCAGGAACTGTGAGCATGGAAGGGTGCCCCTCACCATCCCCTGGGCCCTGGGCCAGGGTCCCTCCAGGCCAACAAGCCCCTCTGTCTGCTGCCGGTCAGGATGGGGGTTGATAGTCCACCCTGCACAAAGCAGGAGCAACGGGGACTCGTGGTTTCCTGATCCCCTTGCTGTCGCATGGAAATCTGTCTGTTCCGCTCAGAACATCTCCCATGGCTTCCAGGGGTCTCACTGCTGGAGAAGAGGCCCAGAACAGCCTCTTCTGTGTGCTGCAAGCACAGAGGCACAGATGGGAAGTCCTGTGCCCAGGGTGGGAAACAGGCTCGGCAGTGGAGCCCTGGTTGTCTCCTGGAATGGGTGTGCTGGGATTCGGTTTTGGATTATCAGAGTCCATGGAAATGGGTTGGCGTTGGGAGGGACCTTTAAAGGTCCTTCTAAGTCCAACCCCTTGGCAGCCAAGCAGGGTTTTGCTTGAGCCCTGAGGGATCCTCTGGAGAAGTGTAGGAAACGTTCCATCACAAAGGGAAGCATCCAGATACAGCAAAAAATCCTCTGGAAATGTAGCAACAGCCGGGCAGTGGTGCAGGGCCTGCCTGAGGACCCCTCCTGTGCCTCGTCCTGGTGGAACCCACGGCAGGAAGCTCTTGAGCTGGAAGCCAACAATGGTGTCAGTGTGAGGACCGCTGGCCCACATTTCCCAAGAGCAGCTCTGGCTGCCCATCCGCTGGCAAATGTCCAAGGCCAGGTTGGATGGGGCCCTGGAAGCAACCTGGGAATAGTGAAGACGTCCCTGTCCCTGGAATGGGAAGTCTTTAGGTCCTTCCCGCCACAGACTCCAGGGTTCAGTGCTGTTCCCCACGTTCGTGTCCCACACCCTGTGGGCAGCAGGCCGAGCTCGTGTGGGCAGACGGAGCTAACTTTCCTCAGCCTGGACCTTTCAAGGGGCTTTTCCTGTCTTATTCCCCTTTCACTCTGCTCCCCTCGCCGGGGCTTTCCCCACGACAGCACTTGTACCACCGACCCCTTCTCCAGCTGAGCATCTGCTCTGCCGTGGCCCCTGAAAGGCTGAGGGAGGGAGCAGCTCTTGGGAGAAATGTCACAAGTCCTCACTGCTTGAACAATAACTTCTGGAAACATGCTGAAACGCACAATAATTCTTCCTTTTCAAGGCGCCCTATCGGAGGCAGCTCCAAATGCTTGGCTCGGGCTTAAAGTTGGCGTTTAGCTTAAATAAATAGGCTTTTTTTCATTAAGTAAAAAATAAAGACAGAAATTAGGCCAAAAAACTTCGACAAGCCGAAGATTAACCAATGCCAGATAATGGGGCAATATGGACTTTTATTTTATCCACATGGTTCCATGTGCTCTTTAGTCTCCCACTGTAATTTTATCCTTATAAATGAGGCTCATGATCTAAAATAACATTACAGCCGTTACCTACCAACGTGAGAGGCAGCGAGCCTCAATCGAAGGGCTGTGGGAGATCCTCAGATGAAAGGACAAGGACTTGACCTATTGCTGATTGTTAACTTCGTGCAGGGCTTTGCTGAGCAGGGGAACATTTAAAGATAACTTTAATTGGTCCCTTAATTGGTAGATTTGTCCTAATTGGAAGATTTGTAACCATTAGGCTGATGCTGGGTTAGGAGAGTCGCACAGTTCCCTCACATCTGTCCTGAAGCGCGAGTTTTATCATTGCTGGACAACCTTTGTGTCTTCTTTTTCTCCCAAAGTGTGGCCCCTTTGCTTCTCCCCTCCCCAAGGATTCCTCCACTCCTCCTGTGTCCTTTAATGATGCCCATCCAGGATCCTCAGTTTATTTTTTTTTTTTTTTTTATCACCACAAGGGCGGATGGAAAAATTTATCAGGTGCCTCCAACCCTACACGATAAACCAAACTCTGTGGCTGGAATTGCACTCCCCTCACATCCAGGACACATCCCCAGGGTCCCAGGACAGCCGCTCTGGGTCTCGCCAGCAGAACTTCAGGGTTTTAGCAGAAATCCTCGTGGAGCTGGTCTCTGTTCACAGACAGGCCACATTAATGCCTGGTCAAAAAAAAAAGCAGCAAGGGGTGCAAATCACCCCAACTATAACCTACGTCTGCCACTGGAATTTTCCTCCTGTGTCTATATGGATGTTGGGGTCTGAGTTTTCCCCTTCGTTCAGGGCGTTTCCTTGCACTCATTGTCTGCTTCTCTGTGTGTGGCCCAGCAGCATTT
>NDFG01000049.1:393164-426372 GCA_002167245.1 Sporophila hypoxantha | reverse complement strand
AAATGCTGCTGGGCCACACACAGAGAAGCAGACAATGAGTGCAAGGAAACGCCCTGAACGAAGGGGAAAACTCAGACCCCAACATCCATATAGACACAGGAGGAAAATTCCAGTGGCAGACGTAGGTTATAGTTGGGGTGATTTGCACCCCTTGCTGCTTTTTTTTTTGACCAGGCATTAATGTGGCCTGTCTGTGAACAGAGACCAGCTCCACGAGGATTTCTGCTAAAACCCTGAAGTTCTGCTGGCGAGACCCAGAGCGGCTGTCCTGGGACCCTGGGGATGTGTCCTGGATGTGAGGGGAGTGCAATTCCAGCCACAGAGTTTGGTTTATCGTGTAGGGTTGGAGGCACCTGATAAATTTTTCCATCCGCCCTTGTGGTGATAAAAAAAAAAAAAAAAATAAACTGAGGATCCTGGATGGGCATCATTAAAGGACACAGGAGGAGTGGAGGAATCCTTGGGGAGGGGAGAAGCAAAGGGGCCACACTTTGGGAGAAAAAGAAGACACAAAGGTTGTCCAGCAATGATAAAACTCGCGCTTCAGGACAGATGTGAGGGAACTGTGCGACTCTCCTAACCCAGCATCAGCCTAATGGTTACAAATCTTCCAATTAGGACAAATCTACCAATTAAGGGACCAATTAAAGTTATCTTTAAATGTTCCCCTGCTCAGCAAAGCCCTGCACGAAGTTAACAATCAGCAATAGGTCAAGTCCTTGTCCTTTCATCTGAGGATCTCCCACAGCCCTTCGATTGAGGCTCGCTGCCTCTCACGTTGGTAGGTAACGGCTGTAATGTTATTTTAGATCATGAGCCTCATTTATAAGGATAAAATTACAGTGGGAGACTAAAGAGCACATGGAACCATGTGGATAAAATAAAAGTCCATATTGCCCCATTATCTGGCATTGGTTAATCTTCGGCTTGTCGAAGTTTTTTGGCCTAATTTCTGTCTTTATTTTTTACTTAATGAAAAAAAGCCTATTTATTTAAGCTAAACGCCAACTTTAAGCCCGAGCCAAGCATTTGGAGCTGCCTCCGATAGGGCGCCTTGAAAAGGAAGAATTATTGTGCGTTTCAGCATGTTTCCAGAAGTTATTGTTCAAGCAGTGAGGACTTGTGACATTTCTCCCAAGAGCTGCTCCCTCCCTCAGCCTTTCAGGGGCCACGGCAGAGCAGATGCTCAGCTGGAGAAGGGGTCGGTGGTACAAGTGCTGTCGTGGGGAAAGCCCCGGCGAGGGGAGCAGAGTGAAAGGGGAATAAGACAGGAAAAGCCCCTTGAAAGGTCCAGGCTGAGGAAAGTTAGCTCCGTCTGCCCACACGAGCTCGGCCTGCTGCCCACAGGGTGTGGGACACGAACGTGGGGAACAGCACTGAACCCTGGAGTCTGTGGCGGGAAGGACCTAAAGACTTCCCATTCCAGGGACAGGGACGTCTTCACTATTCCCAGGTTGCTTCCAGGGCCCCATCCAACCTGGCCTTGGACATTTGCCAGCGGATGGGCAGCCAGAGCTGCTCTTGGGAAATGTGGGCCAGCGGTCCTCACACTGACACCATTGTTGGCTTCCAGCTCAAGAGCTTCCTGCCGTGGGTTCCACCAGGACGAGGCACAGGAGGGGTCCTCAGGCAGGCCCTGCACCACTGCCCGGCTGTTGCTACATTTCCAGAGGATTTTTTGCTGTATCTGGATGCTTCCCTTTGTGATGGAACGTTTCCTACACTTCTCCAGAGGATCCCTCAGGGCTCAAGCAAAACCCTGCTTGGCTGCCAAGGGGTTGGACTTAGAAGGACCTTTAAAGGTCCCTCCCAACGCCAACCCATTTCCATGGACTCTGATAATCCAAAACCGAATCCCAGCACACCCATTCCAGGAGACAACCAGGGCTCCACTGCCGAGCCTGTTTCCCACCCTGGGCACAGGACTTCCCATCTGTGCCTCTGTGCTTGCAGCACACAGAAGAGGCTGTTCTGGGCCTCTTCTCCAGCAGTGAGACCCCTGGAAGCCATGGGAGATGTTCTGAGCGGAACAGACAGATTTCCATGCGACAGCAAGGGGATCAGGAAACCACGAGTCCCCGTTGCTCCTGCTTTGTGCAGGGTGGACTATCAACCCCCATCCTGACCGGCAGCAGACAGAGGGGCTTGTTGGCCTGGAGGGACCCTGGCCCAGGGCCCAGGGGATGGTGAGGGGCACCCTTCCATGCTCACAGTTCCTGCGGGATGATATCACAACAAGCCCCGGCTTCCTCCAGAGAACAGGGTTGTGTAGGAGGGGAAGGAAGAGCAGCAGGATCACCCCAGCAATGTGTGTGGAGCAGCTTGGACAGTCTCCTGGAAAAGAGGAGTTTTGCGCCTCTTTATGATTCTCCAGTTCCTAACTTATTCTTGCTCTGCCCCTACAAGCTACAAAACCAAATTCCCATGGCAGCTTTTCCCAAAAAGCTTTAGAGAGAGCAACCTCAACAACTAAGTCCTTTCGGAGGTACAGGCAGATTTAAAGTTGGATTTTGGAGGACAAGGTTCTTCCCCAGAGCGGTGCTGGCACGCCAGGCTGCCCAGGGAATGGGCACAGCCCGAGGCTGCCAGAGCTCCAGGAGCCTTTGGATGCCCGGGGGATTGTTGGGGGTCTGGGCAGGCCAGGAAGTTGTTCAATGATCCCTGTGGATCCAAAACTCAGGATATTCTGTGTTTTCTGGATCCTTGTTTTGCACCCACTGCCCAGCTCCCATTGCTTTGGTTATCGGAGGCCTGGAGCTCAGGCAGCTCAGGCTTCTCTGACCATTGATCACTGCCCCAGGAACTGGCCATTTCCTTGTGGGATATTTCTGCAGGATCACATCAACCTTGGCCAAATGCGTCCAGAGTTTTTCTGTAAAAATAACACCTGATTCCCATCCTAATCCCTGTGCTGATCTTCCCATAAATGTTCCCTACTTTCATTCGGGGTCAAGGACCCACAAGCCCAGTAGCTCCATCCTGAGCACCTTTCCCCAGCCTGCACAGAATGCTGACTCTTTAGGATTTGCTTAGACCCAGCCAGGAGGGAGCAGGTGCTGGGCCCACAGGAAGTTGCCTCAGAGTTGATTTAAGCTGTTCCAGCCAGAAATCCACTCCAGGAGCCCAGCTGGCTCTGCAGCCAGCGCATTTCCAGAATTGGGAGGGAAGATGGAGTTCTTCCATGACAGGCTCCCTTCCTCCAGCCCTCTTGGAGCAGGAGAGATGCCGGAGCTCAGCAGCCTGTCCTGGCTCTGTTCCCATCCGTCTGGCCAGGCGTCAGGATCTTCAGGCCCTTACCTGAGCCCCCTGGAAGATCTCAGGCAGCAATCAGCCTTGCTGCGGACCTGCAGCACCCCAAAAATCCACTTCCCAGCCTCAGAAGTAAGAGCAGAGCCCCGACAGCCAAGAAACTCTCTGCCTAAAAAAAATGGAGCCACCCCCTTTTAGCCCTCCTTGAAGCTCGTTCAATCTCCCAAGGTCTTCCTGTACAGAGGGAAAGCATTTTCTTTTGATACTGGAGCCCCTCTAGCTCTGAGCCAGGCTGGCCAGAGTCTGGCGGGTGCTCCCACCTGGAGAGGAGAAGCTCCAGGGAAGAGTCAGCAGCCCCTGGCCAGGGCCCTGAAGGGCTCCAGAGAGCTGGGAGAGCGGACTGGCGACAAGAGAGCGGACAGGACACAGGAATGGCTCCCACTGCCCAGAGGCAGGGCCTGGATGGGATATGGCGAATTAGGAATTGTTCCCTGTTGAGGGTGGCAGCGCCTGCACAGGTGCCCAGAGCAGCTGTGGCTGCCCCTGGATCCCTGCAGTGCCCAAGGCCAGGTGGGCAGGGCTTGGACAATCTGGATAGGGAAAAGGTGTCCCTGCCATGGCGGGTGGGAATGAGAGGAGCTTAGTCTCTTCCAACCCAAACCTTCTGATTTACCATGATTCTGGGCAAACCCAAACCAGCCATTCCCAACCCTGCAAGAGATGGTGCGCCTCAGCATCCTTCTCATGGGAGCTGGAAACACTGGTGGATACAGGGATTCAGGATCAGGGATCCAGGGGTTCAGAGATACAGGACACAGGATGAAGGGATACTGGATACAGGGATTCAGGGATTGTTTTGAGCGGGAACAGATGGATTCAGGGGATTCAGGGATACAGAAATCAGGGATCAGAGATCAGGGGATTCAGATTCAGGGACAGTAATCAGCGGATGCAGGGATACAGGAATTCAGGGATTCAGGGATACAGGAATTTCAGGGATACAGGGATCAGGGATGCAGGAATACCAGGCGACTGCTTCTTAGTTTTCTGCAACACCCAGGGTTTTCCCAAAGTTTTGCAAAGTTTCCAAAGTGGAGTGTGCACTGTTTGTAAACAGCTGAGCTCACAAACACACCAAAAAATCCCGCTTTTCATTCCAGAGCTGTGATGCCACCGTGGCCAAGGGAGGAATAGAGGAGCCCAGGCCTTTTTGAAGTGCAGATCCCAGCTCCCCTCCATTCTGACCACCAGCAAGTGTCCATTGAGCTAGTTGCGGTTAGGATATGAGGTCTAACGAGGCAAAACCAGAGTGAGAGAAAACCCAAACCAGCAGTGCAGGGGTGGCGAAGTGCCTCGAGACTCCCAGTTTTGCAGCGACTGAAAGAAATTATCCCAGTGGTTTTAGCAATTCTCAGTTTAAACTGTGCAGCCCTGCTTGAGTCACTGGCACTGCTTGAAGTAGAAATCGAGGCTATGAGATGAACAAAAGCATGCCCTAAAAGTGAGCTGACTGAAGCCATAACGTTGCCCCCAGGGGCCCCATTTTGCATGTTCAAGGTTTGCCACAAAACTTTGCTTTGCTCTGAGACAGGAAATTTGTGAGCTGTATTTAAAACATTCTGTCAATCCTGGTGCCTAAACCCAAATTTACACGTTTAGGAGTAGATTGTGGAGGACAGGGGTGTGTTTGGATCTTCTGTGTGTCCCAGAGGGTCAGATCCTCCTCAGCTGCATCCCAACAATCCCTGCAGCTCCTCAGCTGTGGTCCCAAACTGCCAGAGCTTTTTCAATGTCATTTGCTTCATGGAAAAAAATCGAATTTTTCCTCTCTGTTCAGCAGGCATTTATTGGAAAGAGTGAGGGTAACAAAGCATTGGCCTGTTCCACTCTTGCTTAAATGTAGAAGAAATGGCGTTTGTGGGGTTTTGTGCAGGATTCTGTGGTGGCAGAGTCTGAAAGAGACCCTGGTGCCTCTTTCTCCAACGTAGGTTTGGGCTTTTTCCATTAATTTTGAGTTTTGAGGTGCATAGTGGGGTTTTTTTAGAGTTTTGAGGTGCATTAGTTGGGGTTTTTTAAAGAGTTTTGAGATGCATTTGTGGGGTTTTTTAAAGAGTTTTGAGATGAATTTGTGGGGTTTTTTAAAGAGTTTTGAGATGCATTTGTGGGGTTTTTTAAAGAGTTTTGAGATGCATTAATGGGTTTTTTAAAGAGTTTTGAGGTGCATTTGTGGGGTTTTTTAAAGAGTTTTGAGGTGCATTTATGGGTTTTTTTTAAAGAGTTTTGGGATGCATTAATGGGTTTTTTTAAATAGTTTTGAGATGTATTAATGGGGTTTTTTAAAGAGTTTTGAGATGCAGTAGTGGGGTTTTTTAAAGAGTTTTGAGGTGCATTTATGTTTTTTTTAAAGAGTTTTGAGATGTATTAATGGGTTTATAAAAGAGTTTTGAGATGCAGTAGTGGGGTTTTTTAATGAGTTTTGAGATGCATTTATGGGGTTTTTTAAAGAGTTTTGAGGTGTATTAATGGGTTTTTTAAAGAGTTTTGAGATGCATTAGAGGGGTTTTTTAAAGAGTTTTTAGATGCAGTAGTGGAGTTTTTTTAAATAGTTTTGAGATGCATTGATGGGGTTTTAAAGAGTTTTGAGGTGCATTAGTGGGGTTTTTTAAAGAGTTTTGAGATGTATTAATGGGTTTTTTAAAGAGTTTTGAGGTGCATTTATGGTGTTTTTTAAAGAGTTTTGAGGTGCATTTATGGTGTTTTTTAAAGAGTTTTGAAGTGCATTAATGGGGTTTTAAAAGAGTTTTGAGATGTATTTGTGGGGTTTTTTAAAGTGTTTTGAGATGCATTAATGGGGTTTTTAAACAGTTTTGAGGTGCATTTGTGGGGTTTTTTAAAGTATTTTGAGGTGCATTTGTGGGGTTTTTTAAAGAGTTTTGAGATGCATTTGTGGAGTTTTTTAAAGAGTTTTGAGATGTATTAATGGGTTTTTAAAAGAGTTTTGAGATGCATTTATGGGGTTTTTTTAAAGAGTTTTGAATTTTTTCAGCTCAGTAGCCACTGATTCCCTTTCAGTTGCCCTCTGTGGCTCTTGGTGGCTTCCAGAGTCACAGATTTTCTCTGGTGCCACCTGAGTTCAGGATTTCTGTGTGAGAGTTTCTCTTGCTGGTTTTCTCCAGGCTTGGAAAGCTCCAGAGGTGAAAACCTGGCATGGGTGAGCTCCATAATCCCCTGGGTTTTGTTTTCTCTCCAGGGGCAGCTGGCAATGTGCTGCTGAGCATCCCAGGCAAAGCTGGATGGGCTGTGATGCTGAAAGCTTTGCTTTTCTTCAGGTGCTTCAAACAGCAAAAAAAACCTGCCAGGGGAACTTTCCCCTAATCTTGTCAGGATGTAGGATGGATCAGGAGCAGGAACCACTTGGCTCAAGCAGGTCCTTTGAGGTGCAGGTGTGGAATATTGCCCACATTCCCATTTTGGTCTCCTGAAGGACCCAGGAGCACAGGAGTTTGGGTGCAGATGTGAAATATTTGCCCACATTTCCCATTTTGGGTCCTTGGGTGCAGATATGAAATATTGCCACATTTCCCATTGGGTCTCCTGAGGCACTAGGAGGCAGCAGATGCTTGGGGATGTACATGTGAAATATTGCCTCCCATATTCCCATTTTGGGGTCCCTTGGGTGCCACATGTGAAAATATTTGCCACGTTTCCCATTTTGGGTCTCCTGAAGACCCAGGAGGCAGCAGGACTTTGGTGCAGGTATGGAATATTGCCCAGATTTCCCATTTTTGGTGCTTCCTGAAGACCCAGGAGCAGCATATCTTGGGTGCAGATGTGAAAATTGCCCCATTTCCATTCTGCTCTCCTGAAAACCCAGGAGCAGCAGGACTTTGCGTGCAGGTGTGAAATATTGCCCCATTTCCCATTTTGGGGTCCCTTGAGTGCACATGTGAAAATATTGCCACATTTGCCATTTTGGTCTCCTGAAGGACCAGGAGCAGCAGGACCTTTGGGTGCAGATGTGAAATATTGCCCACGTTGCCATTTTGGGGTCCTTGGGGTGCAGATGTGAAATATTGCCCAGATTTCCCATTTGGGTCTCCTGAAGGACCCAGGAGCAGCAGATCCTTGGGTGCAGATGTGAAATATTTCCCACATTTCCCAATTCTGCTCCTGAAGGACCCAGCAGCAGCAGATCCTTGTGGTGCAGGTGTGGATATTGCCACACATTTCCCATTTTGGGTCTCCTGAAGGACCCAGCAGCAGCAGGACTTTGGGTGCAGATGTGAAATATTGCCCACATTTCCCAATTTTTGGGTCCCTTGGGTGCAGATGTGAAATGTTGCCCACATTCCCAATTTTGGGGTCCCTTGGGGTGCAGGTGTGAAATATTGCCCCACATTTCCCATTTTGGGGTCCTTGGTGCAGGTGTGTGAATTATTGCCCACGTTTTCCCATTTTTGGGTCTCCCTGAAGCACTAGAAGCAGCAGGACTTTGGGTGCAGTGTGGAATATTGCCCCCATTTCCCATTTTGGGTCTCCTGAAGGACCCAGGAGGCGCAGCAGATCCTTGGGTGCAGGTGTGGAATATTGCCCCCATTTGCCATTTTGGGTCTCCTGAAGGACCCAGCAGCAGCAGGACTTTGGGTGCAGATGTGAATATTCCCCTATTTGCCATTTTGGGTCTCCTGAAGGACCCAGCAGGCAGCAGGACTTTGGGTGCAGGTGTGAAAATATTGCCCGTCCATTTCCCATTTTGGGTCTCCTGAAGGACCCAGCAGCAGCAGGACTTTGCCACGTGCCCATCCCTCCCTCAGGAAGTGGCTGGAGCTGCCACAGGCGTCACAGAAACCCACATCAGCTGCTTTTTAGGTCATTACCACGCTGGGCTAAATTTAGCCTGTGAGSCAGAAGAGGGAGGTTTTGGATCCCAATTCCTGCCCCATGCCTGGTTCTGGGCTGTGCCTCTGCTGAAATCCCTGGGCTTTTAATCCCACTGGGCAGGGACAAGGCTGAGCTTGGCTTGGGAAGCTCCTGGAGGAGGAATTGGAGGTGGAATTGCAGGGAGGGGTAACAGGACGTGGAGATTCTGTATGGATCAGGGTTGGAGTCCCATCCAGGGCTAAGAGGAGAATCCTGGCCCATTTCTGTGTATGGAGCAGCTCCATAACCCAAAAARCTGTGGCTTGCTGAACTCTGCTTGCTGCTGGAGATTTGTGTAGGTTTAGGTTGGGAAAGGGAGAAAACCACTTCTCTCATTACCCTGTAAATTTATCTCAAGGCAGGAATGTTCCCACTTTTTTTTTTTTTTTTCTTTTCTCCAAGCCCCACATCTCTGCTAAAATTGTCACATGGCAGAGATGAGTAAAGGGGAGGAAAATAAGTCACTGTGGCAGCACAGGGGAAAATTGCTGGGAGCTGTGTGCTGCTGCTGGAATTCCAAGCTGTCTTTATTTGAACTTCCWTGAGTGTTGCAGCATCCTGGCTCTCTGCAGCAGCAGCACCCTGCTTAATTGGGATGTTTTTTAATTTGTGGATTAGTAATATTGTCCTCCAAATGGCTTCAAGTGTGTCAAGGCTGCTTAATTCTGATTTCCTGAAGCAGGCTGTGATAAATGTGTGCCTTTGAAAGGCTGCCTGCCTCTGCCGGGGGTCACCTGGAATTCGGAGCATCTGGCAGAGGTCGGCTCCAGGCTYTTTGTTCTGTGCTGGGGAGAACTCGGGGGTTTTTATCAGCTCCTCTCTGAAGGAGGAGACACTTCARACTTGGTGACAAAATCCCACTTTTCAGGCAGCTGCACCTGCTAACGACTAAACTGTTAATTAGTTTTTAGTGTGGTGTTCCTTTGTCTCTTCTATAATGGTGATTCAAAGAGAGGATGGCAAGGAATCTTCTGTTTCAGCTGAATTTAACTAATTATGAGAAAGCTCTGCCCTCACTCCAAACACAGCCTAAGAGCTGGGAATTGCAGTGTCCTGCCAGTGTGGGGTGTATTCCAGGCCTGAACCAGAGCTCAGCTTCTGTTTTAAACTCACTGCTGGTATTTTTTCTTTTTGATCCACACAACAAACCCCAGGTGTTGTTATTCCTGCAGGGAAACCTCCTGGTGAGTTTTTCTTCTTGCAGCTCTGTGAAATAGGACATAAATGTAGAGATGGCTGATTTGTGACACTCCCCTGGGCTCTGAGTTGAGAGGGATAATGAAACCTAGAGCAGGATCTGGATCAGGGCTGGGGATGAGCTGCTCCTGATCCCAGCAGATGCAAACCCACCCCTGTGTCCTGCTTCCCCTCTCCAGGTGGGTTTGGTGCTTCTGGATKGGGAATTTTCTTCCCAGAGCTTCCAGCAGGGACAGCACCTTCCAGACTCTCCCAGGGAAACATCCCAATCTTTCTCAGCCCTCCCACCCACATCTTGGAGGTTGTTTTGGAGGAATCTTGGCCACAGTGACCAGGACTTTGTGTTCTGTGTTCCACCAACACCCTCTGCTCTGCTGCTGTTACAAAAAAATTCTTTTTCCTTTCCTCTGGTTGTGCTGGTGTCACCTGTGCCAAAATGGGTTTAATGAATCCTTCCAGTGCTTTAACCCAGCCTTGGAAGTGGTGTATAAAAGGAGGGAGAGGGATTTGGAAGGGCCTGGAGGGACAGGATGAGGGGGAATGGCCATAAACTGAGAGAAGGGAGTTTTAGATCAGATATTGGAAGGGAATTCCTGGCTGGGCAGGTGAGGATGGAATTCCCAGAGCAGCTGGGGCTCTCCCTGGATCCCTGGCAGTGTCCCAGGCCAGGCTGGGTGGGTTTGGAGCAGCCTGGCATGGTGGAAGGTGTCCCTGCCATGGCAGGGGGGGTGGATGGGGATGATCTTTAAGGTCCCTTCCCACCCAAACCATTCCATGATTTTAATCCCTGCCTTCCTGTCACCACAGGCTTCCCATAATCAGAGCAATCCCCAGTGCTTGARAACAGCCTGGATCTCTTCCTTCTCTTTCTGGTGCAACTGCTGAGCCAAGGAGGATCTCCAAAGCCTGCAAACCATAAAAATAATTAGAAATAGGTGTTTCCCATGGCAGCCTTCAGCATGGCAGCTGTCCTGGGCTCTGGGCACCCTCCAGCCCTGGCTCTGGTGTTGCCCAGCCCTGGCTGGCCCTGGGTTTGGTGGTGCCAGCATTCCCAGATGCACACAAAGCTCCCAGGCTGTGCTGCTCCCTCCTTGGCCGCTGCCTTTCTGCTGCWCCTGTGGGGATCATTGCTCACTCCAGCCTGGCTCTCTCATGGCTTCCTCTGGCACACAATGTAGCTTTAGACCTTCAGCTTGCAGGAAAATCCTGTGCAAGGAATCCCTTGGGAAAGGCCAAAAACCCCTGGAAGCTCCAGCCTGAAAATGGCTTTTTGTGAGCGAGTYGTTCTTGGTGCAGAGATGGTGGGAGCTGGATCAGGAGGAATTGCTGGGATTAAAGGAAGCACCAGCCTGATTTCCTGAACTTCCTCGGCTCACAAATGAACTTTTGGCAGGTGGTTTGGTGATGAACTGCCCCAGTGTCAGGCTTTAATTTACATTTTAAGCAGAATTGGCCAGGCTGGTTGAACTTGGAGCAGCCTGGAGCAGTGGGAGGTGTCCCTGCAGGTGGAACTGGGTGGTTTGAAGGTCCATTCCAAGSCAAACCAGCCTGTGATTCCACTTTTCCAGAGTGAATGGCTCGATGGGAACTCCTTGTACTGACCCAGCCTTGGAAACTGTGTATTTGTATTTTCTCAGGACTGATCCMTGCAGTGCAATCCCACCTGACTTGGCAGAAAGCTGAGTGATGAACTCACATTTATTCATGAACTCTTTAAATAGAAGTGGCCACATGCACTGGACAAAAATGAGGGACAAAGGCCCTTGTGCAGCCTGGCTGTCCCCAGGCAGCCCTGGGGGTGTTTATGGGATGCACTGGGGAAGCCACAGTGCCCCATTGCCCTCATTCCACTGCAAGGATGAAGAGGATAATTGGGTTAATAGCTGTGACAGTGGCACCTTGGATTGCTGCAGGGATTTCTGTAGGAACTCCTGCACCTTTTCCTGTGGCTGCAGTTTCCTGCTGGCTGGCTTTGTGGTGGTTTTGTGTGGCAGGTGACCTGGAAAGAAGGAAAACTTTATAAACTTCAGCTGTGTGTAACCAGGGTGCTTGTTCCTAAATCACTTGGGTTTTTTTCTGCTTTGGTGCGAGAGAAAAAAAGAGAAATTGTGGTTGTTGTAACTTCATCAGGTCTGTGATTCAGGTTTGGAGTTTGTGCTAAWAACCCAAGGAAATTGTGTGTAAATCCTGCCTGAGCTGCTCCTCTAAAACACTTTGAACAAAGCCAAGGAGGGGGGAAGCAAATCTGATCCCTCTGGAGGTTCTGGCAGGGAGAGAAGGGAACAAATCCCATCCTCTGGGTTTGGGAGGGATCTGGAAAAGGCACAGCACCCTCAGGTCCCCAGCTCCAGTCTGTTTCCATCTGGGATTGGGAGGAGCTCTGCAAAACAACCAAGGACAATGGAATTTTGAGGTGCTTGGGGAGCAGGAAAGGAAAAATCCCCCAGGATTGTGTTCCTGGCAGCCCATGGAGAGCTGCTGGGAACATTGCCCCAACCAAAGGAGCAGGATCCTCACCAGGGCTGCAGATGGGTTTCARATGAGCCTTTCCAAGGTGTGGCTGCTGCCTCAGCACTTGAGGAAGAATTTTGGGTGCAAGCCCCTTCCACAGGCTCGATGTTCATCCTGATTTCCCACTGCTGGTGAGCTGCTCTGTGCCTTCTCTGCTGCACCTGAGAAGCAGGAGAGCAGAATTTCATTTGTTCTTGMAAAAAAGTGTATTTTGAATAGTGTTTTGAAAGGAACAAAAATCCCCAGGTGCCTCAGGAATGATCCCCCCTGAAAATCCACCTGGTGGATTCCTTCAGGTTGGGTGCTGGGAAATCTGCACTGAAGGCAAAGCAAGATTTCCCTCTGKGTTGCTTTAGGTTAGAGGAATTGCACTGATCTCAAGCTTAAATTCCACATTCAGTTGGCTTTTATTTCCTCCACCTGTGCTGGAGAAATCCCAGTGGGTTTGGAGATTTGTTTTAAAGCTCTTTTCTTTGAGGATTGGCAGATRAGAACCAGGAAGGCTCAGAACTGCCAGAGCTTCTGGCTCAAATAGCAGAGAATTCTGGAACAAACAACTGGGGAATGGCCTAAAACTGGAGAGGATAAGTTGAGATYAAGTCTTGGAAAGAAATTCTTCCCTGTGAGGGTGCTGAAACCTTGGCACAGGTTGGCTGGGGCTCCCYTGRATCCCTGGAATTATTTAAGACCAGGTTGGACTTTGRGGCTTGGAACTCCCTGGGACAGTGGGAGGTGTCCCTGCCATGGCAGGGGTGGCACTGGAGGGGTTTGAGATCCCTTCCCACCCAAATTTTATGGTTCTATGAGACAACAGGGGACAAATCACCCCCAAAATATCTTTGGGAGACCTTATTGCTGTGGAGGTTGGAGCAGGAAACACCTGGTGGGAGGCAGYTCCTGCTGGGAGTTTGGATTTGAAGCACAAAAGCCAATTATTGAGGAATTAAGGTTGAAGCAGCTTTGTGAGCACAGAGCTGCCTCATTTTCAGTGGCACTCTCCATTTCTGTGGGCTCTGAGTCTGGTTTAGAGTGCAAACCCAGCTTGGCCAGGCTGGAATTCCAAGCAGTTGGTGCTGTCTGAGCTCTGAAAACCATGAGTTAAAAACTTGGTGTAAATGGGATCAGGAAATGCATCCCTGAGTATTTCTGGTGGGGTTGGAAGGAACTGTGCAGAACATGGAGAGAACTCAGTTCTCCTTGGTGCTGGAGAGGCCTGGGGAGCAGGACAGCAAAAATCCCCCTGGATTCTGCTCCAGACAGGCCCTGGGGGATCCTGTCAGGACCCTGAGCRGGACTTGGGAGGGGTTTCCTCCCCTTGGGATGTTTCAGAGCTCAAGGTTCAGTTTGTTCCCTGGAAGCCTCTCCCAGGTCTGGTTTTTCCTGGAGCATCCCAGCACGGAGTGTTTGTTAAACCAGTGCTCAGTTTCACTCTTCCCTRAGTCAGTGTTAGGCTGGAGTTGGAGCTGAGGATCAGCATCTTSTCCCTCAGTCCCTGTGGTCCATTCAGCATCTTTGGCAGGCAAGGAAAGGTCCTGGC
This sequence comes from Sporophila hypoxantha, assembly GCA_002167245.1. Lineage (NCBI taxonomy): Eukaryota > Metazoa > Chordata > Aves > Passeriformes > Thraupidae > Sporophila > Sporophila hypoxantha. The sequence continues at coordinate 412,958 of NDFG01000049.1, read as the reverse complement.
AGTGGGCAGCAGAGAGGATGTGCAGTCTGCCTCCAGAGCTGGACCTGCTCCATGCCAAAGCTAAATTTAAGCTTCATTTATTTTAAGCTTCAAATATTTCCTTTGACACTTTCTCCTTCCTGCCACGAAACTCTTTTATCTTGTTTAAAATCAAGASCTTGACATAATTCTAGATTATTTTTTATTTTCTGAATAAGCCCTTGCCAAAGCTCAGCTCTTGGCCTCCTCTGCATCTGCTGTGAGTGCAAACATCTCATCCCAAGGGTTTTCCAGCAGGAGGAGATGGATGTTTGTCCCTTGGGGGCTTCATGTCACYGTTGCTGAGGTGCTTTGAGGCACTTTCTGAATGACTGGGGAGGTTTCTKCAAGTGAAAAAGCATTTCACTAAAATCTACAAAAACCTAACCCAAACTCCCCTGGAGGGAAAAAGCCACATCTTAAAATAATTCTTTTTTTTCCTGTGAAGACTAAATTGGAGAAGTATTTTAATATGTCAAAGCAATCTGCTTTTGACAGACCTGCTGCATTCTTATAAATCACATGATGAGGCCCAGCCCCAAAATAAACTCAGGTCTTGGGCTTGGTGTCAGGTCTAGCTCAGGTTTGGGGTCATGCTCAGTGCTGTGGTTTCACAACCAGGGTTTCTCTTTCACAAGAGCTTCAGCACTTCCTGAATCCTCCCAAAGAGGCAATGAAGCCYTGCCAGCACACCTGGAAAAAAGCAAAGGTTGGATTTCCTCCTTCTGATCTTTCTCTGAAAACACACTTGAAATTGCTGGCTGTTTGAGAAGTTGATGATTTGTGCACAAACCACTCAGTTCCACCAGTGTGTCCCATCTCCATGGAAACCAGCTCCTCTGGGTGGGAGCCTGGAGTGATGCAAACATCAAATCTGGAGCTTCAGCTCAGGGACACGTGTGTGGCCACCAGAACTGCTCCAGTTCCATCCTCAGTTCCACCAGAACTGCTCCAGTTCCNACCAGAACTGCTCCAGTTCCATCCTCAGTTCCACCAGAACTGCTCCAGTTCCATCCTCAGTTCTACCAGAACTGCTCCAGTTCCATCCTCAGTTCTGCCAGAACTGCTCCAGTTCCATCCTCAGTTCCGCCAGAACTGCTCCAGTTCCATCCTCAGTTCCACCAGAACTGCTCCAGTTCCATCCTCAGTTCCACCAGAACTGCTCCACTTCAATCCTCAGTGCTCCTGGACCCAGCTCTGGCTCCTCTGAGACTCAGACTGGGGGGTTCTTCTGGTTCCTGATTTTTCCACTCTCAGAGAGTTCCCTGGAAAAGTCTCAGTGGAATCCTGGGATGGTTCTGCCTCTTGTATCCCAGAGAAGTCCTCCCTGCAGTTTCCTCCCTGTAGGATCCATTTAAGGAGTTGGCTCATTGACACTTGCCTCTAATTAGGTGTTAATTGCCCCTCTTGGATCCCTGTCTGGCTTTTCCTGAGATTGAAGGAAATCTCGTGCTTGTGGAGGTGGCTCTGTCACTGTGGTCACACACAGGGACATCCCTTCACTTTATTGATCCCAACTCCAGTSCAGCTCCCTTCCATCAAATCCAATCCCTTTAAAATTCCTGTGCCAGCTTCTCCTCACCTTGACTGAAGCCTCTCCTTGCCAGGAGGGTGGAGGTCTGGTTTAAAGGGGTTGTGGTCTCTTTATGGGATGGAGGGAGGGAATTCCTGGTGCCACCACTGCACTTCAGTATTGGCCCATCCCAAGCTGAGCACAGTTCTGGACAAGTCTGTCCCAGTCTGATTTCTCTAATGCAAAACCATAAAATAACAATGGTCAGGGAATCATTTGAGTTGGGAAAGGCCCCTGAGATCATCCAGTGCCACCATTGCCAGCACTGCCAAGGCCACCACCACCCAGGTGCCTTTATCTGTTGTGCTAACCACATCCCCAGGGCTTTAAATCCTTAAATCCCTCAGGAATGGGATCACCCCTGCCCTGGCATTCCAATGCTGAGCACCTTTTCCATGGAGAAATGTTCCCTAAAATCCAAACCTCACCTTCCCCTGGCCCAGCTGAGGCCATTCCCTCTCTCCTGTCCCTGTTCCCTGGAGCACAGGGCTGGTCCCCTTGTGGGAAATGGATTGTTGAAGAATTTGTAAAAGTTTGATAGAAAGTTTATTATTTTGATAATTTGTATATAAATATTGAGATAAATGTGTTGGATTATAGAAGGTGTTATAGAATTGAATGATATTGTTGAGAGAGTTTTAAAGAGTAGGGTTCTGTAAAAAGATTAGATTTTAGAGAATTAGAATTTTACTATTTATTTAGGTTTACTGTTTTATTTGTGTTTACTATTTATTATAGTAATAATAATATATTATTACTATAATAAATAGTAAAACTAAATATAGTAATGTTCGCTATATTATAATAGAATATAAAATACTATGTACTTATACTATATATATATTACATATTATATTAAATTTTTATACATACATTATAGATTTAATTTTATACCATTAGATACATAACTACTAAATATTGTATTTAATACATTATATATTTATTATACATGATTATATTATGTATTAGCGAGTATGAGTATATTTATACATACATTAGGTAGTATTTTTTGTATACATACATTATTACATATTTTTTATACCATTATATATTCATCTTATCACATTATTACTATATGTCATTACATATATATTATTTTTTTAAATACATTATAGATATATCTTCTTATCACATACATTAACCTATGAGCATATTTTCATTATTTATACATCTATATCTTCATTATTTAGCATTTTATATATGTATTACATCTATTATTTTAACATACGTTATAGATTTATTTTATACACTCTACATTTATATGCAGTGATGTATTATTATACCATTATATATTCACTTATACATTATAAGTATATATGCTATTACAGGATCGATTATGTTTATACATACATGAATATATTTTATTTAATACAGTACGATTATATACATATTATTTTATACATTATATATTTATTATACATATTATATATATTACCTATAAATACTATTTATTATAGTAATAATAGTAATCATTCTATTATCAATCTCAATAAATAGTAGAACTATTTATTGAGATTAATAATAGAATAAAATCTTGTAAAACACCTCTCAATTACCCCATCTCTACAAAAACTAAGAGAACCAACATCCCCTCCTGGCAGGGACTTGTGCAGAGCCACAAGGGCCCCCTGAGCCTCCTTTGCTCCAGGCTCAGCCCCTGCCCAGCTCCCTCAGCTTTTCCTGGTTCTCCAGACCCTCCCCAGCTCCCTCAGCCTCTCCAGCCCCTTCCCAGCTCCTTTCCCTTCCCTGGATAAAAGATCCAATATATCCCTGCCTCCTTTTTTTCCCAGTTGTAACTTTTTAAGGGAGCAGCAGAGGGCTGGGAGGGCAGTAAATGGATTTATTTCTGTAGGAGAAGGGCAGTGCTGCTCCATCCAGCAGGGAATGGGATGCACCTTGTGTTCTGTGGTGCTTCTGGGGAAGGAAAAGCAGCTTTGGAGGAAAATGCTGACTTGGTTTGTGCTGCTTCAGAGCAGCCAGCTCGGCTGCACAGTGTCTCCAGGGAAAAGCTGACTTTTCCTTCTACCTTCTCTTTATTACTCCAGTTTCTTGGCACAAAGTTGGTGGAAATCAGCCAGATGTAAATCACCAGCAGCTCCAAAGCAAGCAGGGCAGGCTGGAGGCTTTGCTGGAACAGCATTTTCTTCTCCCCAAATCCCTGCTTTCATCCAGAAGGTGCCTTTTGCTTCCCAGGAAAGTTGATGGGGCCCCTGGTGACCAAGGGCTTTGTCTGGGGCAAATTTGCCATCCTTATGTGAAATTGGGAGGGATGCCTGTGGAATAATTGAAGAATTCTTTTTTGTGTGTGTGATTTCTTCCCTCAGGCAGGTAAAACCTGGTGGAGGGGTGGCCAGGAAGGGCTTTTTTCACAGCAAAGCTGCATTTCCARCAAGGAAACTCTTGTGTGCAGTAAAATGAAAACTCAGCAGCCAGGCACAGGTTGCTGCTCAGTTATTAATTCACAATTCCTGCCCTTCCAGGGCGTTTTTGGCAGCAGGCAGAGCTGGTGTTGTCTTACAGGGAGTGAACCCCCTCTGTGCTGAGGTGTCCCTGCTTTGCTTGGCACAGGGAGCAGGAGAGCCAAGGGAAAGCTGTTTGTCCTCTGAGCTTTCCAGGAGTGCTTTGCTGTCCTTTGTTTTGTAGGATTAAAATCAGTGTTGTGGCTTTCAGAGCTGTGGGATTCCTGCAAAAGTCCAGTTCAGACTCAGGGAATCCCAGATTGGTGTGGAATTGGAAGGGATCTTAAAGATCCTGGGCAGGGACACCTCCCCTGTCCCAGGCTGCTCCAGCCCCAGTGTCCAACCTTGGACATCCCAGGGATCAGAGAGGCGAGGCGACCCAGCTAAGAACGGTCTGGAGAAGATGCCTCTAATGCCCCAAAATCCCACCCCCAGTCTCAACCTATGCCCAGGGAAGATAACACACCATCCGAAATTCCCAGCTTCTCAACACGATGCCTTAGGAGAGTGGAAGTTAACTCATTCCGCACCTCTTGATCCTACTCTAGGAAGGTATATTTTGGGATCTTGGGCTTCACTGAAGTGCGTCCAGGCGAAGCAATACAGCATGAATAGTGAGCATACTCTCTTTCTCATCTGCCTCCAGTATGTTCTCAAGAACATCTTCTAAGATGAAAATTGAAAACTCATCCCCATCCATCAGTTAATGAGCCACTTGAACAAATGGGTATGTATCAACGCTCTCTCTATATTCCACTGATCCATTAATAGATGTTCTGGTCTCTGTTATCAGCCGCTTGTGATCTGGAAGGCCAGCCTTTCCATCACGGGAAAGAAATACACCCTCCCATTGGCCAACCCAATTACCATGGCGACCAGGCAAATGATCACCTCCCGATATGTACCGCGTCAGGGCGGGCATATAGGGGTCAAATTCTGCAGGGAGCCTGCAGGGGCAGCCCAGCTTGCTTGGTGCAAATTCCGCCAGCCAGCCAAAAGGGAAACATTCCGCTCACTTGCCACAACAAGACATCCCATCCGATGGCCATGCAACCTTCTGGCAAGGGCAAGAACGACCATTCCCTGGTGCTGTCCGCTTGCAGCCTTGAATTCCCCAGGTCGCCTCTAGCAGCTCCGACCTTAGGGAGCCACCTGACAGAAGGCCCGTGGATGTTGCTGGAAGCTACTCCCTCGCATGCCGCTAGTACCCTGCTTCGACGAGAGAGGGGAAAAGCAGTATAACCGCAGCATCATACCCAGGACAAGAAAGAAGGAAAAGAAAGAAGAGAAGCAGCCGCTTGAAGGAGACAAATCGTGACTCTGCTCTCCTGCTGATCAAGCTAGCCAAGGTCCTGTAGGAACTAGAGGTGAACTCCACGAGGCTGTGATCCAACATATGCAGCTTGGCTACTCAGTCATCAGTGGCAGAGCTCAGATAGAGGTGAAAGAATCCAGCGTAAGTGAATAGATTAAGGGGATTTGAACGCACAGCGGAAATGTCGTAGGATTAAAACCCCAGGAACTGTTCAACAGAAACAATCCTTGGCAGAATAAAACAAAGCTGAGGGACTTGAGGTTGCTGCGACAAACCTTCTGCTTAAAGAGGCAGGAACTCTGAGGGAATGCCCGAAATTTGGACTAAATGAAGGAATTCATTAAGAGGATATGTATGAGGAAAGACCCACGAATAAGATATGATTTAATATTAGAGAGAATAATTGTAACAGCCTGGGAAGTATCTACGAAGAGAGTGAAAGATGAACAGCAAATAAATTCAGGTGCTAAAAAAAGAACCACACATCTCGAAAGCTCCTAGGCCAAATATAAGAACACAGGTTAATTTTGTGGCCTTAAATCATGGAACACTTGTAATTGATATGAAAACGTCATAAAAAGTCCTTATTTTTAGATTAAGACCCTAAGTGCAGGGCAAGGAGGAGGGAAGTGAAATAGTGAGTTACGGGCAGGGCAGTTTGAGGCAGAGACCTAGGAAGAATAAAGGATAAAGGGAGATAGAGAATTAGGAAGATAAAAATACTCTAAAATAAGTAGTAACTATAAAAATGAAATAGTAAAAAAGAGATTATATTATATAAATAAAGATATAATAAAGATGATAATAAATAAATAATATATATATTATGTAAAGTAGATATAACTATAAAGAATATAATAAAATATAAATACATAAATAAAAATATAAAATTATATAAAAGTAAATATAAGTATATAAATATATTTTATTTATAAATTAAAGAATAAAATATAGAAAATATTATAAGTATAGTATATAAGTATAATAATAAGATATTATATTAAATATAAAATATAATATTATATATAATAGAAAGTATATAATTATAAATAAAATATTAAATATGCCACAATGGCACGCTATAATATTATATAATACTAGAATAAATATAAAAATACTTTAAATATATAAAAATATATAAAGTAGGGTAGATAAATATATATTGGGGAATAATTTTAGCCTGGAGTTCTTCAAGAAGTTGCAACAAATCAGGTGCTAAAAATCCACCTCTCGCTGCTCCAAGAAACCACAGCTTTTTTGTGTGCAGCCTTTCTGACACTTTTTGACTTCTAAAAGTCCTTTTTTTTGAAGGTGCCTGCAGGGCAGAGGAGGGAAGTGAAATGTGAGTTAACAGGCAGGGGAGTTCGGGGCAAACAGGGATAAATTATATAAAATATAAATATAAAAAATAAAATATAGAAAATAAATAATATACAATATATTTATATAAATATAATAAGATATTATAAATATAAAATATACATTATGGTAAAGTATATAACTATAAAGATATTAAATAAAATATTAATATATAAATATAATTATAAAATTATTAAAATAAATATATAAAGTATATATAATTTCTATCTTATTTATATATAAATATAACGAATAAAATATAGAAATATTATATAGTATATATAAATATAATAAGAATATATTAAATAAATATATTATATATAAAATAGAAATATATAATTATAATAAATATAAATATACAAATAGCGTATAATATATATCTCCTTTTATCCCAMAATACCGTGACTTGTTTGCTCAAAGGCAGCTTCTCTGCTTAGGTGGCAGAGCTGGATGATTTATTTTTTATTTTTTGAATMTATTCAGGTGTGCTGTTTGGTTCTCCTTCAAGTTCAGGATGATTTCTCTGGTGATGTAATTCACCTCCAGACAAGTGTCTAAATAAGAGAGGGCATTACAGAGAGCCTTAAAAAATTCCTAATTCCTCATCATGACCCTCAGCCCATCTCTCACTTCAGTTGTAACCTCCAGATAAATCCACAACTTTATTTTTCTGCGGAATATTCCAACTTTCTGCTCCTTTTTGCCATTTGTGTTGCTTGCTGAATATTTTGAGCTGGAAAACTCCTTTTCCCAAGCTTGTAACTAATGTTAATTTTCAAGAAACTTAATGATTTTTTTTTTGAGTGAAATGTTTGCCAGGAAAAAGCCACTCAACCCTGTGAGCAGCCAGACCATCTGTAGGCCATGATGTTCAGCTGGGATTTGGGGAGGTCTGGGTGTGAAGTTAAATCCTAACAAATTTTTGTTTTATTGCTGCAGGGGAAATCCAGCCCTGCAGTGCTGGGTGGCCCTGCCTGAGGATGAGGAAATGGGAATTTGACCCTGGAACAGGCAAATCCACAGTGGCCACGTTTCCCTGACTGCTGGACAGGTCCTGACAGTCCAGATTTGAAAGGTTCTGGGAGCTGAAATTTAACTAATTATGAGAAAAGTCTGCCCTCACTCCAAAACAACAGCCTAAGAAGCTGGGAATTGCAGTGTCCTGCAGTGTGGGCAGTGTATTCCAGGCCTGGAACCCAGAAGCTCAGGCTTCTGTTTTAAACTCAACTGCTGTATTTTTTTCTTTTTGATCCACACAACAAACCCCAGGTGGTGGTTTATTCCTTAGGGAAACCTCCAGGTTAGTTTTCTTCCTGCAGCTCTGTGAAAATATGGACCATAAAATGTAGAGATGGCTGATTTGTGACAACTCCCACTGTGGGCTCTGACTTGAGAGGGATAATGAAACCTAGAGCAGGATCAGGGTGGGGATGGGCTGCTCCTGATCCCAAGGCAATGCAACCCCACCCCTGTGTCCTGCTTCGCCCTCTCCAGGTGGGGTATTGGTTGCTTCTGGATTGGGAAATTTTCTTGCCCAGAGCTTTCCAGCAGGGACAGCACATTCCAGAACTCTCCCAGGGAACATGCCCAATCTTTTCTCAAGCCTCCCACCCACAATCTTGGAGGTTGGTTTTGGAGGAATCTGGCCACAGTGACAGGACTTTGTGTTCTGTTGTTCCACCAACAACCTCTGCTCTGCTGCTGTTACAAAAAAAAAATTCCCTTTTCCTTTCCTCTGGTTGTGCTTGGTGTCAACCTGTGCCAAAATGGGTTTAATGAATCCCTTCCAGTGCTTTAACCCAGCCTTGGAAGTGGGTGGTATAAAAGGAGGGAGAGGATTTGGAGGCCTGGAGGGACAGGAATGAGGGGAAATGGCCATAAACTGGAGAAGAAGGGAGTTTTAGATCAGAATATTGGAGGGAATTCCTGGCTTGGGCAGGTGAGGAATGGAATTCCCAGAGCAGCTGGGCATCTCCCTGATCCCTGGCAGTGTCCAGCCAGGCTCGGGTGGGTTTGGAAGCAGCCTGGCAATTGGTGGAAGGTGTCCCTGCCATGGCAGGGGGGGTGGATGGGGATGATCTTTTAAGTCCCCTTCCCACCAAACCATTCCATGATTTTAATCCCTGCCTTCCTGTCCAACAAGGCTTTCCCATAAACAGAGCAATCCCCAGTGCTATGAAAAAGCCTGGATCTCTTCCTTCTCTTTCTGGTCAACTGCTGAGCCAAGGAGGATCTCCCAAAGCCTGCAATACCATAAAAATAATTTAGAAATAGGTGTTTTCCCATGGCAAGCCTTCAGCAATGGCAAGCTTGTCTTGGGGCTCTGGGCACCCTCCAAGCCCTGGCTGCTGGTGTTGCCCAGCCTGGCTGGCCCTGGGTTTGGTGGTGCCAAGCATCCCAGACATGCACACAAAGCTCCAGGCTGTGGCTGCTTTCCGCTCCTTGGCCGCTGCCTTCTGCTGCATCCTGTGGGGATCAATTGCTCACTCCAGCCTGGCTCTCTCATGGCTTCCTCTGGCACACAATGTATGCTTTAGACCTTCAGCTTTGGCAAAAGGAAAATCCTGTGCAAGGAATCCTTGGGAAAGGCCAAAAACCCCTGAAGCTTCCAAGCCTGAAAAATGTTGCTTTTTGTGAGCGAGTGTTCTTGGTGGGGCAGAGATGGTGGGAAGCTGGATCAGGAGGAATTGCTGGATTAAGGAAGCACCAGCCCTGATTTCCTGAACTTCTCCTCGGCTCAACAAATGAAACTTTTGGCAAGGTGGTTTGTGATGAACTGCCTCCACGTGTCAGGCTTTAAAATTAACATTCTAAGCAGATTGGCCAAGGCTGGGTTGAACTTGTGAGCAGCCTGGGACAGTGGGAGGTGTCCTGCAAGGTGGGAACTGGGTGGTTTGAAGGTCCATTCCAAAGCAAACCAGCCTGTGATTCCACTTCAGAAGTGAATGGCTTCGATGGGAACTTCCTTTACTGACCCAGCCTTGGAAACTGTGTATTTGTTATTTTCTCAGGACTGATCCATGCAGTGCAATCCCACCTGACTTTTGGCAGAAAGGCTGAGTGATGAACTCACATTTATTTCATGAAAACTCTTTAAATAGATAGTGGCCACATTGCATCTGGAGCAAAAATGAGGGGAACAAAGGCCCTTGTGCAGCCTGCTAGTCCCCAGGCAGCCTGGGGGTGTTTATGGGATGCACTGGGGAAGCCACAGTGCCCCATTGCCTCATTCCACTGCAAGGATGAAGAGGAGTAATTGGGTTAATAGCTGTGACAGTGGCACCTTGGATTGCTGCAGGGATTTTCTTAGGAACTCCTGCACCTTTTCCTGTGGCTGCAGTTTCCTGCTGGGTGGCCTTTTGGTGGTGACGCTGGAAAGAAGGAAAAACTTTATAAACGTTCAGCTGTGTGTTTACCAGGTGCTTGCTCCTAAATCACTTGGGTTTTTTATGCTTTGGTGCGAGATGAAAAAAAGAGAAATTGTGGTTGTTGTAACTTCATCAGGTCTGTGATTCAGGTTTGGAGTTATGTGCTAAAAAACCCAAGGAAATTGTGGTGTAAATCTGCCTGAGCTGCTCCTCTAAACACTTTGAACAAAGCCAAGGAGGGGGAAGCAAATCTGATACCCTGGAGGTTCTGGCAGGGAGAGAAAGGGAACAAATCCCATCCTCTGGGTTTGGGAGGGATCTGTAAAAAGGCAACAGCACCCTCATAGGTCCCCAGCTCCAGACCATTTCCATCTGCGGATTGGGAGGAGCTTCTGCAAAACAACCAGATCAATGGAGTTTGGAGGTGGCTTGGGGAGCAGGGAAAGAAAAATCCCCCAGATTGTGTTTCCTTGGCAGCCCATGGAGAGCTTGCCTAGGGAACATTGCCCCAACCAAAGAGCAGGATCCTCACCAGGGCTGCAGATGGGTTTTTCAGAATGAGGCCTTTCCAAGGTTGTGGCTGCTGCCTCAGCACTTGAGGAAGAATTTTGGGGCAAGCCCCTTCCACAGGCCCTCGATGTTCATACCTGATTTCCCACTGCTGGTGAGCTGCTCTGTGCCTTCTCTGCTGCAACCTGGAGAAGCAGGAGAGCTAAGAATTTCATTTGTTCTTGAAAAAAAAAGTGTATTTTGAATAGTGTTTTGAAAGGAACAAAAATCCCCAGGTGCCTCAGGAATGGATCCCCCTGAAAATCCATCCTGGGTGATTTCCTTCAGGTTGGGTGCTGGGAAATCTGCACTGAAGCAAAGCAAGAAATTTCCCTTCTGGTGTTGCTTAGGTTAGAGGAATTGGCAACCTGATCTCAAGCTTAATTCGCAAAAATTCAGTTGGTTTTTATTTCCCTCCACCTGTGCTGGAAGAACAATCCGCAGTGGGGGTTTTGTGAGATTTGTTTTAAGCTCTTTCTTCCTTTGAGGCATTGGCAAGATAAGAACGCAGGAAGGCTCAGAACTGCCAGAAGCTTCTGCTCAAATAGCAAAAAAAATTCTGGGAACAAACAACTGGGGAATGGCCCTAAAACTGGAGAGGATAAGTTGAGAATTAAGTCTGGAAAGAAATTTTCCCTGTGAGGGTGCTGAAAACCTTGGCACAGGTTTGCTGGGGCTCCCTTGAATCCCTGGAATTATTTTAAAGACCAGGTTGGACTTTGAGGCTTGGAACTCCCTGGGACAGTGGGAGGTGTCCCTGCCATGGCAGGGGTGGCACTGGAAAGGGGTTGAGATACCTTCCCACCCAAATTTTATGGTCTATGAAGACAACAGGGGGACAAATCACCCCAAAATATCTTTGGGAAGACTTATTGCTGTGGAGGTTGGAGCAGGAAACACTGTGGGAGGCAGTTCCTGCTGAGGGGAGTTTGGATTTGAAGCACAAAAGCCAAATTATTTGAGGAATTAAGGTTGAAGCCAGTTTGTGAGCACAGAGCTGCCATCATTTTCAGTGGCAACTCTCCATTTCTGTGGGCTCTGAGTCCCTTTGGGGGGGGAGTTTAGAGTGCAAACCCAGCTTGGCCAGCGCTGGAATTCCACAGCAGTTAGTGCTGTCTGAGCTCTGAAAACCACTGAGTTAAAAACTTGTGTAAATGGGATCAGGAAAATAGCATCCTGAGTATTTCTGGTGGGGTTGGAAGGAACTGATGGCAGAACATGGAGAAACTCAGTTTCTCTCTTGGTGCTGGAGAGGCCTGGGGAAGCAGGACAGCAAAAATCCCCCCTGGATTCTTGCTCCAGACAGGCTCCTGGGGAATCCTGTCCAGGACCCTGAGCAGGACTTGGGAGGGGTTTCCCTACCCCTGGAATGTTTTCAAGAGCTTCAAGGTTCAGTTTGTTCCCTGGAAGCTCTCCCAGGTCTGGTTTTTTCATGGAGCATCCCAGCACGGGAGTGTTTGTTAAACAGTGCTCAGTTTTTTCACTCTTCCCCTGAGTCAGTTGTTAGGCTGGAGTTGGAGCTGAGGATCAGCATCTTTCTCCCTCCAGTCCCTGTGGTCCTTCAGGCCATCTTTGGGCAGGCCAAGGAAAGGTCCTGAGTGGGCAGCAGAGAGGATGTGCAGTCTGCCTCCAGAGCTGGACCTGCTCCCATGCCAAAGCTTAAATTTAAGCTTCAATTATTTTAAGCTCCAAAAATATTTCCTTTGACACTTTCTCCTTCCGGCAACGAAACTCTTTATCTTGTTTAACAATCAAAGACCTTGACGAGTAATTCTAGATTATTTTTTATTTTCTGAATAAGCCCCTTGCCAAAAGCTCAGCTTCTTGGCCTCCTCTGCATCTGCTGTGAGTGAACATCTCATCCCAAGGGTTTTACAGCAGGAGGAGATGGATGTTTGTCCCTTGTGGGGCTTCATGTCACTGTTGCTGAGGGTGCTTTGAGGCACTTTCTGAATGACTGGGGAGGTTCTGGCAAGTTGAAAAAAGCATTTCACTAAAATCTACAAAAACCTAACCCAAACTCCCCTGGAGGGAAAAAAAGCCACATCTTAAGATAATTCTTTTTTTTCCTGTGAAGACTAAATTGGAGAAGTAATTTGAATATGTAAAAGCAGATCTGCTTTTTTGACAGACTGCCTGCATTCTTAATAAAATCACATGAATGAGGCCCAGCCCCAAAAATAAAACTCAGGTCTTGGGCTTGGTGGTCAGGTCTATGCTCAGGTTGGGGTCATGCTCGGTGCTGTGGTTTCACTAACCAGGGTTTTTCTCTTTCAACAAGAGCTTCAGCACTTCCTGAATCCTTCCAAAGAGGGCAATGAAGCGCTTGCCAAGCACACCTTGGAAAAGCAAAAGGTTTGGATTTTTCCTCTTCTGATCTTTCTCTGAAAACACATTGAAAATTGCTGGCTGTTTGAGAGTTGATGAATGTTGTGCACAAACCACTCAGTTTCCACAGTGTGTCCCCATCTCCATGGAAAACCAGCTCCTCTGGGTGGGAAGCCGGAGTGAAATGCAAACATCAAATCCTGGAAGCTTAGCTCAGGGACACGTGGTGGCCACCAGAACTGCTCCAGTTCCATCCTCAGTTCCACCAGAAGCTGTCTCCAGTTCCCTGCTCAGTTTCCACCAGAACTTTGCTCCAGTTCATCCTCAGTTCACCAGAACTGGCTCCAAGTTCCATCCTCAGTCCACCAGAACTGCTCCAGTTCCATCCTCAGTTCCACCCAGAACTGCTCCAGTTCCATCCTCAGTGACCTTGGACCACAGCTCTGGCTCCTCTGAGACTCAGACTGGGGGGTTCTTCTGGTTCCTGATTTTTCCACTCTCAGAGAGTTCCGCTGGAAAAGTCTCAGTGGATAATCCTTTTGGATGGGTTCGGCCTCTCCACTTTAATCCCAGAGAATCTCCCTGCAAGTTTCCTCCCTGTAGGATCCAATTTCAAGGAAGTTGGCTCATTGACCACTTGCCTCCTAATTAGGTGTTTAATTGCCCCTCTTGGATCCCTGTCCTGGCTTTTCCTGAGATTGAAGGAAATCTTCGTGCTTGTGGAAGGTGGCTCTGTCAATGTGGGTCACACACAAGGGACAGTCCTTCACTTTAAATTGATCGCCAACTCCAGTGCAGGCTCCCTTCCATCAAATAACAATCCCTTTAAAATTCTCTGTGGCCAAGCTTCTCCTCACCTTGACTGAAGCCCTCTCCTTGCCAGGAGGGGTGGAGGTCCTGGTTTAAAGGGGTGTGGTCTTCTTTATTGGGATGGAGGGAGGAATTTCCTGTGCCACAACTGCACTTCAAGTATTGGGCCCCCATCCCAGAGCTGAGCACAGTTTCTGGACAGTCTGTCCCAGTCTGATTTCTCTAATGCAAAACCATAAAATAACAATGGTCAGGGAATTGCAATTTGAGTTGGGAAAGGCCTCTGAGATCATCCAGTGCCACCATTGCCCAGCACTGCCAAGGCCACCCATGTCAACCAGGTGCCAACATCCCAGCGGGCTTTAATTTTCCTTAAATCTCCAGGAATGGGGATTTCACCCCTGCCCTGGGCAGTGTCCAAATGCCCTTGAGCAACCTTTTTTCCATGGAGAATGTTCCCTAAAATCCAACCAAACCTCCCCTGGCCCAGCTGAGGCCTTCCTCTCCTGCTGTCCCTGTTCCCCTGGGAGCACAGGGCTGTCCCCTTGGTGGGGAAATGGATTTGTGAAGAATTTGTAAAATTTTGATAGAAAGTTTTATAAGTTTGATAGATTTGTATATTAAATATTGAGATAAGGTTGTGTTGCTTTATTAGAAGGTTTATAGAAATAGAGAATATATTGTTTGAACAGAGGTTTTAAAGTAGGGTTTCTGTAAAAGATTAAAGATATTTTAGAGAATTAGAATATTACTATTTTATTTAGTTTTTAACTGTTTATTTTGTTTTTTACTATTTATTATGTAATAATAATAATATTATTACTATAATAATAGTAAAACTAAAATTAGTAATGTTTCTAATATATAAATAGAATATAAGATACTATGGTATTATACCGTATATATATATTACAATATATTATTTGTATACATACATTATAGATTTATTTTTATACATACATTATATAAATAGTTATTTTATACATTATATTATTTATTAATACTATTATATATGTATTACATTATATTTTTATACATCATTATATATTTATTCTATACCATACATTCTATACATATTTTTTTATACATTATATATTTATTAACATATTATATATATTAACCTATAATACTATTTATTAATAGTAATAAATAGTAATCATTCTATTATCAATCTCAATGAAATAGTTTTACTATGTATTGAAGATTGATAATAGAATATTCTTGTAAAACATCTCTCAAATTGCCCGCATCCTTATAAAAACTAAGAGAACCAACCTCCCCCCCCGCCCCCCCCCCCCCACCCCCCCCCCCCCCCCCCCCCCCCCCCCCCCCCCCCCCCCCCCCCCCCCCCCCCCCCCCACCGCCCCACCCCCCCCCCCCCCCCCCCCCCCCCCCCCCCCACCCACCCCCCCCCCCCCCCCACCCCCCCCCCCCCCCCCCCCCCCCCCTCCCCCCCCACCCCCCCCCCGAACCCCCCCCCCCCCCCCCCCCCCCCCCCCCCCCCCCCCCCCCCCCCCCCCCCCCCCCCCCCCCCCCCCCCCCCCTCCTCCTGGCAGGGACTTGTGGCAGAGCCACAAAGAGGCCCCCTGAAGCCTCCTTTGGCTCCAGCCTCAGCCCATTCCCAGCTCCCTCAGCCTCTCCAGCCCTTCCCAGCTTCCTTTTCCCTTCCCTGGATAAAAGATCCATATATCCCTGCCTCCTTTTTATTTTCCAGTTGTAACTTTTTAAGGGAGCAGCAGAGGGCCTGGGAGGGCAGAAAATGATTTCTTTCTGTAGAAGGGCAGTGCTGCTCCATCCAGCAGGGAAATGGGATCACCTTGGTGTTCTGTGGTGCTTCTGGGAAGGAAAAGCAGCTTTGGAAGGAAAATGCTGACTTGGTTGTGGCTGCTTTCAGAGCAGCCAGCTCGGCTCACAGTGTCTCCAGGGAAGCTGAACTTTTCTTCTACCTTCTCTTTATTACTTCCAGTTTCTGGCACAAGTTGTGGAAATCAGCCAGATGTAAATCACGCAGCAGCTCCAAACAAGCAGGGCAGGCCTTGGAAGGCTTTGGCTGACAGCAAATTTTCTTTCTCCGCCAAATCCCTGCTTTCATCCAGAAGGTGCCTTTTGCTTCCCAGGGAAAGTTGATGGGGCCCCTGGTGACCAAGGCTTTGTCTGGGGCAAATTGTGCCCATCCCTATGTGAAACTGAGGGATGCCTTGTGGAATAATTGGAAAGAATTATTTTTTTTGTGTGTGATTTTCTTCCTCAGGCAGGTAAAACCTGGTGGAGGGGTGGGCAGGAAAGGGCTTTTTTCACAGCAAAGCTGCAAATTTCCAGCAAGGAAGACTCTTTGTGTGCAGTAAAATGAAAACTCAGCAGCAGGCACAGGTTGCCTGCCAGTTATTAACTTCCACAATTTCCTGCCCTTCCAGGGCGTTTTTGGGCACACAGAGCTGGTGTTTGTCTTACAGGGAGTGAAACCCCTCCTGTGCTGAGGTGGGCCTGCTTTGCCTTGGCCACAGGGAAGCAGGAGAGCCAAGGGAAAGCTGTTTGTCCTCTGAGCTTTCCCCCAGGAGTGCTTTTGCTGTCCTTTGTTTTGTAGGATTAAAATCAATTGTGTGTTGTGGCTTTCAAGAGCTTGTGGGATTCCTGCAAAAAGTCCAGTTCAGACTCAAGGGAATCCCAGATTGGTGTGGAATTGGAGGGATCTTAAAAGATCTTGGCAGGGACACCTCCCCTGTCCAGCTGGCTTCCAGCCCCAGTGTCCAACCTTGGACATCCAGGGATCAGGGGCAGCCCCCAGCTTGCTCTGGCAATCCTTCCCAAAATCCCACCCCCAGTCTTCCCTTCCCGGGCATTCCCTTCCATTCCCAGCTCTCCGCAGCACTGGGATTGGATCCATCCCCACCCGACTCCTCTCTAGGAAGGACATTTTGGGATCTGGGGCTTCACTGGGAATCTCAGGGCTCCAGGAAGGGTCTCCCTTTCCCTTTTCCATCCCCAACTTCCATAAAAAACCCCTCAGGATCGGATTCTGAGTGTTCCCAAATCCCAGGATGGTTTGGGGTGGGAAGGGCCTTCAATCCCATCCCATCCCAATCCCACATCCAGCTGCTCCAGCCTGGCCTTTGGGCACTGCAGGGATGCAGGGGCAAGCCCCAGCTGCTCTGGCAAATTCCAGCCCAGACCAGGAAATTCCTCATTGCCAAGATCCAATCCAATGCCTGGCCTCTGGCAAGTGGGAGCCATTCCTGGGTGCTGTCCCTGCAGGCTTGGTCCCCCCCCAAGTTTTTTCCCTCTTTTTTGGCAAAAAAAAAAGCCCCCTTCCCCTTTCCCCCCCCCCCCTCCCCCCCTGGGAAAGCCCCCCCTGCCGGCCCTGGAATGTGCTGAAGCTCTCCCTGGAGCCTTCCCTTCTCCAGGGTGAAGCACCCCCAGCTCTCCCAGGGCAGAGAGGAGCCCTTTGGAGCCATCTCCTGCTCTCCCTCTGATCAGCTCCAGGTGCTGTGCTGACTCAGAGCTGGATTCCAGCTCTGGCAGCTGGGATCTCCATCAGGGCAAGAGTAGAAGGGAGAATCCAGAGGAAGGAAAGTTTGGGATTTGCCCCAAGGAAAGTGGAGGAAAAACCCCAGGAATTGTTCAACAGAACATCCTTGCAAGTAACAAAAGCTGGCTTGGTGCTGGAAAAACCTCTTTGCTTAAAGGCAGAAACTCCTGAGGGTGCCCTGTGGCAACTGAGAATTCCTTGGCTTTTGAGGGAAAACCCACGGAATTTAATATGGGAATAATTTCAGCCTGAGTTCTCAAGAAGTTTGCAGCAAATCAGGTTGCTAAAAATCCACCTCTCAAAACTGCTCCAAGAAACCACAGCTTTTTGGTGCCCTTTCTAACCTTTTTGAACCTTCTAAAAGTCTATTTTTTTTTTTTTTGGTGCCCTGCAGGGCTGGAGGAGAGAAGTTAAATGTGAGTTACGGGCAGGGAGTTGGGGCAAACAGGGATAAAAGGAAAATAGGATAAATATATAGAAACAATTACAAAATATAATAAAAAATATGAAATAAATATACATATATTTTTATATAAATAAAAATATAATAAAGAATTATAAATATAATATATATTATGTACAAGTATATAACTATAAAGATATAAAAATATAAATAAATAAAAAATAAAAATTAATATAAAGTAAATATAAAGTATATATATATTTTATATATAAATATAAAGAATAAATATAGAGAAATATTAATATAGTATATATAGATATAATAAGAATGTAGTTAAATAAAATATAATTATATATATAATAGAAGTATATAATTTAATAAATATAAATATACAAATAGCGTATAATATATATAATATAGAATAAATATAGAAATATTTAAATATATAAAAATATAATAAAAAGTAGGGAAAATATATATTGGGAATAATTTAGCCTGGAGTTCTCAAGAAGTTTGCAAACAAAATCAGGTGCTAAAATTCCACCCTCACTGCTTCCAAAAACCACAAGGCTTTTTGGTGCCCTTTCTAACCTTTTTGAACTTCTAAAAGTCCTTTTTTTTGGTGCCTGGCAGGGCTGAGGAGGGAAGTGAAATGTGAGTTACGGCAGGGAGTTGGGGCAAACAGGGATAAATATATAATAAAAATTATAAATAATATAGAAATAAAATATGAAAATAATATACATATATAAATATTAAATATAATAAAGATATTATAATATAAATATACCATTATGTAAAAGTAATATAATTATAAGATATAATAAATATAATATATAAATAAAATATATAGAATTATATAACATAAATATAAAGTATATAAATCTTATTTATATATAAATATAACGAATAAAATATAGAAATATTAATATAGTATATATAAATATATAAGAGTATAGTAAAATTATCGAATTCTTAAATATATAGTTATATAATTAAAATAAGAAATATATAATTATACATAAATATAAGATATACAATAGCGTATAACATAATATACATCCTTGCGCTTATTATTACCAACAATAAACTACGTGACTTGTTTGGCTCCAAAGGCAGCTTTGCTTAGGCTGGCAGATGCTGGATTGATTTATGTTTTTAGTTTTTTGAAGTGGTGGTCTAGGTGCGTGGTGTATTGATTCTACTTCAACAGTTCAGGATGTTTTTCCTCGGTGATGTAATGTCACCTCCAGACAAGTTCTAAATAGAGAAGAGGGATTTACAGAGACCTTAAAAATTCTAATTCCCTCATCATAGACCCTAGCCCAGTCTCTCCTTTCAGTTTTGTAAACCTCAGAATAATCACAAACTTTTATTATTCTATGCGAATATTCCAACATCTTCTGCTCCTTTTATGCCATTTCGTAGATAGACTTGTGAATAATTTTTGAAGCTGAAATTAATCCGTTTTCAACGCTTGTAGATAAGTGTTCTATTCTCTCAAGAAACTTTAATGATTTTTTTTTTTTTTGAGTGAATGTTTTGCCAGGAAAAAAGCCACTCAACCCTAGTGGAGCACCAGACATCTGTAGGCCATGATGTTTCCAGCTCTGGGATTGGGGGGGTGCTTGGGTGTGAAGTTAAATCCTAAACAAATTTTTTGTTTTATTCGGTAGCATGGGGAAATCCAGCCTGCAGTGCTGGGTGGCTGCACTGAAGGATGAGAGAATGGAATTGGACCCTGGACAGCGCAATCTCAAGTGGACGAAGTTTCCCTGGACTGTCGGACAGGACGACAGTCCATGATTTGAAAGGTTCCTGGGAGGGTTTTTTTGTCCTGACGTAGAAAACCCAAAATGCTTTCAAATCGCTTTTTAATTCTGAACTGGGAGGAAACATTTCAGTTTCAGTTTCCTCCAGTGGGGTTCAGCCTGAAAGCAGAGCCTTGAATCCTACAGGAAGTTTGGGCTGTTTCCTGTCAACAGGGAGCTGGTCACCCTGTCACAGGGAGTTTGAGGTGTTTCCTGTCACAGGGACAGGGTTGTTCTGTCACCCTGTCACAAGGGAGTTGGAGTGTTCCCTGTCA
>NDFG01000049.1:225676-274890 GCA_002167245.1 Sporophila hypoxantha | reverse complement strand
GGGACCCCCCCGGGGCTCGGGGACCCCCCTGGAACCGCTCCCTTCCCCCGCGCCCGCTCCCGGCGGGACCCGAGCCCGGCGCGCTGCGTTCCCCCCTCTCCCTCCCCGCTGCTCCCCGACGGGAGGGTCCCCAGACCCCTTCGGGCTGAGCCCCCCGTGCCTCACCCCGCTCCCGGCGCCCCCCGTCCCGCCCGGGCTCCCCCGAACCGCTCCCGTCGGGCCGGCGGCGCCGGGTCCCGTCCCGGGGGCGCCGCGGGTGACAACGAGATCGGGGCGCGGCCCCCGCGCCCGCGGCCCCCGGCCCTGGGGGGGCTCTCCGGGGCTCCGGCCGTGCCCCCCCCGCCCCCGGCTGCGCTGCGTGGCCGCTGTGCAGCCCCGAGGGCGGCTCCGCTGTCACCAATTGTGCCGCTAACGAAAGCCCGGCTTGGGGGGGCCCCGGCACGCGGCGGGGCTGCTCTGGGGGGCTCTCCCAGCCCCCCAAGCCCCGGGGCGCGCCCCCCTGCCCCGCCCGGTGCTGCGGAGCCTGGGGGGACCCGGGGGGGCTCGGCAGTGTCCCCAGTCCTGTCTGGGGACCCCAAACCTCAGTCGGGGTGCCAGAGTGGGGTCTGCCCCGGGCTGGGGCTGCTGTGGGGTGAGGAGGCGTCCCCGGGCGCTGGGCGGGGGCCGCGGCCGTGTCTCGGGCACTGCGGCACAAATCTGCCCGGGTCAGCCCCGGCATGGGGCTCGCGGCAGCTCCATCACTGTCCCTGTCCCTGTCCCTGTCCTCCTCTGTCTCCATCCCTGTCCCCAGCTCAAGCCGCATCCCCATCCTCGTCTCTGTCCCTGACCAAATTTCTGTCTCTGTCTCTGTCCCGTTTCCATGCCCATCTTTATCTGTTCCTGTCCCCATCCCCATCCCTGCCTCCTTCTCTTCTCCACCTCTCGTTTCCTCTTTCTCCTTGTCCCACGCCTCATCCCCATCGCTAGCATTATGCTCCATCGGTGGTCACCCATATAATCTCCCTCCCTGCCCACTGCGTCTTATCATTCCGCCATCCTTTGTCCCTCTAGTTCGCTTGGTCTCCGGCTCAGAAGAACGCCGTTCTGCTGTCCTTGCGTTCTCAATCGCCACTATTGTCGCATTTCCGCGTCTGGTCCGCCACGTATCCCCGATCGTGAGTCGTCTGTCCCCGTCCCTCCATCTTCCCATATCTCCACTCGTCTCCCATCATCCCAATCCCCATCCCGTGTCCCTGCTTCTCACTATCACAATCGCCCATCTTTCCCTGTCTCGTGTGCTGCGCGAGTGCGCGCGAGTCTCACGAATCCCCCATCCTGTTGTCCCCGCCTGTCGCGTGCTGTCGCCCGCAATTCTTGCGCCCCAATCAACCATCATGTCCCTGTCCGTCACTGCATCCCATCTCCTCTTTCTCATGCTTCCCTGTCCTTGTCCCCATCCCATCCCCATCTTGTCCCCATGCCATCCCATCCCCATCTTGTCCCTGTCCCCATCCCATCCCCATCTTGTCTCTTCCTGTCCATTCCTCCCATCCTCCCCATCCCCATCGTTTCCCTGTCCCCATCCCATCCCCACCTGGCCGTTCCCATGGATGCAGCCATGGTGTCAGGGTGTCGAGGCCGGCCGGGTGCCCACCCCCACTGTCCCCATGGCAGGGCAGCCACATCCAGGAGCCACCGTGTCCCCGTCCCTYGCCGTGCCAGGGGCCGTGCCCGGGCACCATCTTGGTGCCGCGAGCATCGCCCGTGACTCCGGCGGCGGCTCGGGGGCCCTGGGGATGGCGTTTGCCCCCCGAGCGTGGCCAGGGGACCCCGCTGTGCCCAGCTGGAGGTGTGGGAGCCCTGGGAGGGGGCAGCGGGCGCGGGGCCGGGGGGGCCGGGGGGGCCCATCCGCAATGCGGCAGCTCCGACCTCAACGTCACGGGCAGCTCCGCAGAGGGGCTGGGCTGGCTCAGCCCGGCCGGTGCCGCAGCGGCCCTGGGCGGGGGCGGGGGACAGGGACAAAGGGGGACAGGGACAAAGGGGGCACCCCGAGGCCGGGGGCAGCGGCCGGGTCCCCCCTGGCGCGGTGCCGGGGCCACGCGGGCGCCCAGGGCCGGATCGGGGCCGAGGCGTCGCCCAAAGTCACGCCAAGGATGGCCAAGGATGGCCAAGGATGGCCGCGGGCTCGGCCTGGCCGTGTCCCCCGAGCGCTGTCCCCGCTGTCCCCAGGCCACYGCGGCGCCAGGGCGGYGTCCCCCAGGTGAGGACCGAGCTCTGGTCACGGGGGGTTCTCTTCTTCTCTTCCCTTTGGGTTGCTTGGCTGAGCCCCACGGGGATTCGGGGCTTCTCCCAGAATTTTGGTGCTTCCTGCGGCTGTTGCTGTCGGAGCCCCAAGGGTGGCTGTGGGTTGGGGACAGCTCTGTCCCTGCTGGCGCTGACCCCTCCGTGTGTGACCCTGCCAAGCCCCGGGGGTGGCCGAGCCCRGCGAGCGCCTCTGCTCCTCTTTGTCCCCAAATTCGAGGCCGGATGGGCTGTGAGGGGCCGGGGGCTGCGTCCTCGAGGGGGCTCAGCTCCCAGCACCGGGTCCGGGGGACCCCGAGCTCATCCCGGCCCTCTGGGCTCGCTGGGGCCTCGGCTTTGCCACACAAAGGAGACTTTGTGCCTTCCTCCTCCTCCTCCTCCTCCTCCGGCGCGGCCACCGCGGCCCTGGGGACGGTGTCGCTGCCAGCCCGGGGTCTGCACCAGCCGGGGGGCTCTGTCACCCTCCCAGGGGCTTGGAAATCTTGGGGCGCCTGCGGCCATCCAGGGGGTCTCAACCACGTGAGGGGATCTGCATCCTCTTGGGTGGGCTCRTGCTTTTGGAGGATCTTCAGCAAGGAAGGGGGTCTGCAAGTTTTGGGGGGTTTGCGGCCATCTGGGGATGGTTCAGCATTTTGGGGGGCTTGCAGCCATCTGGGGGTGGTTCAGCATTTTGGGGGCTTGCAGCCGTGTGGGGTGGTTCAGCATTTTGGGGGGCTTGCAGCCGTGTGGGGGTTTGCAGCCATCCAGGAGGTCTGCATCCTTTTTGGGGTGTTGTGGTTTTGGAGGGTCCAAAGCCATCAAAAGTCTTCTCAAATGTTTTTGGGGGGTTCTGCCATTCAGGGGGTTTGTARCCTTTCAGGAGGGTTGCAGTAGGTTTTTGGAAGGGAATTCAAGTTWTCCGCATGCTTCAAAAGCATCCAGGGGAGGTTGCAAACCTTTTGGGGRTGTCTCTGACCATCCAGGGGGGTTTTAACTTTCTGGGGGCTTGCAACCATCCAGAGGAGCTGCAAATTTTGGGGGGCTTTCAGTCATCCAGGGGGGTTGCAGCCTTTTAGGGGGTTGAAACATTTTATGGGGCTGCAGCCGACTGGACAGTTTGGAATTAATTGGAGGGACTGCGGCGTTCTGGGGGTTGTGGAGCCACCCAGAGGCTTTGCAACRTTTTGAGATCTGGGACCGTTCTGGGGGGGCTTGTGGCCATCGGGGGGAGGTTGGCACATTTTGGGGGTCTGGGACCATTYTGGGGGATCTGCAGCCCTCTCAGGGGGTGGCAAACCTGGGGCTGGGATTCCTGGATAACCCTGGAAATGCAGTGGCTGGGAAATGGCTCCCAGCATCCCCATCCCAAAAAATCCCCCAGCTGAGCCGGGGACCGGATCCTCCCCATCAGGGTGGGCATCTCCCCTCGCTCAGCCACTCCCAAATCACTTTGCCGATCAATAACAAACAATTCCCGTTTTCCTGTCGCCGCTCCGGGGCCGTCGGGCTCCTGCTGGTGGAGGATTTGGGTGGAAATGCAGGGCAAAAGGGCAGGTGCGAGCTCGCTACTCCTGTTCTGTGTATGGCACTGGTAGAATTCACTGTGCAACCCCGCGGTCAGTGAATTACCATAGGGCCATAAACAGAGCAGAGAAAGACCCGCGAGCGCCGCGGGGCCGTCGCCGACGCCGCCCGGCCCGTTTTGGCACTAGCACATTTTTGCTTTGATTTGTAGCTTTTGAGCAATTATGTGTAGTGCCAATATGGGAGAGGGTGGGGAGAGCAGCGCCGGGCCGGGGACGGAGCAGCGCCGGGGTTTGGGCTGGGGGGGCTGGGCTGGGGGGCTGGGAACGCCTCTGGAATTGCTGGGCTGGGGGGGTGTCCGTCTGTCCATCCCACCCACGCCGTGGGGACACTGAGGGGGTGTCCATTCTAACGTGGTTTCATTGAGGGGGTGTCCATCCCAACGAGGTGACACTGAGGGGGTGTCCATCCCAATGAGGTGACATTGAGGGGGTGTCCATTCTAACATGGTGACACTGAGGGGGTGTCCATCTTAACGTGGGGACACTGAGGGGGTGTCCATCCCAGTGAGGTGACACTGAGGGGGTGTCCATTCTAACATGGTGACACTGAGGGGGTGTCCATCCCAACGAGGTGACACTGAGGGGGTGTCCATCCCAATGAGGTGACACTGAAGGGGTGTCCATCCCAGTGAGGTGACACTGAGGGGGTGTCCATCCCAGCGTGGTGACACTGAGGGAGTGTCCATCTTAACATGGTTTCATTGAGGGGGTGTCCATTCCAGCGTGGTGACACTGAGGGAGTGTCCATTCTAACGAGGTGACATTGAGGGGGTGTCCATCCCAGCGTGGTGACACTTGAGGGGGTGTCCATCCCAATGAGGTGACACTGAGGGGGTGTCCATCCCAGCGTGGTGACACAGAGAGGGTGTCCATCCCAATGAGGTGACACTGAGGGGGTGTCCATTCTAGCATGGTTTCATTTGACGAGGTGCGTCCATTCCCAATGCGTGACACTGAGGGGTGTCCATTCCTAACTATGGTGTCATTGATGGGTGGGTTCGCATCCCAGCTGTTGGTGTCCCCAGCCCATGGGGACACCTTCGGCCCAGGCCTGTCCTGCGTGGTGGCCGCCATGAGCAAGGACGGTACCCCCTGCACCCTCCCTGGTCCCCCTCCCAGGGGCACCTGGAGACAACTGTGGCGGTTTTCTGGCTCCCTTGGGTGAGATCATGCGCCTTTTTTCCTGTTCTCTGCAGCTCTCCAGGCCCGGCTGGGTGGCCGCTGTCCCTGGCTGTCCCCAGGCTGGGCCTGCCTGCCCCGGGGCTGCCTTTGGCAATGGTAGATACTCACTGGTGCGGTAGCAGGATCCGGTGGTTCTAGACTTGCCAACTACGGCCCTGGGCGCTGCCTGCGCTCGACATGAGAGTCCCGGTGTCCCCGTGGCACCCCTGCCCTGGCACCCCAGGGCTCTGCTGCTCGGCTGGAGAGCCCCGTGGGCTCTGGGAGGGCCCTGCTCCGGCCGGGGTGGTTTTGGGGGATGCTGTGGGTGCCCTGCACACGCGGTTTGGGGCACGGTGATGCTGAGCCGCCCCCCAGCCCCAAGGGGCTCTGGATCCCAGCCCATCCCATGGCAGGGGGGCACCGGGGTCTGTGGGCATGCTGGGATTGGAAGCAGGCGTGGCCACGTGTCCCGCGGGGACTCCGGGCCGCCAGGGCCTGACTCCGGTCCGGAGCCGGGCAGGGCCCTGCGGGGATGGGGTTCAGGACAGCGGCCGCCCAGCCCCGGATTCCCTCACAATCGCCTGCTCCTGGAGCTTCGCACATGCCCTGCTCCCTGGGAGCCGGGCACCGCCTGGTGCGTGCCTGTAGGAATCCCCCACCCTGCTCCGTGATCCCAGCCCCTACGCCCGAGCGGGTCGCCGCCTCCTGGATCCCACCCCTGGCGTCGTGCGTCCCACTTTGCGTCCTGCCCCAGATCCAGCCCACTTGCTCGCCTGGATTCCAGCCTCTGCTCGCAGATCATCTCCAAGCACCGTGTGCCAGGCCCCGCCAGTACGGCGAAGGCGCCGGCGGGACGAAGTACGACGCTGAGGAAGGCCCGGTACGAGGTGGATATAGCAGTCGGGCGCGGTGGCCAGCGGTGCTGCCGTGGTTTTCCGCTGCCTGCCATCGCGTGTGACGCCTGGTGCGGCGGCGTCCGAGCCTTATGCTCTGGGATTCGAGCGGGGCGCAGGCTGCTCCGATGTATGCCGAGCACAGGGCGAAGCCAGGGTGGTGGCAGCTTGCTCCGGCCGCTGTCACAGGAGGGATGAGGGTGGTGGCCGCTACGGCTGGAATCTGCAGGGATGGACAGGGGGAGATGGCTAGGCTTTGGTGAATGTGACGGAATGCTGCAGTGAAATGTAGGCAAGGCGTTGATTATAGATAGCAGTTCGGCATAGCCCGCCGGAGATGGAGTCACGAGCGGGTGGAGCTTAGCGCTGCAGGCTCCGATATCATCCTCCCCCGTGCTGGGCGGCCAGGAGACGGACACGGAGACAGGACGGACGGCTGGGGTTCCCCATGGGCCCTGCTGTGGCAGGTGGGGCTCTACGGTGGGGGCGCACGGGTGTCCGTGTGTCTGTCTGGTTCATTCATGCCCACCCAACTTTGACCCCCATCGTTCCAGGTAACAAACAACCCCAACGTCTGTGCATTCCTTCGCAAGCCACATCATTGCATCTGTACTGGACACCCAGCCCCTGTCTTGTCTGTCTGCTCTGTCTGTCCAGGCATGGGAATCATCCTTCCCATCATTCCATCGCATCCATCTCACCATCCATCCATCTACCAATCCATCCATTCCATACCATCCATACCCATTCGATATCCATCCCATCCATCCATCACATTCACCATAGCCCTCATACACCATCCCATCCTTCTTGTCTGTCCATCCTCCCTCCCTCCCCCAGTGCTTGGATTTAACCCCACCCTCACTCAGAGGCGGGCCTGCCCTGCCCGGGGAGGATTTTGGTGGGCTTAGGGGTGGAGCATCCCCAGCCCCACCCCTGACCACACCCAGGAGCTCCACCCCTCACCAGAGGCCCAAACCCCAAGGTGAAGCCGGTGCCCACCCGCGACCATGCATTCCCCAGCACCGACCGCATCCTAGGATCAGCATTCCCAGCACCAGCATTCCCAGGATCAGCATTCCCAGGACCAGCTCCCTCTGGGGGAGCACCCCAGGACCCCCCCTTGTCCTGGCCCTTCCCAGCTGCAGCAGCCAGGCTCATCCTGAGCATCCACCTGCATTTTTGGGGTCAAATCCTCCAATTTGGGGCTGCACTTTGCAATTCAGGGCCCTCCCTGGGGGCGGGTAGAGGCAGAAAATCCACACAAAGGGTGCAGGTTACTGGCGCAGGTGCAGCCCCACCAGTCTGTCCCAGTACGGTGCCGGTTACTGGTGCAGGTGCAGCCCCACCAGTCTGTCCCAGTATGGGGTTGGGGTTACTGGTGCAGGGTGCAGCCCCACCAGTCTGTCCCAGTATGGGGTGCAGGTTACTGGTGCAGGTGCAGCCCCACCAGTGTGTCCCAGTACAGGGTGCAGGTTACTGGTGCAGCCTCCCAGTCTCTCCCAGTTTGCACTGGAGGCTGTTGGTGCTGGGGCTGCAGGAGCTGCCCCAGCAGGAGGCCCTGCCCTGCTGATTAAGGCCGATTAATGAAGATTAAAACCTCCCCGCAGCGTCTGCCGGGCCCAGCCGCCTCCCCCGGCCCTGCTGCCCCTTTGGGGCACCCCTTTGGGGCCATGGGATGTCCTGGGGTTCTCAGAGGTCCCCAAACCCCCAGGTCACCCTCCCAGCACCTTCSATGTCCCAGGGATCCGCTCCAGCTCCGGGGAATTCCTGGGAGCATCCCCAGGGAAGCAGCCCCCCCCATTGCTCCTTTCCTCCCTCTCTTTGTCCTTCCAGCTTCTCCTGCTCTTCCTCCCACCCAGGCCACCAGGAGCCCTGCAGGAACCCCTGGATCCAGAACCATCCTTCAATAAAGCTGCTGGAACCCATCCCTGCGTTTCCTGGCTCCTCCTTGGGTTTGCATCCCAAAAAAAATCATCGGCCCTGGGGGTGAGACGGGGCTGAAAATGGAGGAATTCAGCCCAAAATTCCCTCAGCCCCTGGCTGGGAGCATGGGGGGATGCTCCAGCACCCCCAAAGTTGATGCTGGAAGATGAAAATGAGATAAATTGCACCAAAATAAAGG
The DNA here is from genome assembly GCA_002167245.1 of Sporophila hypoxantha. NCBI lineage: Eukaryota > Metazoa > Chordata > Aves > Passeriformes > Thraupidae > Sporophila > Sporophila hypoxantha. The sequence goes on along the minus strand of NDFG01000049.1, from coordinate 266,866 downwards.
ATTAAACCCCAAAACCATCCTGGTGATGCTCAGCTTCTCCTCCCCAGCCTCAACACAGGAGGGACCAAAGCCCAAAACACCCACCAGGAAGGGAGGGATGGCAAATATTCCCAAATRTTCCCAAAAGTCCCCCCAAAACAGGAGAGTTGGACACCTGGCTAGACACATTTGTAACAATTTATTGAATGAGGCAATAATAGACACTGGGAAAACAAGGGGGGGTCCATGCTCTGCTAWTTGCCTGGTTTTTGTCTTTTTTTTKGGGGGGGTGGGGGACTAAAAGAACCTCATTTCATYGCCAAAGAAACACTGACTTGGAAAGCCACCGACATCTTCACAACGACGATAAAAAAATAATCATTAGAAAAAAAACCAAACCCAAAAAACGTCATGAATTGGAGAACCAGGACTGTTTCTATGGAAAGATCTCCCTCCCCTCAGAAAAAGGACCCAAGAACTGTATACAAAGAACATCAGATAGGTTTGTTTTTGTGGGTTTTTGCTTTTTTTCCCCCATATAAAACAAGTAAATACAAGAATCTGAAAACTCCCTCGAAGGCAGAGCGAGACGTGGAGAACTTGAACGGCCACGTGGAAATGAGAATAAAAAACCCCCCAAAAATAACCCCAAAAATTAAATCCCACGGGAAGTGCTGGCAGGAGGGGAAGGGGTTTGCTTGGGCACGAGGGTTTGGCCCATGGGGATGCTGAGTAAAATCTGCCCCCCAAAAACACCCCCACCCCACCCCAAAGGCTTTTTGGAACCCTCCTGGGAAGGATTTTGGGGTTAAAACCGTGCTGGGAGAGGCACAGGGCAGGACCAGGATGGGGCAGGGGTGAAGAGGGACCCCCAAAGGGAAAGGTCTCACTGGCATCCCCCCTCAGGCAAAGCTTTTCCTGGAGGAATTGCAGGAGGAGAGGTCGGGGCTGGCAGCAGGGAATGGGATGAGCCCGAGGTGGCTCCTTTTKGAGGGAAATCCCGGGAATGTGGTGGGAAAAAACAGGGGGGGGGACACAGCCAGAGCCCCTTTAGAGGCGCTTCCGCTCCAGTCTAGAGCCACGAAATAATAATAACAATAACAACAACATCAACAATAATAATAATAATAAAGGAAAAAAAAAAAACAACAACCCCAAGGATGTAAAATGGCAGGTACGAGAGCAGAGAAGTAGGAACAGGTCTCCAGTGTGCACCAAGGGAGCCCAGCGGGCGCGGATCCTCCGGCAGGCTCCTGGAAGAGCTTCATCCCTTCGGGAGGTCTCCATCCACCCCCCTGCAGTCACACATGCATTTCATCTTTTTAATTTTTTTTTTTTCTTCCCAGGAGAGGAGTCTTTTTTTTTTTTTTTTTCCCCAAACTTTTTTTTGTTTTTTTTCCTTTTGCGGTTTGTTGGTGTTTTTTTGTTGTTTTTTTTTTGTTTTGTTTGTTTATCCAGGGCGGGTTTTTCGGAATATAAAAGTCCATATTAAAATCTTTGATACCTAATTTGCTGTCGAGGTCGGTGCTGGCCGAGGGTGTCCGTGCTGCCCCCCAGCCTCCTCCTGCTCGATCCCACGTGGGGGAAAACGGGGCAYAAAGGGTCGCTTTATTTTTCTTTTTCTTTTCTTTCCAACCTCCTCAGAATCAAAGTCCCGTCACAATTTGGCTTCTCGTTCCTCCGAGAGCAGAGTGGCGCTAGAAAAATGCACTTTACACACATCCTCTGCCAGGATTTGGTTGGTTTTTTGTGTGTTTTTTTTTTTCTTTCTATTTTTCTCGATTAAAAAAAAAAAAAGAGAAAAAAAAAAGATAAAAGGAAAAAAAAAAGAAAAAAAAAAAAGAGGTTTTGTTTCCAAAGCCGGGAGACTCAAATGCCACCTGATTGCATCTCTGGAGAGGCGTAAAAAACCTGCAGTGGAGGAGGCTGGGCAGGGTGGGGCTGCTCCGGGGTCACTGGTCCAGGGTCACCACCTCCACCGCCTGCCCGTCCATGGTGACGGCCGTGTCGGCGATGCGCGTGGTCACCGGCGCCATGGCCACCTGCACCGGGCCGTTCCCCTGCGCCAGGCTGGTCACCACCGTCTGGTACATGCTCACCGGGATCTGCACCAGCCCTAGCGGGACGCAACCAATACAGCACGGACACCCGGGGGTCAGGGAGGGGGGTTGTACACGGGAGGGCCCAGGAGTGAGGGGACAGAGACTCTGGAGGTGCCACGGTGTGGGACGAGCACGGGAGGTGCCAGGGTGTGGGGACAGAGCCATGGGAGGTGCCCAGGGTGTGGGGCAGAGCCAAAAGAGGTGCACAGAGGTGAGGGGACAGTGCCACTGGAGGGGCAGGGCCCAGTGGTGGGACAGAGCCAAAGAGAGGTGCCCAGGGTGTGGGGGACAGAGCCACACAGAGGTGCCCAGGGTGTGGGGACAGTGCCACAAGAGGTGCCCACGGTGTGGGGACAGTGCTATGGGAGGTGCCCAGGGTGTGGGAGCAGCTATGGGAGGTGCCCAGGGTGGGGATAGTGCCAAAAGAGGTGCCCAGGGTGTGGGGATAGTGCCCACAAGAGGTCCCCAGGGTGTGGGGACAGTGCTATGGGAGGTGCCAGCTCGTGTGGGGGACAGTGCTGATGGGGAGGTGCCCGAGGCTGGGGACAGAGACACTGGAGGTGCTCCAGGGTGTGGGTGCTGCCTCTGGGGTGCCCTGGGGTGCCTCTTTGGAGCTCTCCATTGCCCTCCGGAGGGGGATCCTCAACTCTGTGGGGACCTGGAGCTGCTGGAGTGAGTCCAGAGAAGGCCCCGGAGCTGCTCCAGGGCTGGAGCCCCTCTGCTCTGGAGCCAGGCTGGGAATGTTCCCCTGGAGAAGGGAAGGCTGCAGGGAGAGCTTCCAGCTCCTTCCAGGGCCTGCAGGGGCTCCAGGAGAGCTGCAGAGGGACTGGGGACAAGGCCTGCAGGGACAGCACCCAGGGAATGGCTCCCACTGCCAGAGGGCAGGCATGGATGGGATCTTGGCAATGAGGAATTCCTGGCTGGGCTGGAATTGCCAGAGCAGCTGGGGCTGCCCCTGCATCCCTGGCAGTGCCCAAGGTTTGGAGCACCCTGGGAATATCTGAGGTGTCCCTGCCCATGGTTTGGGTTGGAACTGGATGATCATTAAAGTTCCTTCCCACCCAAACCATGCCATGACTCYATCCATGAAAAGCAGCAATCAGGAAGGAACTTTAGGACTTTAGAACTTCAGGAAGTGGCCCCCAGCTGTGTCCAGGCTGGGTGGATGATCTGTGCCTCGGTGCCCTCRCTGAGCTGGATCTGCCCTCCCTGGAGCCAGTGGGATGGGAACAGGGATGGGATGGGRCTGAGATGGGTGGCAGCACCTTGGGGCCCACACCCCGGGGCTGTGCAGCTCCAGGGAGGGAATAGGGATGAGAGGGAAAGAAATAATATCATTTTTGGAGGAGGAACCCAGCCCAGCCATGTTTTGGGGTGGTACAGAGGGAGCTGCTCAGCCAAACCCATCAGGCTGAGTTTTCCTGGAGGCAGGGATTGCTCCCACCCACCCCACAGCCCACCAGGGATCCCCCACTGACGAGGAACAYGCTCCCCACATGGGTTTTCCACTTGATATGCCCAGAACTGGGAACTGTGGGGCTGAGGAAGAGATAAATTTGGCTTTTCCCATCCCCTGTAACTCTGCAGGTCACCCCTCAGTGGCAYGTGAGAGGATCCCATTGCTGTGCATCCATGAAGCCCATTACAACCCTCTCCCACACAATTCCCTTCCTCCTGCTCCCTCTCCATCCCAGCCAGGTCCTTCTGCCCTCACAGGGAAAGGGCAACAAGCCCTGGCCAAGCCAGACCTGCTCCTGGCACTGCCCCGGGCTCTCACAGTGTGATGTGACACATAGAACAGAGAAAGGAAAGCAATCCCCCTTTCCCAGCCCTTCCCCAACCATGGCTGGGTCCAGCAAAGTAGAAACAGCTTTTCCCAAGGCTGCAGGGATGGATCAGATGCCTCCAGGCTGAGGATGGAGCTGGCAGAGCTCTGGGCTGGGAGGAAAACGCCGCAGTGCCAAAAGCGAGTCCTGGTGAGCCAGGAAACACCAACCAAGGTGACAACAAAACCCCTGAGGGTCACTGTGATGTGAACGGTGGAAAGAGGTGCAAAAAATAGCAATGAGCTCTCAGCAGAGCTGGGCAGGGCAGGGGAATGGCAAATCCTGCAGGCTGGGAAGAGAAACTCCATCGTTCTACCCCAGTGTYATCCCTGTGCCCACCTCCACCTTTGGCTTGGCCAAGGGGGATTTGGACAAGTGAGACAATTTAGACATTTCAGAAACTACCCACACCCCTGCTGGGGGAAAAAAACCAGCTTTTTGAGGTCAGCAAATGCTTCCAGCAGCAGCAGCAGCAGCAGCACGGGATGGATGGGCAGCCCTGCCAGGACAGCAGGCTCCCGAGCGAGGCTTTCCCGAAAAAGCAGCACAATCCCTTTGGGCTGAGGAGCAGGAGCAGAGCTCTGCCCCAGCAAGGGCACTGGTTTGGTAACAGAGGCAGCTCTGTGTCCTTGGATAACTCTGTGTGCAGACAGGAAAGCTTAGGAGTTAATCATGCTGACCAGGTGGGTGACCCCGGCGCTGCCTCAGCCCTGCCTCGGGGCCTGGGGCAGGGAATGTTCCTGATCCCCCAACCTGAGGGGTCCTGGCCACCTTCCCAAGCCAAGGAAYTGCTTCCCTGCTTGGTTGCTCAGCACCAGCTCCCACAGAGGCACAGAGTCAGGAGGAGGTTCCCAGCTCCCTCTGGTCAGTGGGAATTTCAGGAACAGAAGAAATGAGCAAGCAGAGCTCAGGCTCAGCCCTGCTGAAGGAAATCTCCGAGCAGACCCCTCGGGGGAACACAGCACATCCCAGTTTAGGCAAGAGCTGGAGCTCTGGCCTGGGATGCACCTCAAATCCCTGCTCCAGACCAACAAGCCAACTAAGCCCTTTGGGTTACTTGGGTTGTTAACCCAGAGGAGATCAAACATGGACAGCACAGGGAGCAGAGCCACCACCACCACCCTGTGGGCCACAGACGGCATGATGCTTGAGCCACCATCCCTCTGTGCTGCCCAAACGTGCCCAAACCGGGCACTGGCRAGCCCTGGGGGTGTTTGGGAAGGGTGAGTTAGTTCAGCCAGGGCTTGGCCGAGCCTGGGCAGCTCTGGGAGCTCCTGGGAAGTCTCGGTGAGAGGCGGCACGGCGCGGATCCCGCTCTGCTCTGCGTGGGATTAGCACAAATCGCCTCAGCAGATGACGTGGTGGCCCTTCCTGCCAGGGGTGGTGACAAACCAGAGCAGGAGAGGGCTGCAAAGTCTGCTGTGCATTAGAGCAGAGCTGATCGCCCTTGGGAGAGAGACGATTAAAGCACTGAGATGCTGTAATCAGGTCTGGGATTGGCCCCGCGCTGCATCTGCTCAGACCTGCGCCCTGATTAGCCCTAATCTAGCTGGCATATGTTAATCTAAAGCATGGATTTCAGACCCTTTCAATTGTATTAAAAACAGGAAATCCATTAGACAAAAAAACGCAAAAAACCCAAACCCACCAGCCCCAAACCAACTTCTCAAGTCTTTGGGAAATACATTTCTGCAAAGAAAGTGGAGCGCGGGGCTTGAGAATGGGGCAGGCAGGGAATGGGATCCCACTGGAACCTGAGGCTGCTCAGAGCAGCTCCTGCCTTGGAGGGCACAGGGCAGGCAGGGAATGGGATCCCACTGGAACCTGAGGCTGCTCAGAGCAGCTCCTGCCTGGCAGGGCAGCAGCAAAAGGGATGGATCACACACAGAGCCACACAACCATGGCCACAGGCTCTCAAGGAAGGGGCAGCCAGGCTGTGCCTTTGCTTCCCCACCATGAAGCCCCCAAAAAGCCCCTCCTGTCCTCAGCAGGGGTGAGGAGCCAGCTCCAGGCAGCTGGGGATCTGGGAACTTCTCAGCAGCCTCGTGCTTGAGGGAAGAGTCCAAGAGTGGAGTTTATGGCTCTGCAGGTTGAGATGTCACAAGGAACACTGCTGGGCATGCAGGAGGAGTGGGGACACAAGTCTGGGGTCATGAGGCAGCACAGAACTATTGCTCTTGGGAGTTCTTTTATGGCACAAAATGGAAAATGCACAAGGACTTGAGCCATCACCTTGGAGCCCCTCAGAGAGCACAGGACATTGTCTGGTTTGGAGCAAGGCAAAACGATGAAAACCCAGATGAAAACCCAGATGAAAATCCAGATGAAAGCCCAGAACCTCGACTGCTGCTGCTGCTATTGGGGATCCTTGGCTCCAGAGGCCAAGGCTGACTCTTCTTGCTCTGGTTTCTTGGGCACCAAAGGCCTAAGTGCTGCAAGCTGTGAGCACTGCAGGGTCAGGAGTGAGCRACCTCACCAGTCCCTCAGCCCCGTGTTCAGCACCAAATGGAAAAGGCTCAAAAAGAGGAATTTTCCACTGGACTTGGCTGTGGATGTCCAGCTCCTTCAGAGGAGTTTGTTTCCATCAGCCCTGGGGGGAAAGCAGAGCAAGCTGTGCTGAGCACCATCCTGCTGAGGCCTTTTGTGGCAGATACTCCTGCACCTTCTCCTTCCCCTCCTCTGGAGGCAGGGGCTGAGGAACCCAGCTGAAATTCCTGTGCTCAGGAATGCACTGCAGGGCCCACAGGGCAGCAGACACCATCTCATCACCAGCTCCCTGCAGAGCCAAGGGTGACTTCAGGAGATGTGATGGAAGAATTCTTGTCAATGGTTCAGAATGAGTAGATTTTAATACACAAAAAAMCCCAAAACCAAGCCAGAAGACTGCCAAAAAATGAAATGTTTGCCCTTGGTGGGCAGCACAATGAAAGGGCATGCTTTGGTCTGCATTCCCAGGTGTAAAACATCAAGGCTGATGCAGSTAAGTAGGGAATAATCATCTTTTCTGATTGTTKTCCCCCCAGTAAGACACGAGTTTGAAGTGCAGCATGGAAACCTGCAYTTAGGAGGTGGAAAAGTCCCAGATGACAGCTGAACACAAGGTTGGTGAGGCTCTGGAGCAAAGTCTCCATCACTGGAGGTGTTTTAGAGGAAGTAAGACTGAGGCTGGCTCGGGAAAGGGGCTGGTCCTACAGAATCCTGGAGCAAAACCCATTGCTGTCCTCACCACCTGCACTTTTGGACACCACCTGGAGTGTTACTGCCCAGCACAAACATTCAAGTGTCCCACAATTAATTTTTATTAGATGTTTCCTTTGACTGGGAACGGGGTTTGTGAAGATTTTAAAAAAAAATCCTCTTGACCACCTCCCTTCTGGGGAACTGAGTGCAGAGGCCTTCAAGAGGTTCAGGAGGGGGACCATCAGCAGGTACCAGGGTGTATTTTCAGGGAGATAAACCAGTTTCTAACAAGGTCCAGCCACAGCAGCTGAAATCAGAGCTCTCAGATTCAGGTGTTACCCTGACAAATCCTGAGGTGCCAAACCAAACGTGTCCCTTGAGGCAYGAGGTGCTGACACGACACCATGGAAGGGATTTCACCCAAAGCCAGCCTCAGAAATAAAGCATTTCAGGAATCCCACCACGCTCAGCAGTGGCAGAGGAGCAGAAGATAACTCTCAACACAGACACTTGGTTTAAGATAAGATGAACTGAAAGCTCAGCCCTCCATCTTTTACCACCTCAGCTGCAAGACCATCAGTGATTGATGTCACAGACATTTCTTTTATGAAAAATCTTCTCTCAAGATTTTTCCTGCTGAAGCTGAGAAGTTCAGCAACAAGACATAAACAATAAGTTATCTGCTGCTGTAGAATGCAACAAGTCCATCTGGATTGGCCCAGCTTAGATGTTTAGAAATAATGGCCAATCCAGAACTGAGAACTCTCAGACAGAGTCAGAGAGAGCTGCCTTGTTATCATTTTTTTCTTTCTATTCTTAAGTAGCTAGCAGACTCTAGAACTCTCCTTTCCTTTTCTTTTTAGCATAGTTATAATGTAGTATATATATATATATATATATAATAAAATAATAAATCAAACCTTCTGATAATAGAGTCAAAGATCTCGTCTCTTCCTTCACCCAAGAACCCTTGGACAGCCGTCACAGATTGACTCTGACATCTTTTAGGACAATAATTGGAAGGATTTTTCCCATCAGAAATGGCTCAGTGTCCCATCTCTGGAAGTGTCCAAGGCCAGGCTGGGCAGGGCTTGGGGCAACCTGGGATAGTGGGAGGTGTGGCTGGAACAGGATGATCTTTGGTCCCTTCCAACCCAAGCTGGTCTGGATTCTGTGATGTTGACAAACCACAAAACCCCCAKGCAGTGATGCAAGCTCTGAGAACTTTCCAGGCTCACAAGTCACAGCTCTTCCCTACAGAACCTCTGTGCCAGCCAGGTCAAAATGGAAGGTTTCTCCACCAAATTATCTGCAAAAAGCTGAGGTCCTCATTCAAGATCCTCCTCCATCTGTCTTTACAGGAGCTACTCTGGTCAAAACCCCAATAAAGAACAATTTAATGAGGCACCTRAAGCTTTGATATCAAAGTTGAATCAATTAAGTTACATCWTAGCCCTGACTTTTCCTTAGAAGGGARGATAAATGCAGGAGATGAGATCCAACATTCCCATCCACAGCTGCACAGGATGCAGCCCTGGAGTCACTGCATCCACCACACCTCCAGGGTCTCATCTCATCTCTCACACTGTCCCTGGGGGTCACCTGCCTGCTTAACATGCTCAGTGACTCCTTCTTTCCTGAGCTTTTCAAGGAATGCCTGGATGTGGCACTCGGGGCTCTGGGCTGGGGGACACAGCRGGGATCRGGCACAGCTGGGACTSGGTGACCTTGGAGATCTTCTCCAACCYAACTGATCCAGAGTGGGAYTCTGGCTCCTCTGCATCTGCTGCAGGGAGTTTTCCYTCTCTGCTCTCTCAGGGCAGCAGGAGTTGCTGTCTCAGTGACCCCCAAAGCCACTGGTTGATCTGGGACACCATGGGAACGGGACAGGTCAGGAGGCAACACCACATTTACACAGCTCAATCTTCCTCCCACCACTCAGCTTCAGCACAATGCTGGTATTTTGCAACAAGGTTTTGTTGTTTTAAATAAAATCCAAACATCCAAACTTGAGGTTTATCTCCAAATCTCKGTTGGGGACCAACCTTCCTTCCCTAGCTGGGAGCACCAGCATCTTTGGGACATTCCTGGTTTCTTCCTCCCTGTGAGGAGRGAAGGGYCRGGGCCCAGCCARGACCTGAAACATCTTTGGMTTAATCTCCCTTATTTCTTCCAGGTCTTTTGTGGGGGCTTTGAGTTTTKGGGGTTTGTTTTGGATGKTTAGGGAGTTTCTGGACTTCTTTTAAGGTTGCAGCACTTTGAGACAAAAACCACAGGGCTGGAACTCCTGATTGACAGGAATTATCTCCTCTGGAGCCTCTGCACTTCCATGGAAGGACAGAAATCCCAGTGAGCCAACCTGATGGCCAGACTCTTCCCTGGCACAGCAAAGACCCACAGTCTGCAGCAGTGGTGACAAACGTGTCCCTCACCGGTGACACCAGTGCTATGGACCTGTCTTTGCAGCAAGGACAGTCCCAGGAGGAAAAAAACTTGCAGTGATGTTTAACATGGGAAACAATCTGAAATCCCAGCTTTTCCCTTTTTTTTTTGATGGAAAAACTCCCAAGAAAAGGGTGCTTGGGAAAAGCAGAACAGCAGTTTGGTGTCCTGGGGGTGGATTAGCTCCACACTTTGTGCTTTGCCTTACCTGAGGCCATCTGTCCCCTCCTCTCCCCTTCATGGGGTGAGTTTAGAGCTGGAGAACAGGCCCTGGGCATCACCTGAGGCAGAATTAAGCTGTCCCTGCTTAAACTCAGTCCTCACCTAGACCTGTCCCTCCAGTGCTGGGTCTCCAGGGTGTGACACCTTAAACTGGAGTCGATTTGTCACTAAGGAGAGGTGACAAACCCAGGGAATGCATCCGCCTGTGGGAAGGAAGGYTTTTCCTGGGCTCCAGGGCTGGGAGCTTAGAGAATAACCTGTCTAAGCCTCCCTGATGAGCTGGCTTTGGCGTGGACACACCTGAGAAGATTAGAAGTCTATCGTGGTCAATCATCTCTACACGAAAYGCAGATAAAAATAGAGAAAGTCCAAACCCCAAAGGTCTGCTCCAGCTGGGCTCTGCTTCCCCCACAATCTGCTGGGTGTTGGTACAAAACAGGGGCAGGCTGGGGTTATCTGTGCCCAGCTTCTCAGGAACTGGGGAGAGGAAACACCTCAGGATAAATCAGTCTGTTCCTCTCCTCAGGAATCAGGTGTTAAACCCATGAAYGAGATTCTGAATGATCACCTCAAAGGGATCCCTGGTAGATTTTGCCAAAAATATTTTGCTGACTGCCCAGTTATGCTTTTAACATCCCCAGGGGCTCTCCCAGAGGAAGAGATGGATTCTTATCCTGCTTTTTTAAACAGCTTTTAGTGTCCTGTATTTTCCACAGCTTTTTATTAATGGCTACTGTGTGAAGCATGGCAGGGCACCACCTAAAATTACAAAACCATTTTATCACCTGAGTGAAATCACCACATCCCAAAGGCATTTCAACCCCAAAGGGTGCCCAGGCACAAAAACCAGACAGACAGAGCCCCTTTAACCCCAAGAAACACCAGGAGGGACCTAAAGTGCAAAACCAGCTAMATCCCAACATTCCAAACTACCACCACAAAAATCCACTCACCTGATGAACCCTCTGCCACGCTCCACTTGCAACATGAATAGTCTGCTGCTAGCATGCCTGACAATGAAATGCAAGTGTAAAAGGGGAGATACCACAGCTGGAGAGGGGGATTTAGTGGGGTGATTGTTGTATTCATAGGAAATGCATCCTTTGGTTTACTGGGGAGTGCAAAAATTCAGTGCCCCCACAGAGGTAGCACCCCAATATCAGGCAGAGCAACTGAAATATTTCTAATTCCATACAGAACATGGAGTGTGTAAGTGGGAGGTAAAGTGAGAGGTAAGAATAAGGCACTGCCGGGTATTTTACCAACATTTAGATGTTGAATTGGCCCAGAGAAGCCCACTGAGGAAAGTCTGCAGTGAAATCCACCACRGAGAAGCTCAGGCCACGTCCAACAAAGCTCTCCACAATTCCCACCGTGAGAGACCAATGAGGAGCAGGAACGGCTGCCAAGGGGGAATTTCCACATATCCCAGGAGCACGAGGCTGGGAAGTTCATGGAATCCAGGCACTCCTGGGAGGAGCTCCATGTGAATTTAGGGCTCGGGGGGCCTGGCGGGTTTCAGCGGGGCTGACGGATCACGGGCGAGCACGGACGGACGCGGGCACATCCTACAGAGCGCTGAGCACATGGAGACATAAAGCAGCCATTGTGCTGGCAGAAAGGCAGGCTGTAACCAGATAGGCCCTGGCTCCATCTAAAAGCCATTTTCCCAGCATTTTTGCAGATTTGCTCCCCAGGAGCCTTCCCTGCCACAACAGGGTGCACATTCATGGCCAACCGGCGGGTCCGACGCCTTGGGTACCCCCCCTGCCCCATCAGTGCCTCTGTGCCAGGGAATTCTGTGCTCCTAACCCAAGAGAGGTGGCATGAGCCCCCCAGCAGAGGCTTTGGAGGAGGATAATTCCTTGGGAAGGCATTTAAAGCTTTACCTTGATATGGAAAGCTGCAGCTGTGGTGATCTGCTGGAGCTCACCTCGCACTAGGTCCTGCCCCTGTCTCTTATACACATCCTTTACCTTGATATGGAAAGCTGCAGCTGTGGTGATCTGCTGGAGCTCACCTCGCACTAGGTCCTGCCCAGMTATCAGGAGGTAAGTTTGGCTTTTTTCCTCAGGGGAAAAGGGGCTGGAAATGCACCTGAAGGCTCCTGTCTTCCCCTTTCCTCAAAGCACAGCCTCCAAATCCAGCTAGAAAAGCATCCCTGCTGCAAACCAGCACATTCCCTCCTGGGCTTTGGTGTCCACAGCCTGTCCTTTATAGGMCAAGGGACACATTTGGCACAGTTTCCCCCCAAGTAGGATGGACCTGGCCCATCCTCAACGAGGTAAGCAATAAATCACAGTGAAAACATGGCTCAGATGTGGAACTTTTCATGTAAAGAGCAAGTTTTTACAGTCCACATTCCTCCTTTTTTGYACACCACCGTCCCCCGCTGCCCGGCAGGTGAGATGGGCTCCCACCTTGCTCTCCTGAGAGTATTTATCCTTGGAATGCTGCTGCCTCTGGCAGATTCCTCCCTTTTAACTGCACATCTGGTGCTAAGAACACAAACTTTGGGCTCTGGCCTGGTGACTCAAAGCACAGAACTTTTGTGCTCCAACCATCCAGGCCGGGGGGTTGGAAGTGTCCTTTGCACACCAAGAGAAAGCAAATATGGGTGCAGGGAGAGGGATGAGGTTTTTTTTTCCCAAAAAGGAGATTTCCATCTGTTTTGTCCCTGTGGGTCTCACCCTGRATGTGCAAAGTGGAGATTTGTGGCACATGGACCTGCACAGACAAWRTCTGTGAGGAGAATCAAGCAGTGCAAGAGCCTGTCCTGTCTCTTCCCAGGCAGACAGAAAAGGTTGGAAAAYGAGAGAGCTGTGGTGGTGGTGGCTGGAGAATTCTGGTTTTTATTTGCTGGGATGATTCAGGCCCAAATTCCCACTGCTCTGGCTCAGATGGGAGGCCCACAGGTGAGGAAGCACATTTCCAACAGCAGCAAACACACAGAAAACCTAAAACCCAGCAGAGTCCAAGCTGGACTTCAAACCTCTTATTATGTAATTCCTGTTTGGAAGTGCAACTTAAACTTTTTTTTTTTTTTTGAGAGAACACATCAGGAACCTCTGAGAAAGACATTATAACTCATCCATGGGTCAGAGCAATGGGAAATAACAGGGACCAAACTCACTGCTGGCTCTGAGTGAGCAGMAACCCCCCTGGCTGCTGATCCCTGCCACTTCAAAGGAGCTGAACATCCCCCACTGATGCCAGCAATAAAATTCCACTTCCATTAGCTCCATGTCCACCACTTAAAGGCAGCAGTCCCACTTTACACACCAATTAGAGCTCCCCTAATGCTTGGCAGTACAAAGCTTTGGGGTTTTTGGTTTTTTCCCCATGGGAAGAGGTGGAAGGGAAGAGATCAGGCGGCTCAGGGGAACAGCAGAGAGCCTTTCACTGCGAGGGCTCTGCTCAAATCTGCCCTCGGCCAGAGAACAGATGGTCCCTCCCCAGGGCTGGGCTGTGGCTTACATGGAATAAGGGATTGTCTCAGGCCACTGGTGGACAATTTACTGCAGCCACAAACACCCTGCTGGTGGTTTCTGCTCGAGAAACTCAGGGATTCCACAGCTACAAAGCAACTGCTGCCCACCTGATCCTCATTCCTGCAGGGAACTGAGGGGAATTGCTGCCTGTGAGGTGCAGGAACCTGGGTCTCAGGCTAAAACCACCTGCTTTAGCTGTCATCAGCTCCTTGGACTTGTCAGCACCAGCACACACTCACTGAAATTCCCCTGGGAGGTTTGCAAGGTTAAAATCATGGGGAAAAGGGAGATGGGSAAGTTCAGGGATCTGAACAAAGCCACAGGGAAAGGAAGTTTGCTACAGGCTGTAAGCTGGGGATGGAAATGATAAACCCATGATTAATTTCAAACCCATGCCAAGCTAGTGCTCCCTCAGTCCGTATCTTCTCCAGGGCAGAACTGAATTTCCCATGGGCAGAGGGCAAAAAGTCCATTGAGTATCCCAGGAGCAGAAGAGGGTCCATCCACATGAGCCATCAGAAAGTGTTACCCAGAGAGAGGAATTTCTATAACTGTGAGGGAATAAATTATGCCAAAAAATATGGAGGGYGGGAGGCAGAAGTCAAATTCAGGCTTAAAAATGCCACTCATGGCTTTGGAAAATATTCAGAGGAAAGCACTTGAGGAGAAATGGCTTTCTTAAAATTCTTGGAACCTGTTGTGCAGCTCCACGAGGGCTCCCAGGAGGAATCCTGAAGTGAGGGCTCCTGCCCTGGCTTTTCAGGGATGGCTCCAGAGACACCCAGTGTGTGGAGCAGGGAAAATAGGGCGATTCCCCGGAATCTTCCTGCACAGCTGTTTACCCTCTGAGGATTACTGCTGTCACATGAGCTGCTTTACAGCAAAGCCAAGCTGTCTCCACGAGCTGAGAAGGTCACTGGGAGACAGGGCCCTCCCTGCAGGGACAGACACATCACCCTGCTGTGCCTTCCCCAAGGGACACCAGGCTGTGGGAAGGGCGTTCCTGATGCTCACAGGGCCAGGGAAGGTGGTTCTGCCTCCTCCCCTCTGCCCAGCTGGACTGCACATCACAGSAGGGATATCCCAGTGCTGAGCCACGGCTTGAGCAGGCTCCAAGCAAAGTGCTGGAAGCTGGAAGAGTCCTTRTGGTGACAGATTTGCYTTCTCTTCCTTGGGTGCCCACCAATGCTTGGGACAAAGCCACCAATGGTCACCAGCCAAGGGACACCAAGGTGCAGCTGCAWCTCCTCAGGCTCTTGTGCAACCTGCTGATGCCTCAAACAACAGCCCAGGCTATCCCAGAGCAGGAAATGCCCTCCTCAATCCCAAATCTAAGGGCTGAACATCAAGGAAGAGGAAAGAGTTTCACTTGGGAAAGCAGAAATCTGAAAGTTCAGTGCAGCCYCTTGGGAAAATTCATGAAAACCTGCCGTGTTCCTCACTCTGCCAGGGCAGGGCTGGTGCACAAGGAAAACCTTTCTGCTCACAGGCTCGGGGGCTGCASGACAGGGCTCTTTACTATGCCCCAGAGGCATGAGACAGATGGGGCTGTGCTTTTAGCCTTTAAAATCAGAGCCTGCTCCAGAGATCCAACGAGGAGGATAAACCCAGGCACCGAGTGAGCCTCTGGGTGTGCTCAGGAAAAAAGCAATGGAGGAACYTGGGAGGTCAGAGCCTGCTGAGGAAGCAGCTGAGGCTCTCAGAAAAGAGGGGCTGAGCACTTTTCAAGGCAAAGAAAGCCAACAGCCAGCTGGAGTTTGGAGAAGTCCRTGCAGGATGTGGGGAAGGCACATTCCAGAGAGGAGCAGGGAGAGAGGGAGCACAGAAACCACAAGTGGCCCGCAGGGAGGAAACTTTGGTGTAAAACAAAAGGCCAGGAGCCCGGTAAATGAAGAGCCAGCAAACCTCAGCGCAGGGAGCAGCCCCAGGGTGCAGGCAGGGCATTTCTCCTTCCCCGGGGCGGGGGCAGAGCTCCCAGAGCCCRGCTCGTTTCCTGAGATGCCTCCCGCAGCAGCAGCAGCAGCAGCGACAGCTTGCTGGGATTTCAGCCAGCTTCCCATTGGGATCAGATTGCACCCTGCACCCAGGGACAGCCATTAAGGGCCCGCAGCTCACAAAGTGCCCTCGGGTCACAGCAGCCTCCCTCCTTTCCCRTTTTCAGCTCTGCCCGCAGCCAGCAGGGCACCCTGATGGTGGCAGGAGCTGTGTCCTGCTGCCATCCACCAGCAGGCTGCAGCAGGCTGTGCCATGGGGTGCAGGGGAGCAGGGAGCCCCTCTCCAGCTGCCAGGGGAATCCCAAGGAATGAATTCCCTGGGTGCTGCACGGGGCAGGAGTGRCACAGCACAGGTGGAAGCAGCAGGGACATCCCCAGCCTTGCCCGTGGTGCAGCACTGTCCCTGCCCACCACGGATGGGGATGAGGCAGGAGGCCTTGCAAGCTAAAATCTGCCAAAATCTGCCAAAATCTGCCAAAATCTGCCAAAATCTGCACTGGGAGATGCTGCAGCTGCTCTCCAGCTGTGGGGGAGCACTGCCCATCCTCAGCCCTGGGCTCAGCTGGAGGAACTGCCCTGAACTCCAGGCACAAATTTAGCTCTGCTCTGGGCAGCAGCTCACAGGGAGGGAGAGCTGGGACCTCTCCTTGGGGTTTCTGGAGGAGCAGGATGAGCAGGGATGGTSCCAGCAGCATGAGACTGCCCTGGATCTTGYCCTGGATCTCTGCTGTTAAGCTGGAAGATGTGCCAGGGATGGGCTCAAAAAGCTGAGGTGGGGCTGCCACACGCTGCAGATAGTTTGGAATGGGTTATTACTGCAGGAAGAAGCCACCACAGGGGAATTTTATCCTGGAGAAAGGAGCAGCAAAGCAGAGCTGGTCTCGATTTTGGCTTCATCTATGTGCACCCAGCTGTTTTCTCCAGGCTGGTGGTGCCTGTGGCCCTTCCAGGAGCACCACAACCCTGTCTGGAGCCCCTAAAGAAGCTCTGCTGGTCAAGSCTCTGAGCCAGGTTAGGTTAAGCATGGAGGAGGAGCAGAAGACCTGGAGAAAGGACTCAGCAGCATCTCTGATGGGTCAGGAGAGATGCAGGGCTGGGCAGAGCTGGATTTCTGCTCCACCTGTGCCCTTCTCCCTAAGCCAAGGGCTGTAAATAAAACAGCACCAGGCTGGAGAGGTGCAGCTTGTCAGGAGAGCAATTCCCTATCCTGGAGCCAAAACTCTGATCCCWGAGGGTGGCACTGCTGRGATCTGCTCACAGACACCYTTCAAAAACACCTCCCTCCYTTCCATCCTTTCCATCCTTTCCMTCCTTTCCATCCTTTCCATCCTTTCCATCCTTTCCATCCTTTCCMTCCTTTCCATCCCCATTCCTGGGCTGGAAACAGTGGCAAACCAGGAAATGTTTCCTTGTGCTTCCAGATGTATTTAGGAGAAGATGCCAACTCTACTGGCTGCCATTCCTGTCCTGCCTGGGTTCAACCACATYTCTTTTAGACAGGAGGATTGTTCAAGGATTAAAATTCCCATCTACTGCAGACACCCCAAAAAATTTGCTGTGACCACAGAGCCACAGGCCCTGAGAGYCCCAGCCACCCAGAGGGGACCAGGAAAGCTCAGGGCTATCAAAGCCAAATTATTGGGGATTTTGACACAATAAATGGGAAAAMCCCCTGGAATTTAACGTGAAYGCTGSTGRTGGTAAAGTCAAATGAAAAGTCACTAAGAGATCACAGAACCATGGAATGGTTTTGGGTGGGAAGGGACCTTTCAAGGGCAGCCAGTGCCACCCCTGCCATGGCAGGGACACCTCCCATTGTCCCAGGTTGCTCCAACCTTTCCTTGGACATTGCAGGGATGCAGGGGCAGCCCCAGCTGCTCTGGCAATGCCAGCCCAGCCAGCAATTCCTCATTGCCAGGATCCCATCCATGCCTGCCCTCTGGCAGTGGGAGCCATTCCCTGGGTGCTGTCCCTGCAGGCCTTGTCCCCAGTCCCTCTGCAGCTCTCCTGGAGCCCCTGCAGGCCCTGGAATGTGCTGGAAGCTCTCCCTGGAGCTTTGGTTTCTTGAACACAGAGAAAAGCAGGATCCAGGGAACACAAACACATCCCTTCACCTGCCACAAGGCCTCTGTTCAGCACCCACCCTGCTCTGAGCAGCTCCTGCTGAAGCCACCTGAATTCCTGAGGGGCTGTGAGATGCAGGTGCAGGAGCCTGGAAAAACTTCATACAAATCCACCAAACAAACRGGCTTCAAATCCAACCCAAACCCACAAGGAGTCCCAGTCAAGCATCACATTCAGAGAGCTCCCAGCCAGACTAATTCCTGGTTTTGGGATGAAGAGTCACCATGAAAATTGTAGGATTTAACAAAAAAACAACTGGGATCCATCAAATATGAAACTTCCCAACGTGACAACTCAGAAGACAGTGTCAGATCATCTGAATTTTCCAAGGGAAATTCAGGATCAGCCAAAAGAACTTCAGCAAAGATGGGAACTGMTTTAGGTTGTCAGACCTGCTTTAAATTCTTGCACCAGCCAAGAGACAGCTCCTCTTTCAAAATTTATGGCTAAGGAAGAAATCCTGCCCAGCCTGGAGTCGCTGGCAGTGCTGCTCCCTTCCCTCTTGCAGCCCAGAACAAAAGGGAACATATTGCAACTGTGCTGAGAGAGAGGAGGGCTGCTGTCTATTGCTTTAAATGTAATGTTAATGCCCTGTAATCAGCTTTAATTTTTAAACAGACCCAGCCCTCCTGTCCATTTCCCCCTAATTCAGGACACGTGGAAGGTGAATGGCCTGTGCCCAAAGCAGGCCAGCCTGGGCTGTGACAGCTGGGGAGCCTGATCACAGCACTGCATGTCAGAACTCACCAGGGGAGGGCTGGAGATGCTGTGAGGTCAGGGAGAAGCCAGCAGACAAGGCCAGACTCCTTTAGGGGCTGGCAGCTCCCCGAGASCAGCAGGAGAGGGAGAAATGATGGAAGTGTCCAAGGAAAGGCCTGGGATAAACCCCTCCCTGCCCCAGGGAAGGGGCTCCCTTTGGGATATTGGGAACTCTGGCATGGACACGCTGAGCAGGGACAACATCAGGAGCTGGGTCACTCCTGGGGCCTCCTCAGGGCGCTGCCTCCTTCTCTGTGCTCTCAAAGAGGAGACTCCACGTGAGACTTGGATACAGAACAGGGGCACAGAGCCACCTGGGAGGCTCCTGGTGCCCCTCAGGCACTTTGTGAAGAGGAGAGAGGCCTTGGGACATCCYGAGTGCTCATCATATCAAAATATCCACAAGAATCACGGAATGGTTTGGGCTGSAATGGACCTTGAAGATCCAGCTCCAACTCCCTGTCCCCATGGCAGGGACACCTCCCATTGTCCCAGGSTGCCCCAAGCCCTGTCCAACCTGGCCCTGSTCATTCCAGGGATSCAGGGGCAGCCMCAGCTGCTCTGGGCACCCTGTGCCAGGGCCTARCCYRGCTCCCAACCTGGAATTCCTTCCCAAAATCCCCTCTGACAGYGGGAAGCCATTCCTGTAAGCCTCGCTCCTGTAAATCCCCATTCCACACCATAAGGTCTCCCTGCAGCCTTCTCTTCTCCAGGCCAAATAAAGACAATAAAATGAGCTTTTTCTCCCCCAAAAGACCAAACTGTCCCCAGAAATGCCCATTCCCACCACGGAAGCCCAAAGGAACTGGGCTGAGTGGGGCTGGTTCTGCCCCACACCTGGAACGGGAGTGGGGGAAGCTCCGGATGTGGGACAGGAGGGGCTATTTTTAACCGCGGTTGGTGGGCAGACAAATCCTAATCGCCAGCGGCAGCCGCCGCATCAGCAGGGCCGGGATGTCAGAGCAAAGCCGGGCGGTGGCAGCGAGTGCCAGCCCCGCGTCACGGCGGGATTAGCGCCGGCAGCCGGCCAGCGCCGCAAACAGCACCCGCAGCGCCGGGGCTGCAGAGGGCACGGCAAGTGTGCCAGTGTGCGGGCACGGCAAGGTGTGCCATGGGGGGCTCCAAAGGGCACAGCAAGGTGTGCCAGGGCGGGCACGGCAAGGTGTGCCATGGGGGGCTCCAAAGGGCACGGCAAGGTGTGCCAGGGCGGGCACGGCAAGGTGTGCCAGGATGGGCTCCAAAGGGCACAGCAAGGTGTGCCAGGGTGGGCTGCAGAGGGCACGGCAAGGTGTGCCAGGGTGGGCTGCAGAGGGCACGGCAAGGTGTGCCAGGGGGGGCACGGCAAGGTGTGCCAGGGTGGGCTCTAAAGGGCACAGCAAGGTGTGCCGGGGGGGCACGGCAAGGTGTGCCATGGGGGGCTCCAAAGGGCACAGCAAGGTGTGCCAGGATGGGCTCCAAAGGGACGGCAAGGTGTGCCAGGGCAGGCACGGCAAGGTGTGCCAGGGCAGGCACATTGCAGCCCTTGGGGGCCTCCAAAGGGCACGGCAAGGTGTGCCGGGGGGGCACGGCAAGGTGTGCCAGGGGGGGCACGGCAAGGTGTGCCGGGGGGGCTCCAAAGGGCATGGCAAGGTGTGCCGGGGGGGCACGGCAAGGAGTGCCAGGATGGGCTCCAATGGGCACGGCAAGGTGTGCCAGGGCGGGCACGGCAAGGTGTGCCAGGGTGGGCTCCAAAGGGCATGGCAAGGTGTGCCAGGGGGGCACGACAAGGTGTGCCAGGGCAGGCACACTGCAGCCCTTGGGGGCCTCCAAAGGGCACGGCAAGGTGTGCCAGGGCAGGCTCCAGAGGGCACGGCAAGGTGTGCCAGGGGGGGCACGGCAAGGTGTGCCAGGGTGGGCTCCAAAGGGCACGGCAAGGTGTGCCAGGGCGGGCACGGCAAGGAGTGCCATGGGGGGCTCCAAAGGGCACGGCAAGGTGTGCCAGGGTGGGCTCCAAAGGGACGGCAAGGTGTGCCAGGGCAGGCACGGCAAGGTGTGCCAGGGCAGGCACTCTGCAGCCCTTGGGGGCTCCAAAGGGCACGGCAAGGTGTGCCAGGGCGGGCACGGCAAGGAGTGCCATGGGGGGCTCCAAAGGGCACAGCAAGGTGTGCCAGGGCAGGCACGGCAAGGTGTGCCAGGATGGGCTACAAAGGGCACGGCAAGGTGTGCCAGGATGGGCTACAAAGGGCACGGCAAGGTGTGCCAGGATGGGCTACAAAGGGCACGGCAAGGTGTGCCAGGGGGGGCTCCAAAGGGCACGGCAAGGTGTGCCATGGGGGGCTCCAAAGGGCATGGCAAGGTGTGCCAGGGCGGGCACGACAAGGTGTGCTAGGGCAGGCACAACAAGGTGTGCCAGGGCAGGCACGGCAAGGTGCACCAGGGCGGGCACTCTGCAGCCCTTGTGAGGCTCCAAAGGGCACGGCAAGGTGTGCCAGGATGGGCACGGCAAGGTGTGCCAGGGCGGGCATGGCAAGGTGTGCCAGGATGGGCACGGCAAGGTGTGCCAGGGCGGGCACTCTGCAGCCCTTGGGGCTGGGGGGTGTCCCGCCTCTCCTCGTGCTGGCAATGAGCTGGGGTTGGTGCCCCCAAATGCCAGCAGGGAATTCCTGGTCACACCCAGCAGGGTGACACTGACAGTGTTGGTTTTCCCAGATTTATAGAGATGGGGCAGCTGAGAGGAGTTGGAAGAGATTTTAGTCTATTATCAGTTTTGATGAATAGTGAGGCACAAGAGATGTAAAGCYCAAAGCTATTCCATCAGAAGTGAACCTGGTTTTTGGTTATAATACTTTGTAAATGTTTTTCAGCCTATCAGCTCTTGCCACACAGTGCTGCTGTTACTTCCAACACCAATCATTTAGTATTACCCCATCTTGATAAAAACTAAAAAACCAACAACAGGGAATGGAGATGCAGGCAGGAACCCCCTCTCTAAGGGCACACACAGGGGARTGAGTGTCCTTGCAATCATGGAATCATTAAGGTTGGAAAACACTTCCCACATCGAGTCCCACCATCCCCCAGCACTGCCAAGGCCACCACTGTCCCATGTCCCCAAGTGCCACATCCATGGGGCTTTGAAATCCCAACAGGGATGGGGACTCCAAACCTCTCTGGGAAGCTCTGCACAGCCCTTTCCAGGGAGGAATTTTCCCTAATTTTCCACCCTGAGGCTCTCTCCTCTGTTCCCTCTCCTCCTGTCCCTGTTCCCTRGGAGCACAGCCCGACCCCATGTCCCCAAGTGCCACATCCCCACGGCTTTGAAATCCCTCCAGGGATGGGGACTCCAGCCCTGCCCTGTCCCAGTGCCTGACAAGAGAGGAATTTCAGTGCCATTCAGTGAGGATTTTTTTTCCTAATATCCTAAACCTGCCTGATGCAATTTGAGGCYGTTTCCTCTGGTCCTGTCGCTCGTTCCCTGGGAGAAGAGACCCCGACCCCACACAGATGAAACTCCTTTTAACTGAGGTTTATGCCAAGGGATTTCACTCAGAGCCCAACAGCTCTGTTGCTGATAATTATTCATTGATACACAGCAATTTGTCCTCTAGGAAACGCCTCTGCCTGTCCCTGGAGCTGCTCAGCAAACTCAGGAAAGAATTCACTCTTCTGCTCTCCTTGCTGGCTTCTCTTCTACCCTTTCTCATCAGAAACACACCTGCAAAAATGATTTTCCTCACCTTTCCTTCAGATTGGGATTAAATCCTACCTGTTTCAGGGAAAACCTTCATAAAAAAATTCTGTTCCCACCAGGGAGGCCCTACAAAAAGCTTGACTCTTTCCTTCCTGTCCTCCTGGATGCAAACATGCTGATCTGCACTTTGCCAAGCTGCTAGCGACTCATTTGGCTCCATCTTCCCTAAAAAAGGAGATCCAACAGGAAAACCATAAAATACTCCTTTATAAAAAGCGACATTTGCAGCCCCTCAGCCTCCCCCMCATGAAATGCAGAAATGTTTTTCTCATGTGAAAAAGCCACCAGCTCCCAGTGGCTCYGTGCTGCACCTCCCTATCCCGAGGGATCCCAAAGCAAGGACAGGGATCCCAAACCTCTTCCCACATGGAAATCACCACCTGGAGCAGCAGTTCTGTGTGGCACTGTCACCCCAAACCCCACTGAGGCTCCTTTATCCCGCACATGTTGGAGTCCTGCATGCTGGGATTCTAAAACTTTCTGTGCTGAAGGGCACAGAGCCACAAGAAAATACTGTRTTTGACCTGAAGTCATGGAGAAAACTTCCAAAATTGATTGACAACACTATGGGTCTGTAACAATACAGACTTTGATTAGAATATCACAGTGTGGAAAACTTAAGAGTTTAGGGTTTTAAAATATAACAATATATATGGGACAAGATAGAAGTTTTAGAGCAGTGACTAGTTGCTCTTTGCCTTCTTCTTCATAAGTTTAAGTAGTATTTTGTAATTAGACAAAAAAGTCTGYATTGTGGACTTTGAGTGATTAGTTATTAAGTTAAAAGTAAAAATAATTCAGGTGTCATTTCTTAATTGGATAGTTTAGCCTTAAAAGACCTTGTATAAAAAGATAGTTGGCCATTTTGTAGCTTGTTAGTAGGATGCTGCCGAACTCACCACTTGTAATATAAATAAGAAATAAAAAACACCTAAATCTGAACACMAAATATCATCTCGAGAGCTTCAATCCCAGCCTTGAGAGAAGCAGAAAAGAGAAGCCAAAAACCAACAGCACTGATGCCTCCTTCCTGGGCTTGTGAAAGCAGGGAGCTCTCTAATCCCCCCTGCCCACGTCAGACCCTAATGCTGCTCAAAGATCCTGGCTCAGCCCAGCCCTGAACACGGCCCCCTCTGCTTGTGTGGGGTGCAGCATTGGATTTTTGGGATGGAGAAGGGTAGGATTTGAGGTGGGCTCCTCTCAGTGCATCCCTCTGTGCTCTCAGGAGCATCTCCAGCAGCACAGGGAGGAGATCCAGCAGGAAAATCTGCTTTGGGGACAGGAAAAGAGCAGCCAAGGGGGACAAGCAGGATCCACTGGATCTCTGGCTGGGCCAAGCTCCGGTCTGTGAAATTAATTCCCTGGTTATGGCTGGATCCCACATCCTCCACAGCTTCTTCTTCCTTCCCAGCTCTTCCCACTGCTCCTGTTTCCATGCCCTGGTTTGAATCCCAGCAGGAGCTGGAGCGTTCCACTCCCCTCACGAGCTCCCACAGCAGCCCCGGTTGGTGCTGCTGAGCCCAGGCTGGGCAGGGAGCTGCCCTGCCCCTCCCGGGGCACAGCCCTGCCCCTCCCGGGCAGCCCTGCAGGCACGGCCCCGCCTGGAGCCTCATCAATATTTCAGCATCAGCCGGGAAGCCCTGGCAGCTCTCAGGGCCCCACGATCAATGGCAAACAAAGGGCTGCGGGAGGAGGCTGCTCCAGCACGGCACCTCCCCAGCTCCTCTCTGCTCCAAAAGCAGCTCCAGGGCACGGAGTTGTTCTCAGCAGRGCATTTCCCAGCATTTTCAGGGCCTGGTGCTGCCACACTCCCCTCCTCTTGCTCTCCATATCCTTCTGTTCAATAACAACCACTTAGGAACAAAACCATCTGAGGCTCCAAGTGTGGGGTCACCRGTTCCTGCACCCCCACTCGGAGCAGATGCTCCCGAGGAGCAGGAAAACCTTAATGCACTTAGCTGCTTTGACACTGCATGGGAGCAGGAGATCTTGTTTCCTTCAGCTGGGAATGGAACAGATCACAAGATTATCCACAGCCCTTTCGCAGTGCAGCCACGTTCCTGGGCTCCCTGCAAGATATCCAGCCCTAGAGTCCAACATTTCCAGGAATATTYAGAGGTCTCCTCTTTTTAGCCATCCTGGTTGTCTTGTATTGTTATTATTATTCAGATAATTCCAGAGAATGGATGGGAAAAATSCCATAGTGAGAGAGAAACAAAAAAAAATATAATAAAAGAGAGTAATTACACTAAATGRCTAAAATCAGGATGAAATACCTTGCCTGACCTCCAGACATTTTCACAGAAATCATGGAATGGTTTGGGTYGGAAGTGAATTAAAGATCATCTCGTTCCTGCCATGGGGACACCTTCCACTATCCCAGTTGTTCCAAACCTGTCCAACCTGACCTTGGACACTCCCAGGGATGGGGAGGTGTCCAACTATCT
Organism: Sporophila hypoxantha; assembly: GCA_002167245.1. Taxonomy (NCBI): domain Eukaryota; kingdom Metazoa; phylum Chordata; class Aves; order Passeriformes; family Thraupidae; genus Sporophila; species Sporophila hypoxantha. The sequence continues at coordinate 242,570 of NDFG01000049.1, read as the reverse complement.
CCTTTGCTTTATCAATAAGATGGAGATAAATTTCTATGCTACCCTTGCAGATAGGTTTTTTCCTCAGAAAAGTTCTGCAGAAGGGTCAGAGCATTCCCAGAGAGAAGCATTTATTGGGAATATCAGCAAATTAAGATCTTGCAAGCAACAGCGAGAAGGGGAAATTTGCTGGTTAGGACCACTCTGGCTCTGGCAGTTTTCCCCAAATCACTCTCAATTCCACCTCCTCTGGACAGAAGGGCACAGAGTGGATTTTCTCTGCTGCATCCATCAAATGGTGTCCAGGAGGATGCTCCCACTCCCACCCCGGCTATGGAGATAAATCCTGCCAGCAGTGGATCCATCTGCTCTGCCTCCCCAGACAGAGACAGCAGCAATGGATACCAGCATCTCCTCCATCCCTGAGGGAGATCTATTAGCTGGTTACGTAAGGAAGCAGCAGCATGGAGCTYCCAAGGACTCCAAAGCCCTTCCCCTTAATACCACCGGAGATTAGAGCAAATCGAAGGAGAGTGGAAAGCAGGCGAGGGGCTGTGGGCGAGGTTGTGCTCACAGGAAAATGCTGCAGCCTCTCCTCTTAATGCACTCTAAATCCCATCTGATTTCCAACTCAGCTGCTAGGAAAAAAAAAARGRRRAAAAAAAARGRAAAAAAAAATAGCCCAGCCTGTATTGAAATGATGTCAATGCTGGGAGAGTGAGGTGGAGTGAGTCAGGGAGGGTGTGGAGAAGGGGAGTTTGAGGGGAAGCATCCAGAGGAATCCAGACTGTGAAAGCATTTTGGAAGCAGAGCAGAAGGAGCCAGGGGTGCGGATCTGCTTTTCCAAATCTGATTAGTTGCTGGTTTTGAGCATCCAGGGTCAGATCCTGCCTCTGATAAACACACAGCACTTATCGCCCTCACGCCAGGCTGCCGGCACAATAAACACAATCCTGCTCTTCCCTCGGTGCCAGATGCATCCCCAGCTCCGGGGACAGGGATTTCCCTTCATTTCTGCTCCCTCTTCAGGCTGGCTGACTCCACAGCAAGGGAACCAAACCAGCTCCGAGTCAAATTCCTCTCCCCTCCTCTGCTGCAAACTGAACATCGACGTTTCACACGGAGCGCGCTCCCGGCTGGATGAGGATCCTGATGGAAGGCAGCTCTCACCTGAGCAGGTTTCTGCTTTCATGCACAGTGACACTTCTGCCACCCAGCCACATGTGCTTGGCCCCTCTTTGACTATTCCTCTCCAAACAGTCCCACCCTCGAGGTGAGGCTTCTTTACAACTTCACTCTTTGTGCCCTTTTCCGGCTGATTTTGACACACCTCCTTCCACCTAACCCAACCAACCAGTGGGTTTCTTGGGTAATTCCATAAGAACCAGTCTGAGCTCGGAAATTATCCCAGAGTCAGGCTGGAAAAGACCTCTGGGATCACTGAMTCCAACCTATGACCCAACACYAAGGCATTCAGTGCCACGTCCAGGTGTTCCTTAAACACCTCCAGGCTCAGGCAGAAGCACAAGACAACTGAAGGCAGTGGATGAGCCCCAACGAGGCACATTTTCATATTCCATTCATCTCTTGAYTGGATTTTATAGATTTACAGTTTTATTTCTAATTTGAAGAGCTGCAAAAGTCACCAGACTTGGCAGAAGGCATAGAACAGGTRAGAAATGCTACAGAGAATCCCTGGAATCAAGAGATCGACCATGGTGGGAAGATGGAAAATGAAGCAGGAGGAAAAYGACCTGAGGCTGACTCAGGAACAGCCACCAAGCACAGAAAAAAAGCCTTGAGAAGGGCAGGAAATAAGTAATAAAATGTTGGTTTAAGAGTTCTGGAGATGAGTTTATTATGSCACCAACTAATTGTGTTAATTGATCAAGGCTGGTCCTTCCTGTGCTGGGCACAGACACACATCACAGAGCAGTTTTCCCAAAAAAACCCTAAGGATGTAGAGCCAGCTGGCAGAGAAGGGAAAGATCAGAGCCACCAGCACCATGGGAGCAAAGAAGGAGTTCATGCTCCCATTCCACCCTGAGATTAAAACTCACAGCTGGTCAGTGACCCCCTGCGCGAGGGAGGAGTATTTTACCACCCAAACCGTGCCATTTCAGTAAAAAGAGAGGAAAAGGCYGTTTTTAAGAGCCTAAATCAAAAAAGCCAAACCAAACCCTTTGCAGAGGCCTTACCATTGGCATCCTGGACTCCTGTGAGCGCTCCCACTGCTGCTGCAGTTTCCCCAGACAGGACAATCTGTCCYCCTCCCTGAAGGGTGGCCTCGGCCAGCGTGGCTACGGCGTGGGCAGCGGCTTCACTGCAGGGGGAGACAAGGGTTAGGAACAGCAGAGAAACAAATAAAATAAAATAAAACTCCATTTAACCAGCAAACACACGCCAGGAGAGCGGCCCAGAGCACAGGGACTCCTATCTGGCCTGGGGGAAGTGATGCACAGCAGGAAATCAGCACTGCCAGAGGAATGCATGGGAAGAAGCTGCCTCTGGTGGATTTTTTCAGGTCTCTCAGAACAGCCCTGTGTTCTCCCCTCCACCTGGCACTTGGATAAAACTTTGGGACAATTCCACGTGGCTCCTTCCTGCCTCTGCATTCAGGTATCAGACTTTGGCACTGGCCCATCCTGGGGCTCTGCAGATTTCAGAGCTCTCCCTGGTTCTGCCCCTTCACCTCGCCCTGCTGCCATGAGCAGCATCACCAGCTCTGGCTTTAGCTCCTCCCCAGCCAAGTGGCCCAAKAATTCTTTTTAATGAGCATTATTTTCCAGCAGAGTGCTGTTAAATTTCTTCAGGTGATGAAGAAATCCTTAAATTTCTTCATTTGATGAAGCCAGGCCCAAAAGCCCTGCAAAGGTGCTCAAGGAGTTTCAGAACAGGGATGGAGTAAGGAAAAAAGGAAAAGGGACTCTCTCCACCAACGTTGAGCTGCTGAGATTGTACAGCTAAAAGGGTGTAAAAGGACTTTAAACCCATCCAGATCCATGGCAGGGACACCTTCCCTAACCCAGGTGAGCCCCACTCAGCCTTATTTGTGCCTTTGAAAGATTCCCTGCAGCTCTCAGGAGATAAAACTGGCTCTTGAAAACCCCAAAGCAGCGGCAAAGTGCTTCAAGGTTGTTGGATTAAGCCTTTTTTTGACCCAGAGATGGGGTGGTTTTGTGGTGAGGCAATACAGATGTTATAATTATATATATATTTTAATAATAATAATAATAATAATAATAATAATAATAATAATAATAATAATAATAATAATAATAATAATAATAATAATGTGGTTTTGTGGGTGAGATAATACAGATGTTATAATCTATAGTAATATATTATATTTTATATATTATTTTATATATATAATTATATAGATATGTATATGGGGTGGTTTTGTGGGTGAGACAATACAGATGCTATAATTTACACTATTACAATCAGAAATGAACCATTTCTTAATTACAATATATTATAAGTGTTTTTTAGCCTATCAGCTTTTACTACACCATACTGTAAATGCTTCAAAGCTAATCATCTAAAGTTACTTCTCATAGATCCTACTATAATACACTTTTCATAGTYATATTTTTCTMAAATACCTAGTCTTATTCACAAAACCATCCTTTAAAACTTATTTTTAATTCCACTTCTCTCCTAACAATGTTTAYCCTATTCCATAGCAYTTCTAAWTCAGCATTTCTTATCTCAAGCTTTACATACAAACACACACTATGTGAGCCCTCTGTCAAACTTTAAGAATTCTCTCCAAATTCATTTCCCACCCAAGGTCACCCCAGGCTGTTTCAGCCAGGGCTGAGATGGGAACAGGGTTTGTGGCCAGCAAAGCTGTTCTGTGCTGTCTCACAGCAGCCCTGCTATGAGAACTCCAGTGCCAGATATTTAGGAAGGGATGCACCCAATCCTTCCCTTCCTACACCCTCCCAGCTTCCCAGAGTCTGCAGCTGGACCATCAGCTCTGATCTGTCTCTAATCCCCTCTGAAAYCCATCTACACCTTTTGCTTCCCCAGCATCCTGRAKCAAAGAGTTCCACATTTAATTAGAAGGAAAAATTGCATTATGGTGCTTCAAAAACTCCTGGCTGGGCAGCCCTTTAGTCTGGYATTGTGAGAAACAGAAAATAAAACTTTTCCTTTTTTGTTTTCCTCATGGTTTCCCACATTTCCAGTGGGAAATCTCCTTCCCACAGCCCACTGTGGCATGGATCATTCCTGGGGTTTGATCACTCTTTTCTGTTTGAGTGGTGAGCACTTCCCACACTGTCCAAGGTGTGAATGCACCATCAGTTATTCCTAATCCTGGCTTGCCCTTAATGCCTTTCCTGATAATTCCTAATATTCAACTTATTTTTACAATGTCTGCTCAGCAGAGGTAAAACATTCCTGAAGTCAAATTTCCTACCAATTCCTACCTGAATTAAGCAARAAAAAAAARGRGGGATTTCCTTTAACTTCCCCATGGATGCTCTCCTTCTTTCATTCTCTGCTTGACCAATTGACTCAAAYATTTTCCAACTATTTCCCCATATTTTTTCTTCTCTTCCCTCATTTCCTCCTTTGATGCCAAACACTTTMCTACTGCATCCACTCAGGGTGGATTTTCAGTTCTCAACAGCCCCTCTGTGTCTCAGAGCAGCTCTTAAACACTTGTAGAGAACCAGAATATTTTCTTGCCTGGCTTCCCTCCTCCCCTTGGCASATCCTTCTCCTTCAGGAGCTCTGGRAAGGCATTTTCCCAGCAGGAAGGSCCAGGGCAGCTCAGCAAACCTGGCATCAGGTGTAACCCCATGCCCAGCCTTCCCACTTCTAAAAAAAAAAAATCCATGTAGGGAAATTTGGAATCCTGGAAATGTGCAGGATAAAATCCTGCAAGTTKGATTTGGGGAGATGGGGCTTGTTCCTGTAACTCCAGTGTCCTGAAATGATAATTTGGTTTTAAAAGGGAATTTTACAGGGAAATATTAGTAAAAAAAGCCTATTTGAGCAACCTCATGTAGCAGACAAGAAATATCTGRAGGACCCAAATCTGCATCATAAAGAGCAGAAACAGTTCTAGGTGTGTTGGGATTCAATCCCAACAGAGATTTGGGACCAAACTGGGATCCAAGTGATTCCTTCAGCAATTTCTGGATGGACAAGGTCTTGGAGGTTTATTCCAGCTACCATCAGTGTGGTCTGGTGCCCTGTCCCACCCCCTGGCTGCTCAGCCAACAGCCTCTAACCAGGATCCTGGTCTGGATGAGGGAAATTCTTGTCCACACCTCAGCAGTGGGAAAGCTCCTTCACTGCTGTGCTGTGATTTCCTATCCCTCAGGAATGGGCTATGGGAAAATGGGATAAATGGGAAATGGCCACAGCCATTTCCAGGTTTTAGGAACAGCATGATGAGTTTAAGCAGCTCGGCAGAGCTGAGCAAAGATATTTCATCCTGCTGGATGGACCTGTGGAGCTACACCTCAGATCTTGCTAAGCTGAGTGCAGCCAAAAACCCTAATARCCACTGCAGCTCCTTCAGCTTCTACTCCAGAAAGACTGTGGGGAAAAAAAACCCCAAAACCAGTGGGCAGTGGAGGAAATTCTGATTCTGACCAGAGCAGGAATCAGGAGCTGTCCTGCACACACCACCCGCCGCATGAATCCACCGAGGAAAAGCCTCTCTCAGGACTGAACAGAATGAACTCTGTCCCAACAGAAGGAAACACCCAGGCAGGAGATGCCAGGCTCAGGCTGAGGCAGCTGTGCCCTCTCCAGGTACCTGTTGAGTGCCATGGTGACAGTGGCTCCCTGCTGCATCTCCTGCGACGCCGCCACCGCCGCCTCGGCTAACGACGCCACCGCCTGCGTGGCCTCCGAGGCCTGCGTCGTCTGGATGGTCATCTCCCCTCCCTGCAGCGTGGCCCAGTTCTGCTCCACCTGCAGGGAACACAGCACAGGCTGTGGGATCAGGAGAACCCCCTCCAGGGRTGGCTGACTCCCAAAAGAAAAGTGGATTGGTTTTCACAGAGTCCTGCAGTGTCCGGCTCTGAGAGCGGGGAAAGGGAGGGAGGCYGGGATCCAGCTGAGGATGGGCTGGGCACTGCAGCCCTGCATCAGCCATGAGGCTCACAGTGCATAAAGATCCAGAAAAGTCCTCAAAAAACCCAGAAATCACAGAATTCACAGAATGACTGGGTTGGGAGAGACCTTCAAGGCCATGGAGTCCAGCCCAGCCCCTGGCACCCAGTGCCACATCCAGGCTTGTTAAACACCCCCAGGGATGGGGACTGCACCCCCTCCCCGGGCAGCCRTTGCAGAACTTTATCCCCCTTGCTGGAAAAGCTTTTTCCTGCTCTCCAACCTGAATTTCCCTTGGCACAGTTCGAGGCTGTGTGCTCTGGTTGTGTCAGAGCTGCTGGAGAAAGAGCCCGAGCCCAGCTGGGCACAGGCACCTTTCAGGAGCTGCAGGGAGTGCTGGGGGCAGCCCTGAGTCTCCTTTGCTGCAGGCTGAGCACCCCCAGCTCCCTCAGGGCTTCCTCWCAGGGTTTGTGYTCCCAGCCCTTCCAAATCCCTCTTGTCCTGCCAAATCCCCAACAAAAYAGGGCAGTGGTGKTGTTGTTGCACCTGGATCGCKGCCTGCCAGCCTGGGCTGTTCATTAATTAGCTGTGATTAATGGCCATCAACTAAAACACAAGTTCCACCTCACCATGAGGAAGAACTTCCTTCCATGGAGAGTGGCAGAGCTCTGGAACAGCTGCCCAGGGAAGCTGAGGAGTSTTTGTCTGGAGRCATCCCAAAGCCACCTGGATATGTCCCTGTGTCACCTGCTCTGGGTGRCCCTGCCTTGGACTGGATGATCCCCAAAGGTCCCTTCCAACCCCAGCTGCTCTGGAATTCTGTGTTTCTGCAGTGCTGGAGCCCCAGCACAGATCACAYCCCTCAGGGAAATGAGCTGTGTTTTCCTCCCTGTTTCTATTTGCACTTTTTGTGGATCTGTCCACGTTCCCATCCAGGATTTATCTGGACAGCACCTGTGACCTCAGATGGGATTGAGCCATATTGCTTAATAAAAGATGATGGTGGCTGGAAATGTTCATTTATCCCAGCKATTTAAAATTCCCTAACTCCAGACATTCCCATAGATAATTTCCATGTTACCTAAAGTTCACCCAGCTGCTCATTTTCCCCCATATTTTCATATGGAGCTTCACAGCTGGTGAGATAATGATTATATGGCCTCAAAATCTGCCAGGATGAGAACTCAAAACATACTCTGCACCAAAAAATCAGAGGATCTGCTGACAAATCCTACTGGCTGCTTTGCAAGSTGGAGAGCTCCCTCCACCTCCCATCCCCATAAACATTTTAGGACACTCCCTAACTCCTGAAACAAAAATAAAAATGCTGTAGGGGGTGAGGAAAAAAACRCCTCAATTTGTTGGGATGGAGATGGTTTAAAAAATCCATAAAAGCAGAGGTGATCTGAGGCTCAAGGTAAAATTTTGCATGAGGAAATTTTGCTGCCTTTGGGCAAAGGTAAATCCCAAAAAAGGATGGAGAGGGAGGGAGGGAGAACCTGAAATTGTGGGTGAGGAGATSCCAGTGATGCCCTACAAAGGTGCCCAAGGGGTTCCAGAACAGGGATGGAATAAGGAAAGAAGAAAAAGAAGCTGGGACTGTCTCCATCAAGGTGGAGCTGCTGAGATTCTACAGCTAAGAGGGTGTAAAAGGAAATTAAACCCATCCAGATCCAGGGCAGGGAGCCCCACTCAGCCTTATTTGTGCCTTTGAAAGATTTCCTGCAGCTCTCAGRGGATAAAACTGGCTCTTGAAAASCCCAGAGCAGCTGCAAAGTGCTTCAAGGTCACTCCAGGCTGTTCCAGTCGGGTCTGAGATGGGARCAGGGTTTGTGGCCAGCAAAGCTGTTCTGTGCTGCCACCTCTTGCCGTGACAGCCCAGCTGGGCACAGCRCGGGGACAGAAAGGGACAGAAAGGGACCCACAGCCACATTTAAAGGTGGGCTTTGAAGCCAAAAGGGCAAAAAAAAAAAAACATCTATAATTTTAAGGGAATGTTTCTTAAACCCAGAGAAAGAATTTTATTTTTTAATGTATGATTTGATTTAAAAAAAAAGGGAAAAATAAATGTTTGCAAGCTTGAGCGCTCAGATTTAGGCATGGAAATGCCAAAAAGACCCTAAATAAATAATCTATAGGAGGTATATATATAAAAAAACCCAAACCTCAGACCTAAGGCTTCCACGATAATTGTGGAATTATATATGTATAAAATATAATGTATATTACATTTATAATTTATATTTATAATATAATTTCTATTTATAATGTCTTTTATTTTTTTATACAGAAAGTGCTGAATTGTTATTTTGGCTCAGGATTCTGCAAATACAATTTTATATATATATATATATATAATTATACACATAATATTATCTTTTATATAATTATATAAATAATATATATTATATTGTGTTATATTACATTATATTATGTTACATTATTTATAATTATATTAATAATTGTGTATAAGTACATATATATATATATATAATTGTGTATATGTACAATTTCAGCTCAGGACTATGCAAACACAAAAAATATATATTATATATAATATAATATAATATAAATATAATATAAATATAATATAATATATATAATATAATATAATTATAATATAATTATAATATAATATAATATAATATAATATAATATAATATAATATAATATAATATAATATAATACAATATAATATAATATGATACAATATAATATATAATTATTATATAAAATATACTATATAATTTATATATATATCTAATATTTTAAAATTATACATTATATTATATATTATATCTGCAATTGTGTGTGCAGAGTCCTGAGCTGAAATTATACATATACACATTTATATATAATATTATATCATATATATTATATATAATTGTATATAATATATATAAATTTTATTTCTATCTATAATACATATTATAATATAAATATAAATATAAATATAAAATATAAATATAAATATAAATATAAATATAAATATACAGTATACAATTGTGTTGCATAGTCCTGAGCCGCAATACCAATTCATCCCTTTCTGTATCAAACCCCATCTCCTGTTGTGTGCCAGCCCTTATCTATCAGGCTGGTGTTTGCTGTGCCCAGAGATGTTTCTGGAAGCCCAGGCAGGTGCCCCAGGAGGAGCAGGCTCTCACCTCTCCGTCAGCCACCGCAGAATAATTGACCTGTGCCACGGTGACCGTGGTGGGCAGCTCGGAGGCGTCGGCCAGCGTGGCCACCGTGGCRCCCGTGCCAACCTGTGGGGGACAAAACAGTGCATCTGTTAGTGCAGGAAGTGCCCACAGCTCTCAGGAAAAGGGGTCTCACACACTGTCAGATTAAAAAGAATAAAGGAATTTACTGTCAGGGGGGTGCAGAGGTTGTGGATGTCCCACCCCTAGAAGTGTCCAAGGCCAGGCTGGAACAGGGCTTGGAGCAGCCTGGTGTCACAGACACATTTTCTGAAAAATCCTTTCTTTAAGATTTTTTTCTCTTGAGAAGSTGAGAAGCCTCAAGAACAAAATGTAAAYAATGRTYATCTGCKGCTGTGGAATGCAACAGGTGGATCTGGGATTGGTCTCATGTGGTTGWTTCTAATTAATGGCCAATCACAGTCAGCTGGCTCAGACTSTCTGTCCRAGCCACAAGCTTCTGTATTAATTCTTTCCTTTTCTATTCTTAGCTAGCCTTCTGATGAAATCCTTTCTTCTATTCTTTTAGTGTAGTTTTGATATAATWTATATCATAAAATAATAAATCAGCCTTCTGAAACATGGAGTCAGATCCTCATCTCTTCCCTCTTCCTAAGACCCCTGTAAACACTGTCCCAGCCTGGGATGGTGGAAGGTGTCCCTGCCCAGGGCAGTGACAGGATCCTTAAGGTCCATTCCAACTCCCTCAAATTCCATGATTCTGTGACTATTTGTAACTGCAGAGCTCACAGAAAACATGGAGCTGTCCCCAAAGTGGGGGGAATCCCAAGCTGGAGCCACACAAACCAATGGAACCAAATCATTAAACCAGACTGGAACCAAGCTTTGCACATCCCTTGTGCTGTCCCTGTGTCCATGMAGGCCCCAGCAGCCTCCCAGCCTCAGGAAGAGCAGCTGTGGGAGCATGGTGGAGTCAACTCCCTTCTCCCACCCACCCTGCACTGGCTCAGAATTCCCTGCACACCCTCCTTGCTCCCCATTCCCTGGGTCTCAKCTCCAGGCACCCTGGCAAACATGAGCTCCTCCTCAATACCCCTTTGGAAACAAWCTTTTCCCCATTTAACAGCTGGGAAAGGACAAAGGCAGGGAGATGGGCAGCTYTGTCTCTGAGGAGAATTAAATATAAATGCCAGGAAGTCAAAGGGATCTCAGGTGTCCAGCACCTGAAAGAACCAGTCAAAGGGAGATTGTATGGACAGGTGAGCAAAGAGAACCAGCCTGGCAAGTCTGCTGGGCCTTGGTGGGGAACAGAAAACTCTGACAGCCACTGAAAAGCTTCATTTGGGAAAAAACCCCTACTCATACACCCAGTTTTTATCTGCATTATGTTTGAGACTTCACTAAAAATGTGATGCTCAAAAGGGAMAAAGTGCTGGGCCTGGTTAGGAACCACCACCAGTGGTGGTGTGGAGGCACAGGAAACTGAGATTCAATTCTCACCCCCACAAGGARTTTGTGGGAAGTTTCAAGAGAAAAGCTARTTTTTTTTACTTCCTGAACTGCCAGAATCTGCCTTCCCACACAGGGAACACAGGGAAAACTGCAGCAGCCCTGAGCTAAGAACAGTGTGAGAGGAATCCTTATTCCATGAGGACAAATATGCATTTGGTGTTTGTAATAAATGTAATACACTTCAGGTGTCAGATGAAGACCTGGGGCACAGAAATACTTGATCCAGATATAGATACATATTATATATATATATATATATAAATATATTTTATATTTTTAAATATATATGTATTTGGTGTTTGTAATAAATATAATACACTTCAGAGGTCAGAAGATCTGGGTCACAGAAATACCTGATCTATATATATATATTTTTTTTTATATATATAAAAATATATTTTATATTTTTAAATATATATGTATTTGGTGTTTGTAATAAATATAATACACTTCAGAGGTCAGAGGATCTGGGGCACAGAAATACCTGATATATATAAAATGTAAGATATATATAATATGTATGTTTTATATATAGATATATATTTTATATATATAATATGTATATTATAGATAGATACATAGATAGATATTATATATATATATATAAAAACCCTGAAATGCAGCTGATTAAACTACATTTCATACCATTAAAGGAAGGCAGTTCCACCACCTCTCCTCCCATTGCCACCACAGSTGTTGTGTGGTGGCACCAGGGACTGGATTTGTTCTAAGCAGGTTCACTAAACTTGGGTCAAACCCCTGAATTTTTTTGACCACATCACAGAAATCCTGGCACTGGAGAACAAGGGGTGGGAGTTGGGAAGAGAGAGGATGAGGATGGATCTTTGTTGTGGGGTAAGATGTGATAAAGACAAAATTCCTGAAGGGCAAGTTTAGCTCCTGAGCTTCCTTAAACCACCTCGTGGTGTTGGAACCCAGGAAATTCCTCTGGCTGCCCTGGAGGGCTCAAGCCCCTGCCAAGGGGGCTCAGAGACCTTGGCACAGAGCCCMASACCCCTGTGCCTTTGATTTAGCCCTTGGAAAAAACAATTACCAACCTTATATGAGGATTTACAAGCCACAAAAGTCTAAGTAGAATGATAGTGAATTTATCACAGGKTGAAAAATAGATTTTTGAGGTTTTTAGAATGGGGGCTCGGGGTYCCAAGATGGAGGGATTTGGGCCTGCTTTGTCCTTTTTCCTTCTTCTTCCTAGCCTCCATCTTCTGGGTGATGTTGGCACATTTGGTTTAAGGYAGAAGCTCACTGTCTAACATAGGTGAAAGGTATTGGGAAGTTATKGTAAATAWTGTACAMGKAGTTTTTAGTATAAAAAGATAACACTGCCCAGGGCAGGCARARTGCYTCTGTATGACCTGCTGGACAGACYTCAGCAGGCCAGAGAGAGAATGTTAYAGATAAAAAATAATAAAAAACATTGAGAATGAGAACTGCAGAGTTCTGACTCCTTTGAGYGCCGGGCTGGGAAAAKAGAYTTTCTAACCCAWCYCRGGGTGACTCTGAGCAGCTAAACCCTGAGAATGGTGGTTTAAATGGGGGCTGCTCTCACCTGGATGAGGGACACGGTGCCGTCGGGGTTGCTGAAGGTTTGCACCACGGTCTGGGAGGGCACCAGGTGGGCGATGCTGTGCGTGGTCGTGGTCTGCGGCGTCTGCTGGTCCTCGAAGGCGTAGAGCAGGTCCTCGCGCCCATGCTGCTTGTAGCAGTTCTTGACGATGGTGCGCAGGGCCTGGGTCCAGGACACCTTCCAGCAGCAGGGACAGGGGACAGTCAGCCCAGGGAAGGGTTCTGAGCCAGCTCAGCGCTGGGGCTTGCACTGTGTCCTCACTGGGTTTTGTCGGGTGGTTTGTAATGATTCGCAAGCAACCCCAATATTTAATCTCCCTCTGCTCATCCCCTCCTTTCCCCAAGGAATCACCCTGGAGAGCCTCYTGATCCAGTGAAGGTGTCCCTGCTCAGTGCAGGAGTTGGTTGAAAACACCTTTAAAAGGGCCCTTGCAACCCAAACCATTCTGTGACTCCAAGCAGAAAACCACRGTGATTTGGGAAAGCACCAAAATGCTGCCACAGCACCATTTCCAACCTCCCCACCCAGCCAGCCCTGAACCAGCCTGCACAGGTCCTGCTGCCTCCCACCATGGTGACTTTCCTTGATTATCTCTATGACAGGTTGATAGAAACTTTATTTTTTCACCCAGCTCTCTCATTTTCCCTGGCTCCACTGCACATCCACAGCTCCTTCCTTTAAGCACAAAGCTCCCTGCTGCTCTGAACATGCCAGCATCCCTTCCCTCCTTCAGGAGSCCATGACACAGACCCTTTCTTCTGTCCCTCAAGGCAAAAACCACTGCCAAAACCCAGCCTGCAGCCCCTGTGCTCCATTTGGAGGCAGACAGGGAGACACCCACCCGCTGCTTCTGCTCCTCCGTGCGGACGTCGCTGCGGACGTTGGCCCACGGGATGTCCTCGGGCCACCAGATGGGCTTGCAGCTCTCCTTGCCCCAGCCTGGCTTCCCACGACCCGTGGAATACTTCAGCATCTCGGGGATGAAGGCTCTCAGCTGTGCCTGSAACAAACAAAAGGTTGAGAGGTGTTTAGGAATTCACATCTCGGGTGGTTTTGAGGGGCGTTGTACAGAATTATTGGGTTCAACTTCCATCCTGTTGGAGCCATCAACTGGAAGAGGCCTGAAAGGCCAAGGAAGGTGGACAATACTTTGCCATCTTCTCCCAGGACTCAGCTTGGCAGCAGGTGGAAGGGAAGAAACAAAATTCAATCAGCAAATACAAAATTACAACACCAAGGCACAGCCATTGTATTGACACTTCACAACTAAAACACTACCAGGAAGAGAATGAGCCAACCTGAAGTGGGGAAAAAAAAAAAAAAATCACAATAACCTATTAAAAACCCCACACTCAATGTCGCTACAGTGGCAGGARCTCAGGCATGAGCTGATGTATCATTTACAGAGATGCTGTGAGGGGATGGAGCTTCAGTGACTGCTGAAATGTGGAAACCACAACCTCAGACATCTCCAGCCCTGTCCTGCCTAAATAAATGAAACTCACACAGGGTTTTGTGACAAGATTGKTTTTGTACCAGGGACTCCTTGGAGCACCAGGAAAAGGCTGGTTCAGCTGCAGAGCAGAGCAGGAAGGGGAGAGCTCTTGTTAGATCAGAGGAAACCACATTTAGAGTTTAAAACCTGCATTTAGGAGCAGCTGCATCACTTCAGAGCTTTTAGAGTAAATGATTTCATAGAACCATGGAGTCATTTTGGTTGGAAAAGACCTTTAAGTTCCCCAGCACTGCCAAGGCCACCACTGACCACGTCCCCAAGTGCCACATCCACATGGATTTTAAATCACTCAGGGGATGGGCACTCCAAACCTCCCCAGGCAACTGTGCCAAGGCTGCACAGCCCTTTCCATGGAGAAATTGTCCCCAGAATCCCCCCTGAGGCTGCCCTGAGGCGTTCCCTCTGCTCCTGTCCCTGTTTCCCTGGAGCACAGCCCACCCCCCCGGCTGTCCCCTCCTGGCAGGGACTTGTGCAGAGCCACAAGGGCCCCTGAGCCTCCTTTGCTCCAGGCTCAGCCCCTGCCCAGCTCCCTCAGAAGTTCTCCAGACCCTTCTCCCTGTGCTCCAGCTCTGTTCCCTCTCTGGCACAGTCTGGATGTTGCATCCATGGGCTCCAAGCTGTCATGAACTCATTTCCAGCTGCTTTTCCACCTTGCACATGGAATATGCCCTAAAGAACCTTTTTCCCAGCCTGTCCATGTTCACCTTCCACTGGCAGGGCCACCTGACATGTTCAGGTTCCCTGGATGAAGCCTGGTGAAGGGAAAGAATAATTCCTCCAGAGAGCATTTCTTTAAAAAATACATTGTTCAAGCCCAGGAGAGAAAAGGATTTGTTCTTCAGGAACTCTGCAATAGCAGGGCGTTGAGTGAGCAAAGCTGGGGGAAGGAGGGAAAACCAGAATGGAGCTGGAAAAGGCAGGGAGTCCCTCCCAAGGATTGTTATTTAGCAGCAACTCTGCCCAATAATTTATTCAAATAAAACCTGGTACAGCAGGTTTTTTTGAATTGCTGTTGATTTTTGGTTTTTTTTTTTTTGTTTTGTTAAGTTGGGTTTGAAGTGTTAGAGATGGTATTTTTGTGTTAGGTTTAGATGTTTGTTATTTAAAAATTTATATTATAAATATATATAGATTATATAATATATAAAATTATATAAATAATTTGATAATTGAATACTTAAATAATTTGTATAAACATTAAAAAATAAATAAAATAATTTATAAATATTGAAAATTTATAAATTTATATAATATATAGTAATTTATATATTTATTTATAATATATATTATTTATAATCTATTATTACTATTTATAATAGTCTATTAATAAGTTACAAAATTGTTTAACTTTTCTTTGTATAAGATTTTTTAAGGTTAAACTATTTAATTAAGAAATTATACTTAATTTTTAAAACTTAATAATTAATTATTTGAACTTTAATGTGAATTTTTTTTTGTTTAATTATAAAATACTATTTAAACTTATGAAGAACAAGGAAGAAGAAGGATTAGTTTTTGTTTTAAAATTTCTATTTTGTTTTATATATATTATATATTATATTTATTATATTTTAAATAATATATGTATTATATTTAAAATTATATATTATATTATTATAAATATATATTATATATTATATATATAAATATATAATATAAATATATAATATATAATATATAATATATAATATATATATATATAATATAATATATAATATAATTTAATATATTAATTAATATTTTTATAATTATAATTAATAATAAAAATTATATTTAATATATTTAAGTATATATTATAAATATATATATATTTATATAATTTAAAATTATATATTTATATATTATATTTAAAACTCTAAGTTTTTACTTTGTGATATTATACACTTTTAATTAACTACACACTTGTCATTTCAGTGTTATTAACAATTCTGGTTTATGGCTTCAGGTTAAATGTAGGATTCTTTTGGGGGTTAGAGATTTTTCGTACAGAAAGTTTGGAATTTCAGCATTAGGATGGTGCAAAGAACAGTTAAAAGCTGCTTTCCTGCCCCACCATCAGCAGAGCTCCTTGTTTCCAGCTGCATCAATTACTGCTCCATGGCAGTGCAGGGCTCAAGCCACTCAAGGTACTTGTTAGGAGGGTTTGTCTTTAATCCACAGGGAGACAATCAGCAGCACTGTCAGGAGAGAGGACTTGGCTAATTAGTGCCCTAACGAGGCCAGGCTCTGCCACAGGTAATGTCCCCCACACCCCTGGGGCACAGGGGGAACATTCACCTGCAGGAGCCACGGTTCAGGAAACAGCCACCATCCAGGAAACASCCAAAAATCAAACCTCTGCTGAAAAAAAACAGTTTGGGCCCTTGGAAAGGGCTCAGGTAATGCCCAGGATGGAGGATTTGGGAGAAACTGTGAGAAATGTTTCTTTGCCACCCTTTCACACAGGCTCAGTGTTTTCACCTTTAGTGTTAAATTCAGGGATTAATGGTACTGAGCTATCCCAACCCCAAATGCAACAGCCCAAAGCACAGCCAGCTATATTCCAATGACTCCAGAGCTGGAAACAGCAAGGAAARTGGTTTCTAGAACAGAGCAAAGCCTGTGGCTGGAATTTTCTACATCCCCCCACAGCTAGGCCTCTGGGAAAAGCAAAGTTGAGGCCATGCAGGATCTTGGCTGCACCTGGAAGTGGGAGAGGGAAAAACAGGAACTGCATCAGAGCTGGAATGGAGCACTCAGCTCTGAATCCATCCCTGCTGCACCTCCCAGAGCTGGAATGGAGCACTCAGCCCTGAATCCATCCCTGCTGCACTGCCCACCTCCCTGGAATGGAGCACTCAGCCCTGAATCCATCCCTGCTGCACCTCCCAGAGCTGGAATGGAGCACTCAGCCCTGAATCCATCCCTGCTGCACAGCCCAGAGCCTGTCTCTTATACACATCTAGATGTGTATAAGAGACAGATCATTTACAGAGATGCTGTGAGGGGATGGAGCTTCAGTGACTGCTGAAATGTGGAAACCACAACCTCAGACATCTCCAGCCCTGTCCTGCCTAA
>NDFG01000049.1:147993-225651 GCA_002167245.1 Sporophila hypoxantha | reverse complement strand
AGAAACTCAGCCTGAATCCATCCCTGCTGCACCTCCAGAGCTTGAATGGAGCACTGAGCCGGAATCCATCCCTGCTGCACCTCCCAGAGCTGGATGGAGCACTCAGCCTGAATGCCATCCCTGGCTGCACTGCCCAGAGGCTTGGGAATGGAGCACTCAGCCCTGAATCCCTTCCCTTGCTGCACCTCCCAGGCTTGGAGATGGAAGCACTCAGCCCTGAATCCATTCCCTGCTTGCACTGCCCTTGAAGCTGGCAGGGAGCACTCAGCCCTGAATCCATCTCTGCGTGCACTGCCCAGAGCTGGAATGGAGCACTGAAGCCCTAATCCATCCCTGTGCACTGCCCAGAGCTGAATGGAGCACTCAGCCCTGAATCCATCCCTCTTGCACCTCCCTGGAATGGCAGCACTCAGCCCTGAATCCATTCCCTGCTGCACCTCCCAGAGCTGGAATGGACACTGAGCCCTGAAGTCCATCCCCTGCCTGCACTGGCCCAGAGCTGGAATGGAGCACTCAGCCCTGAACCATCCTGCTGCGACTTGCCCGAGAGCTGGAATGAGCCACCTCAGCCCTGAATCCATCCCTGGCTGAAAGGAACACTCCAGCCTGAATCCATCCCTGCGGAAACCTCCCTGGAATGGGACACCAGCCCTGAATCCATCCCTGCTTGCACCGTCCCAGAGCTGGAATGGAGCACTCAGCCCTGATCCATCCCTGCTGCTACCTCCCTTGGAATGGAGCACTCAACCCTGAATCCATCCCTGCTGCAACTGCCCACCTCCCTGAATGGAGCACTCAGCCCTGAATCCATCCCTGCTGCTCCTCCAGAGCTGGAATGGAGCCACTCAGCTCCTGAAATCCATCCCTGCTGCACCTCCCAGAGCTGGAATGGAGCACTCAGCCCTGACATCCATCCCTGCTGCCACCTCCCAGAGCTGCAGAGCACTCAGCCCTGAATCCATCCCTTGCTGCACCTCCCTGGATGGAGAACTCAGCCCGGTGAATCCATCCCTGCTGCACGCTCCCTGGAATGAGCACTCAGCCTGAATTCCATCCCTGCTGCCACTTCCAAGAGCTGGAATGGAGCACTCAGCCTGAATCCATCCCTGCTGCACTGCCCAGAGCTGAGAATGGAGCACTCAGCCCAGTGATCCATCCCTGCTGCACTGCCCAGAGCTGGAATGGAGCACTCAGCCCTGAATTCCATCCCTGCTGCACCTCCCTGGAATGGAGCACTCAGCCCATGAATCCATCCCTGCTGCACCTCCCAGGAGCTGGGAATGAGCACTCAGCCCTGAATCCATCCCTGCTGCTCCTCCCAGACTTGGAATGGAGGCACTTTGCAGCCCTGAATCATCCCTGCTGCAACCTCCCAAGACTGGCAGGGAACGACTCAGCGCTCCATGATCCATCCCTTGCTGCAAACCTCCCAGAGCTTGAATGGAGCACTCAGCCCTGAATCCATCCTGCTGCACCTCCCTGGAATGGAGCAACTCAACAGCCTGAATCCATCCCTGCTGCACCTCCAGAGCTGGAAAGAGCACTCAGCCCTGAATCCAATCCCTGCTGCATGCCCGAGCTGGGAATGGAGCACTCAGCTCTGAATCCATTCCCTGCTGCACCTCCCAAGAGCTGGAATGGAGCACTCAGCCCTGAATCATCCCTGCTGCACCTCCCAGACGCTGCAGGGAACCACCTCAAGGCCCTGAATCCCATCCCTGGCTGCACCTCCCTGGAATGGAGCACTCAGCCATGAATCCATCCCTGCTGCACCTTCCCCAGAGCTGGAATGGAGCACTCAGCCTGAATCCATCCCGGCTGCACTCCCAGAGCTGGATGGAGCATCACCCTGAATCCATCCCTGCTGCACCTCCCAGAGTGGAAAGGAGCACTCAGCCCTGAATCCACCCCCCCCCCCCCCCCCCCCCCCCCCCCCCCCCCCCCCCCCCCCCCCCCCCCCCCCCCCCCCCCCCCCCCCCCCCCCCCCCCCCTCCCTGCTGCACTGCCCAGAGCTGGAATGGAGCACTCAGCCCCTAATCCATGCCCTTGCTGCACTGCCCAGAGCTGGAATGGAGCACTCAGCCCTGAATCCCATCCCTGCTTGCACTGGCCCAGAGCTGGAATGGAGCACTCAGCCCCTGAACCATCCCTGCTGCACCTCCCTGAATGGAGCACTCAGCCCTGAATCCATCCCTGCTGCACTGCCCAGGCTGGAATGGAGCACTGGCAGCCCTGAATCCGATCCCTGCTGCAACCTCCCTGGGAATGGAGCCACTCAGCCCTTAATCCATCCCTGCTGCACGTGCCCAGAGCTGGAATGGAGCACTCAGGCCCTGAATCCATCCCTGCTGCACCTCCCAGAGCTGCGAAGTGGGAGGCACTCAGCCCTGAATCCAATCCCTGCAGATGCACCTCCCAGAGCTGGAATGAGCACTGCAGCCCTGAGATCCATCCCTGGCTGGAATGGAGCACGCAGCCCTGAATCCATCCTGCTGCCACTGCTGCCAGAGCTGGGAAACGCATAAAAACCACCCAAGCTATTGCTCAGCTGCACAGGAGCTGATTCCAGCAAGGCATCCTTGCCACATGCCAGGGACCAGCTGGGAGAGCAGGAATGCAGCTACTCAGGAGGTGAACAGGCAGCATGATGGTTCTTAGAAAACTTGAAAAGTTTTTTTCTGGCTTGTAGGTGCCAGAAAAGCTTTTACTGCCTCTATAAATCATGGCGGCTAAAAAATCAGCTTAAAGGACACAATCATATCCTGTGTCATAAACGTGAGAGCTGGCCTGAAGCACTGAGCTTCAGTCTTGGTTAAGCTCAGATACCCAATGTTTACTCCTTCAATCAGCATCAATGAGCAGCTGAGAACAGTTGTGGGGGCAAAACTCAGCTCGCTTTCACCAAAGTTCCAGAAAGCACAGGTCCCCCTCTGTGAAGCGCTGAAAAACCCCACTGCAATACAGTGGGTGATGCTCTCCATTCCGCAAGGCTGGAGAACACATCTTTTGCCCAGGCAAATAAAGGCTTTATTTCCCTCCAGACCCACTGGGAAGCAGAGCAATTAAAAGGAGAATTATTTCTCTCGCTCACTGATACACTCTACACCTTGCCTGGCTGGCACCTGTGAAAGCAGAGGCCCTCATTTTTCAGTCCCTGCATCTTAATTACATTGTTATATTATTTTGGGTTCTAGGTTTCCATATGGTTTTGTGCAACTTGCTGGAAAAAAAACAAAAAACCAAGAAAACAAACAACCAACAAACAAACAAAAAAGTGTTTTTTTACTAGAAAAATACAAATTAATTATATGGAAGCTCTGGGAATCAAGATTCCCAACAAGTAAATGATGGCACCTCTGTTGCCCAGCTCAGGAGAAACCTTTTCACAAAGCTCTTCTTTGATCTAGCCTCACTTGTGCTGAACAATGAGGGCCATTTCCTAAAAAAAGATCCTTGTTTTTTCTACCATAGAGGCACACCAAAATCTGCCCATGAGCAGCTCCTGCAGTGCCACCTTTTCACAGGGAATTTAAAAATCCAAGAAATCATTTATTTGTCAGGGATTTTGGGGAAATATCGGTACCAGCCAAAGCACAATACGGCTTACATAATTTTAATTTGAGTGTGAGCTTCGTCTGATTCCACTAAGAATGGAAATGTGTTTTTGAGGCAGGTGTGACGTCTGGAGAGCACAGAAAAATCTGCAACATCTTTGCCCTGCTTCTGACCTTCTCTGTGTGCTGCCCTTTCCATCGTTGGATTATCTTGGAAAAAAATTAGCTTTTCAGCCATTTAAACTTGTTGTGGTGCCTCAGAGCTGTTCGTACAGAGCTCCTGCAGACACACCTGCCTGAATTCAGGTCCTGCAGCCCTGGGAAGGACGATTTCCCTCAGTGAAGCTTCCCTGGGAGTTCCCCTCCTACTTTCTTCCGCAGCTGACCGTCAGGCCTGGACCTGCGAGAGAAAAGAAAAGTCTCCTCCGATGCCAAAGGCACAGTAATTCCCTGATCTCCACAAAAAAATATCATCCCCTCAGGGTCTGATTCGGGCGTGAACCTTTGCAAACTCCCTCCTGCTCCCATCCACAGCAAGAAATGTAGGAAGGAAATGAGCTACAAGACACACGAAATGTGTCATCCGAGTGACCTTCCACCTGTGCACCTTAAGATTGTGGCAAAGATGGAAAGCAAACGAAACGAGGGAAATTTTTCTGCTTCCCACTTCCAGAGGTGCCAGAAACAGCTCTCCAAACGAATGCTGCCCAGGCCAGCCTGAGCTCTCCACCAGCATTTTTTCTCCAAGGAAAATTCAGCACACTAACAAAGCTGCAACAAAAATATCTACCCTTCAGGTCTGATCTAGGTTGAACCTTTTGGCAAACCCTCTCTTCTCCAGACCACAGCAAGAAATATGGAGAGGAATGAGCTACACAATACACCAGGGAAAGGTGTCCATGAGGACCCTTCCCACTGTGGCACCTAAGATTTGTGGAACTGGAACAAACAGCATGGGAACAATAAGGGAACATAAATTCTTCCTGCGTTCCCACTTTCTGAGTGCCAAAACCAGCTCCAAGGGGACATCCCCAAACGCAAGCCTGAGCTCTCCCTAGCAGCAAGTTCTTTTCACAGAGAAACATCACACGCACTAACAAAAGCTCCAACAAACAAATCTCCCTCAGGGTCTGATCTGGGGTTAAGCGTTGGCGAAACGCCCCTGCTGCCTCCATCCACAAGCAAAAATGGAGGAGGAGAATGAGCTACAGAATACAGGACAGTGTAAAAGTGTCCATGAAGAGACCTTCCCACACCTAGTGACCCTAAAAAGATGTGTGCAAAACTGGAACAAACAGCGATACGGGAACAAACAGGGAACAGGAAATTTTCCTCTGTTCCACTTCCTGAGTGACCAAAACCAGCTCCAAAGGGAATGCCCCAGCAGCGCTGAGCTCTCTCAGCAGCAGTTTTTTTCCCAGAGAAAAATCAGCACCACTACACAAAGCTGCAAAAAAATATTCTCCCTCAGGGTCTGATCTGGGTTGAACCTTTGGCAAAACTCCCCTCTGCTCCAATCCACAGCAAGAAATGGAGAGAATGAATTTACAGGACAACAGAAAGGTGTCCGATGAGTGACCATTTCCAACCTCAGTGCCTAAAGATTGTGGTGCAAAAGAATGAACAAACCAGGGAAGCAGGGAAATTTTCTCTGTTCCCACTTCCTGAGGTGCAAAACCAGCTCCAAAGGGAATGCTCCAGCAGCCTGAGCCTCTGCAGCAGCAGTTTTTTCACAGAGAAAATCAGCACCACTAACAAAGCTCCACCTCCAAGCACAACCCGAGCTGTTACAGCCCCAGGGGAAAGAGATCAGAGCCATCCCCTGGAGGGGCAGCCACACAAAACAACAGGATGTGACTGCAAGATGCCCAACATTCTCTGTTCCCCTGCTGTGCCAGGGCTGGCTGCTCACTCTGGGTCAGCCTGAACACTCACCTGGGTCATTTGTCCACTCACCTGGGTCACCTGAAACTCACCTGGTCATTTTGTCCACTCACCATCGGGTCACCTGACAACACTCGACGTCGGGTCATTTTCCGACGGAGAACCGGGGGATGCCACGATGGGAGGGGGGGCAGCTCCGAGTTGACCTCCTGAGGGGCTGGGGCGTGCTCGGCCAGCGCCGACTCCAGGTCCTCCAGGATGGTGCTCTTGTACTTGCGGACCTGTGGGGAGTTGTTAGGCTCAGGTAAACAAGGTGAGCAGCACCAGGAGAGGAGCAGGGTGCAGGCCCAGCCACCTTCCCCAAGGTGCTGCAGAGCAGGAGGAGCAAACAGTGGCACAGCTGGCAGGAAACAGCCAGCAGCCCCCCGAGACTCGGCTCTGCTGATGAAACTTGCAGTAACACTGGCAARGGAAGAATTTGTGGGATGGAAGGAAAAGTTTTCAAAGTAGAAGTTGTCCTGGGCAGGGTCTGCAATRAGGTGCAGACAGCAGAGCTGAGTTTAAACATGTCATTTTTTAGGGTTTAGCCTGGAGTAAAGGAGGCTCAGGGGGCACTTTGTGGCTCTGCACAAGTCCCTGACAGGAGGGGACAGGTTGGGCTCTGCTCCAGGGAACAGGGACAGGAGGAGAGGGAATGGCCTCAGGCTGGGCCAGGGGAGCCTCAGGGTGGGCACCAGGAGGAATTTCCCCATGGAAAGGGGGCTCAGGGGCTGCCCAGGGAGGTTTAGAGTGCCCATTCCTGGAGGTGTCCAAGGAATTCCTGGATGTGGCACTCAGAGCTCTGGGCTGGGGACAAAGTGGGGTTCTGACACCTTGGATTCAACAATCCTGGAGGTCTTTTCCAACCTCAGGGATTCTGTATCATGACCTGTTCCCTCTGATTTTTAAATTTTTAATCCAGGATGTTCTCCCCATGTACCAGGGGATGTGCCAGGCAGCCATTCTTGCAGAGAAGAGAGGACCTCAGTGCTGCCCTCATGTCAGGGAGTCACAGGAACATTAAGRCTGGAAAAGATCTTTGAAATCACTGACTCAACCAGGKCCAGCACTGYATTCCATRAAACCTAAACTCTGTTTTCTGGGGTTTTAAACATGACCTTCAGATCCCTACCAGGCTTCCAAGGCTGCCCTGAGAGGAACAAAACCTGCAGRGAAGGTGAGGAATCTCTTTCCTCACTTTCCTAGGGACACCTACCACGTTCTCCAGGGGTGCAGCACCGAACACTTTGAAGACAGGGTTGGGTTTGGAGGGTGAGATGCACAGGACGATGGCCTGCTGCCCCACTCTGGTGGTGTACTCATCCAGCGTGGCCCTCAGCTTCCTGAAACACAGCAAAAACTGGGAGTGGGCATCAGCTGAAACCCTGCACAAACACCACCCCTCTGACTGCCAGCTCCCCTGCACAAAGCAGGTGAGAAACGGAGCCCCAGCTGCTCAGCTGGGCCACATATGGAGTTTATTCCTCTGTTCCACAGGCCTGCTGTGCTCCCTGCAGTCACCCAGCAGCTCAAATGTCAATTATTCTCCCCTCTCTCCTTTTCTCATTGATGTAAAAAGAGAAATCACCAGAGCAGCAAAGCTGGGGCAGCGAGAGTCTGCACTTCCACTCTGTCCTAGCAACACAAAACTTGTGTTTTGTTGAAGCACCTGAATGATTCATCAAAAGAGGCCTGCAGACAGAGGTTGTTTTACATCCAGATCATAGCAGTGCAATTCTCCAGCACCAAAGTCCTGCTCAAACCAGAGCTGGAGGCATTCAAGCTACAGGATAAGCAAGAACTGGAAATATTGCAACAGCTCAGCACAGGAAACCCAGGTGTCCCAACACCTGCCCCATCAGCAACTCCCTTTGGAATTAAAATGTTCCACTGGATATTTTCTGCCTCTTGTTCCCTTTTAAACAGTGCAAGAGCCAGAAATGGTGGCAGAAACTCCAAAMGCAAGAGAGAAGTAGTGTTTTCCTCAGAAAAGCTGAGCAGTCCGTGAGGTGACAGCTCAGCCCGTCCTGGTCATTTCAGAACCTGAGGTTGCCAAAAAGCACCACCAGATACACAGATCCCACAGTCAGRGCTTTGGAATTACCACTTGATTCCCAGTGGGGTGAAAATCAAGCACAAAAATGTGTTCGACTGCTCAGAGTGGAAAAAAAAGATGTTTTGTCATTATCTTAATGYAGCAAAATGAAGTAGTTGTGTGAAAGGAGAAGAAATAATTCCTTCACTGAGCAGTTTCTTCAAAAAACATATTGCTCATATTTCAAGGGAGAAAAAGATTTGTTCTTCAGCAACACTGCAATAAACACAGAAACACTGCAATAAACACAGAAACACTGCAATAAACAGGGCTGAGCTGGGGGAAGGAGGGAAAACCAGAATGGAGCTGGAAAAGGCAGGGAGTTCCCTCCCAAGGATTGTTATTTAGCAGTAACTGTGCCCAATAATTTAAAATTGACTGTCCAATGAGATCCCAAACAGCAGAAAAAGCAAGAACTGCTTTGTTGCAAAAGGCAGGGMACAGCAGCAGCCGATGTTCACAAATGTCTCCAGGGCATGGAACTTGGGTGGAGCCTCCAGGGCTGTGCAGTCCCCTCGGCTCTGCTGGGGCTCGGGGGCCATCAGGTGGGCAAAGAGCCTCAGAGCACCTGGAATGCAGCACCTGCAGGGCTGTGGAGCTCTGCTGTCCCCACTGGAAGTTTCTAAAGCCAAAAAAAGTGTTTCAACTCAGGCAGGAATCTCCCCTGGATTATTCTTCCTAAAATTGTGCCCTAAATCTAAGCCGTGGGGTTTAGAGCACCATTTTAGGAAGAATAATCTGGGGGAGATACCTGCCTGAGATYCCTTTGCCAGTCTTCACAATGGCAAAGGAAATTTGGATCTACACACACTGAATTTATCCCCAGAATGGTTAATCAAGCAGAAATGACATTTTTTTGTGAGGCAGATAAATCCTTTGCAGAGCTGGGMTATGGAAGGAGCTTCAATTTCTGCTAAAGCCACTATGGATATCCTGCAATGTCCCTGTGACAGATAACTGGTGACCAGCTGGGGTTAAAACAGCACAATGGATCCACCAGAGTGTCAGTCCTGGTGATCATAAAATCAGAGATGAGCAGAGCTGCAGTTTAACCCTTTAATGCCAGCTAAAACTCTGATTTACCCCTGATATGTAAATGGACCAAACATATATAACTTATAACTTTCTGGCTTCCAGAAAGACAATCCCAAAAAAATCCCCGAGCTGGGTGACTCCTGGGCAGCACTTGGTGTGACCACAGAGGCCAGCAGAGCTGGCAGGAGGACACGGAGGTGGCAGGGCCAGGTGRGTGCTCACCTGAGCAATCGTGTCTGCTGCCTCTTGCGGATGGAGGGGTTGGACTCAAACACGTGCGGCCGCTTCCGTTTCTTCCCCGTCGCCACAGCAGCAGCTGCTGCCATCCCCACAGGGCCTGCAAAGCACAGCACAGAGGGTCAGTCAGCTCCAGCAGCTCACAGGGACACTGGCACTGTGCCCCCCAGCCAGGGATGGGTGCCCAGGGTGTCCCCAGCAGAGCCAAGGGACACCAATCCCTCCCTGAGCTCCGCTCTGCAGCGCTGCACTGAAAGCTCCATTCCCCAGGCTGGCAAATCCCTGCTCAGTCCTGGGTGAAAGTCACATTTTCAGCCTCAAGTTGTCCTTACACTCACAGAACTCTGTGTTTTCATCTTGAAAAACTCCCAAGATTTGAATAACTGAGGAGATCCTGGTGGCTGGGAAGAGGAAATCAGGTACAGCTCCACAAATCCTGCTTGGACACCTCAACTACAGTATCAGGAGTCTGAGGCTTTCCTGAGGGATTAAGGACTGTTCTTTGGGACAGAAATGTAAAATCCAGAGTTTTCAGCAGTGTTCTACCAGGGAAAGAAAATGTAAAAATCCAGATTTCACAAGTAAGTGTCCTACAGGGAAAGAAATGTAAAATCCAGATTTCACAGAAGTGTTCTACGCAGAAAGAATGTAAACTTCCAGAGTTTCCAGCAGTGTCCTACCAGGGAAAGAAATGTAAAATCCAGATTTCACAGAAGTGTCCTACCAGGGAAAGAAATGTAAAATCCAGAGTTCCAGTAGTGTCCTACCAGGGAAAGAAATGTAAAATCCAGATTTCACAGGAAGTGTCCTACCAGGGAAAGAAATGCAAATCCAGAGTTCTCAGCAGTTCCTACCAGGATAAGAAATGTAAAATCAGAGTTCCAGTAGTGTCCTACCAGGGACAGAAAATGTAAAATCCAGATTTTCACAGAAGTGTCCTACCAGGGAAAGAAATGCAAAATCCAGAGTTTCCAGAGTGTCCTACCAGGGACAGAAATGAAAATCCAGGGTTCTCAGCAGTGCCCTACCAGGGAAAGAATGCAAAATCCAGAGTTCTCAGCAGTGCCCTACCACGGAAAGAATGTAAAATCCAGATTTCACAGAAGTGTTCTAGCAGGGATAAGAAATGTGTAAAATCTCAGAGTTTCCAGTAGCGTCCTACCAGGGACAGAAATGTAAATTCAGATTTCACCAGAGTGTCTACCACGGAAAGAAATGTAAACTTCAGCAGTTCCCAGACAGTGCCCTACCAGGGAAAGAAATGTAAAATCAGATCTTCCATGCAGTTTGTCTACCAGGGACAGAAATGTAAATACCAGAGTTCTCAGCAGTGTCCTACCAGAGTCTTCTGAAGACCATCCAGGCCTGAAAATCCTGTTTGCTAGAAGAGAAGGGGAAAGAAAAATTCCTGCAGTTGGGAGGCTTGGAAAATTCATGAGCAAGAGGCATGGGATGCTCAGGGGGTGGTGGAACCTCACAGGTTTGGTCTCAAGCCTGATACAGAGTCAGGCCAGACTCAGTGCTTTATCACCCCCATTTTTCTGCCAATGCCGACCCACTAGAGGGCCAGTCTGGAGGACATTTGGCTCACTGGGAGGAATCTGTGATTCTGAAGTCCTTTCCCAGTCCAGATATGTCAGGATTTTCTGTGGATCTCCTTGGGAAAGGCCCAACACGTGGAGCTCCCTGACTCAGCAAGGCTGCACTCCTGGGTTAGTTTTTGCTGTTGTTTCTGTGGAGCTTGAAATAATCTTTGCTCTTTGACATATTTGGTATTTTAATTCGTTACTTGAGGCAGCGTTTTAGCAGGACCTTTATGCAAAGCAGCAATTCCCAGCACCTCTGTGATGCACACAGAAACAATGTGGGATTCAAGTGGCCAGCAGGGAGAATTTCCTGTGGAATATTCCTGTGGGTGGGATGGACCAGTGATGCTTTAGGATTTAGCTTTTCTTTTTCAGATCCTGTACTGCTTTAGTGTAATAACTCTAAAATCTTTAGCCTGTCAGCTGCTGTTCTCCCATTTTATTAGAAAAACAATTCCCTCTCTAGGCCTGAAACTCAAGGACACCTGACTGCCTTGGCCCTGTGTCTGGGTTTGAAAAGCCAGGTGTCTGGCAAAGAAGGAGGAGCCTCCCCTGAAATGAAAATGTAAACCCCTCCCTCTGAATTGTTTAAGTCTTCTTTGTCTCTCCACAGCCAACCTCCCTCCAGGAGAATCTCTTCTGTCCATGGCCAGTGAGTGTCCTGGCTGAGATGGGGTAGGACAGTCGATGGATGAGACGAGAATTCTGAAGCCAGGTGAATTGTATAAGGTCTGGCAGGCTGCTGGGTTTGGGTTTTATCAGGCCGATGCAGCCCTCTGGATGGGTATTTCAGGCTGGTGCAACGTGGTTTGGTTTGCAGGCTGATGCCGTATTGACAGCTGGTGCAGGGCTTTGGATAGGTTTATTGCAAAGGCTGGTGGCAGGCCTCTGGGATTGGGTTATTCCAAAGGCCTGGTGCAGTGCCTGCTGGATTTGGGTTTATTGCAAAGGCCTGGGGCAGGGGCCTTGGATTTGGTTATTGCAAGGGCCTGGTGCAGGGCCCTGCTGGAGCTGCCAGCCACAGCTCAGAGCAGCCCGAGAGAAGAGAGGGTAGAGAGGATGAGAGGGTGAGAGAGTAAGGGAGTAAAAAGGTAAGAGAGTAAAAAGGGTAAGAGGAGAGAGGTTCCCTTACAACACCATAAATCTTCTTCTGTGTTGAATATTCTAATTTCTCACTAACCAATCTAGTACAATAACAAATCTACAGCATTCCATACAGCCTATAAGAATCATTACATTACCACTGGTTTACATTTTTAAACCCTAAAAACTCCTCTTTGGGCCCCTTCTGCCAAGCTAGCAGGTCTGCCTCTGACCCTTGGAGCTGTTCTACAGCAGAGGAATTGTTTCACTCAAAAGGGATTACCTTCAGCGCGCCACACCATTGTTTTCCAGTTGTTACTAACTAGGTATCTCAAAGTTGCTTTCATTTCAATCTAACTTATAATTTCCATATTCCCAAAACCTCTTGCCAGACAATCACATTTACAAGGCTTTCCTGTTTCATCTTTCCCCAAGAGACGATGAAGCAAGCCCCTGGGCGTTACCTGCAGCCGCCAGGTGAGCGGTGACCTCGTCGGCCGCCGTGGAGTTGAGGATGTCGGAGTCGTCGTAGGAGGGTCCTCGGCGCGAGGAGGGCGAGTCTCTCGTCGGCGCTCAGCATGCTGTGCTCCGTGTAGGTGGCACGTTGCACCTGCTGCACCTGCTGGGGCCACGGCGTGCGCCTCGATGGTAGCCATGTGCTCTGCTGGCTCACACCCGTGCTCTTCCATCAAGAGTCACTGCCAGGGGGAACTAAAGCTCCTACTCGTGACCGAAGGTCCACCTCTGAGCAGTTGATGTGACAAAAACCATGACAGAAAGCCATGCAGAAAGTGTGACCCCAGGAAAGCCACTTTGGTTGAAGAAAGTGCGAGACACGTTGTGACCAGAAAGGATTGTGAACAGTAAAGCTCTATGGACTCAGAATAAGTGTGACAGTAAGCCATGAGCAATTGAATAAGTGTTGTGACAGGAAGCATGGACAAAATAACTGTGACAAAACCATTGACTAAAATAACCGTGACAAAAAGCCACCTGACAAAAAACCATCGACAAACGCCCCACGGGGCTGTGAGCACCAGGGACAGAGATCACCTCCCTCAGGGTGTCTACAAGAGGGAAATAACTCTGCCAGGAGCCAGGAGAGGAACTTTAGGTTAAAGAGTTTGGAAAAATTCACACCTCCAAAGAGAACACGGCACCCAGACATCATTATCTCTGCTGSAGGGAAGGTCCCCAAGGACCCTGCAGCCCTGAGATTGTCCCTCACCCACACACTGAAGGGTCAAAGCTGGGATTTGGTTTTGCCACATCAATTTCCAGCTTTCAGGGAAGAGGCCTGAGGGTGACTGACACAAAGTCTCCTCTGACCTCACTAGCCCAGGACACAAATGAGGATGCCAGTACAGAATCCCAGGAGCACTGAGGATGGAAAAGACCTCTGAGATCATTGACTCCAACCAACGTCCCCTCCCCAGAGCAGAGCGCCGAGTGCCACATCCMGTCCTTCCTTGGACACCCCCAGGGACAGCAAGTCCACCATCTCCYTGGGCAGCCCCTGACAAGGYCTGWCCCCCTTTCCATGRGGAAATTCCTSCTGGTGCCCACCCTGAGCTGCCCTGGCCCAGCCTGAGGCCGTTCCCTCTGCTCCTGTCCCTGTTCCCTGTCCCCTCCTGGCAGGGACTTGTGCAGAGCCACAAGGGCCCCCTGAGCCTCCTTTGCTCCAGGCTCAGCCCCTGCCCAGCTCCCTCAGCCCCTCCTGGTTCTCCAGACCCTTCCCAGCTCCCTCAGCCCCTCCTGGTTCTCCAGACCCTTCCCAGCTCCCTCAGCCTCTCCTGGTTCTCCAGACCCTTCCCAGCTCCCTCAGCCCCTCCTGGCTCTCCAGACCCTTCCCAGCTCCCTCAGCCTCTCCCGGTTCTCCAGACCCTTCCCCAGCTCCATTCCCTGGACCCTCTCCATCCCCTCCAGATCTTTCTGCTCAGGAGGCGCCCAGACCTGGACTCAGAGTCCAGAAAGAGGCAAAGCCATCACAGCCCAAGCACAAATATCACAGAAAGCTGATTTATTACAGCGTCCAGTGGTAAAGCACTGAGCAAAGCAGCAGCTTATAGAGTCAGCAGGGCCCTGGACCACACACTGGGAGCACAGACCTGTGCAGAAGGGCCAGGGTGGGAGGTGCAGGGATATTTTCAGTCTGTGCCTGCTGTACGTTTGTGGAAAGGAAAAGGCACATCCCTAAGAGATTTTCCAACAGGAGAATTAGAATCTCAACCCTCAAAAAGAGATTCCCCATAGGGAATCTGTTCCTGCTCAGGGCAAAGAGCAGAAAGAGGTGACCAGCTGCAGGGAATAGGAAAATAAACAAAAAAAACGGTTCTGACCTGGTAAGAAGTTGTGGAATTACAGCTCCTGACTGACACAGACCACAGAATGCCATGAGGGGTCAGTGAGACACAGGAACCCAAACCATTTTGTCAAGAGGGTTATTTTGACCAAACAAAAAGGAGGCTGCAGCCAGGTAGGGGTCAGTCTCTTCTCCCAAGCCACAGGACAAGAGGAAATGGGTTCAAGTTGTGCTGGGGAGGTTTAGATGGGATTTTAGGGAACATTTCTTCTCCAAAGGGGTTGTCAGTGGAACAGGGAAGTGCTGGAGCCCCCATCCCTGAAGGGGACATGGTTAGTGGTGGGATTGGAAATGCTGGGGAAGGGTTGGAATATTCCAGCCTGAGGGACAGCAGAATTATTGTTGTGAGTCTGTCACAAACCTACTGAGGCTACAGCTAAAGCCAAACCAGCTTCAGACTCCCAATCCTCCCAAAAAAGCTGCTGGAGTCTGATGTTGCTGTTGTCCAAGCCTGTTTACAACTTGGGTTGTAATATTAGAACCATCCAAAAATAGCAGGAGTCCAAACAGTGCCAGTGAGGAAGGGACTGAGATGTTGAGGTACAAATTGAGACAAACTGAAAACTCCTGGTGGAGAAACAATCAGCCCTTAATTCCTGCCACGAAACTCACACTGCATCAGCTCAGAAAAATGGGTGGGAAAAAATATCTGTACATTGAGACAAACTGAAAACTCCTGGTGGAGAAACAATCAGCCCTAAACTCCTTCCATGAAACTCACACTGCCAGCACCACAGAAAAATAGGTGGGAAAAAATATTTCAAGTAAATCTTTATGGACCAGCTTAACAGATTTCCCAAAACACTGAGCTTTTCCTGAAAGGGGACATTGATGCTTTTCTGACTATTAAAAATTTAAAAAAAATATGGGAAAATGTGATCAGAATATGACTGATAGAGCACAGTGACTTTAAAGCCAGGAGACAAGACCCCAAGACAACTGATGAAACCACTGGAACCAAACCTTGCACTCAAAGGCAGCCTACACCTAATGCCACCAACACTGAACCCTTGGGAAGCCATTCCCATATTCAAATTATTCCCAAAGGGTTCCTGACACCAGCCAGGCTTTGTGGGCCCACACCTTGACTGGCAGGTGGAGGTGYCACCAAGCTGGCCCAGCCAAGCATCCCTGGGACACATCCAAAGGGTGGGGCCTGGATTTGAGCAGGATCTGGGCACAGGGATGAAAGGAAAGCTGTTTCTCTCATCCTTTAGAGAGGAGCATTCCCCACTCCAGGAAAGGAACGTTGATCCCTGGTTTTCTCCCAAAACCRGGGCGGTTTCAGCCTAATGACACAGTGGTGACTGCAAGGATATTTCTGGACACTTCCTTAGTCCAAAAGGTTTGGATGACAGCCAGGAGTAGTTTTAAAGTCATTTAAAGTGCTTATAAAAAAATATGAGGATAAAGTGCCTCTCATCACACAGTGCAGTTGCCTCATGAGTGTGTCAGGGATTCCTCTGATGTCCTGTCAGCCCTGAGCAGTGGCTGCTGACACCATCACTGGAGGAACMCCAGAAGCAGGAGGAAACAGCAGAGCTGCACCACTCAAACCACCAGAAAACAACAGGAACTGGCTGCAAACCCCATAAATTCTACACCAAATTTAAACCCACGTGGATTGAAACGAAGGTCTCTGTGGTGTGATTGTGACAAGTCACAACTCAGCCCATAAAAACCCACAGACACCATCCTCTACCATCACCATCCAGCTTCATGGGTGCTTAAAACTGAGTCCAAAATAAAAATCCCACACCAGAAAAAACCATGGGAGCAGCAGCATGATGGAAAAAAACCCTTACACAGGCAGGGCCTGGAATTATTTTAAACCTTTATCCCACTGAAGAGGTTTTGCTTCAGATGCTGCAGGAGACACGACTGAGACAGACTGAAGCTGGAGATGAGCATTTATCCTCTGCAATGTTAAATCATGGTGCCATTTTTACCAACTCAGCCCACACCTCATTAATTTGAAACCCTGCTCAGATCAGCAATAAATAAAAAGAATTGCTGGGTCTCGCTTCTTTGGTGGTTTAAATAGCTTTGAAAGGAAGCAAAATAGGAATTCTGTGGAGGCTTTGAGAGACCTGCTTGCTCTGTCCTCTCATGAGAGGATCCCTCCTAGGACACAACCATGAAAGGGACCTTGGGGAAGGTCACCCTTTCCTTCTCTGTAGGAAATCATCCTCTAAATCAGGTTCTGGCCAGTGTTTGCTGTTCCCCTTCCCCTCACTGGGAGGGAGATCCCTCMCTAACTGCTGCTTCATCTCCATGAGCCACAGAGCAAGGCTGGAGCAGTTTCCAGCTTCCCAAATGCTGCTGGTGGCACCAAGGACTTCCCACCTGCTCCTGTGAGCTGCTTCCTCACTCCAGGAGGGTTAGGAAGACCCCACTTCCATTTATTTCAAGACCTACCAACAGTTTGTGGCTCCTCCTCCTCCTCCTCCCTGCCACAGCACCATGGGCACCGCTGGCAGCTCGTGATGGGGAGGGATCAAAAGCACCTTTGATGTGATGTGAAGGAGATTTTTCAACTGGGTCACACTTGGTGGATTCAATCAGATTGAAAAGCACTTCCTSTGCACTGAGTGCTCAGGAATGTGTTCTTTAAAAAGCTGTTCCACACTTCTGGCCCTGCGTCTCGATAAACTCCAATTTCCCTGCAGAGGCAGCCTGGGATAATTCCTAAGTGAAAACTGATCTTAGCAAGAAATCAATCACTGGCCATTTCCTAATAAAATCAAACCCTGTTTGAGTGGAATTAGAYCTTTGAAATTGTCCAGTCCTGCGTTTCCTGCTCTGGCACAAGACCYTCTATGCAGTTTTTCAGGAGAGCAGGCACATCCTGGTTTAGCACCTGCAGATTTCTGATACATCACATTTTGATGTCACAGCCACAGAGARCCAACCTCMTCTGGGAACAAACACAAATCCAGGGATGTATTCCACGATTTTTACCAGGAGCTGAGACTGAAATCAGTGGTCAGTCTCGTTAGTCTTGAGGGATTTGTGTCTTCCCTCCATGAGAATGGCCAGAAAAAAGCTGGTTTTGGTGACTCCTGGCATGGTCTGGGTTAGAGGAGCTGCCCCAGCTGAAGGGAGGATTAGAGGACAACCTTTAAAAAGGAGGAATGGCCACTCCTGGTGTTGTCCTGGCTCTGTTTCTCCTCCATCTGGACCAACCTGGCATCTCATCCACCTCCCAGCCGGGGCGTGGAGCTCCCTCACGGCATTTCCTGAGAGTGCTGGTTAAGAAAGCACTTCCAGGAGAAAKCAGAGCTGCCAGGAGCTCTGTGCCAGCCAACTCCAACAGCACCAGCTTCTGGGAGAGCCCAGGGACAGCCCCCACTCCCTTCACTCAGCACGGAGCCAGCCCCAGACCTGCTCCTGCTCTTTTCTCCACGGGGACAGGAGAGACAGGATGTCCAGGTGTCCCCAGCAGGTGATTCCAGACTCCCAGTCACAGAGCTGCAGCTCTTTCTGTGATTTCCACATTGCACTGGCATCTCTCACTGAGGCAATATCACTCATTAATTCCTATTTAGGGTGAATTTGACACCACTCCTGTATAAAACTGTGCCTAGAGGGTACAATCACCCCTGCGGGTCTGACAAGCAAACACCACCATTCACCAGGATAAGCTTGATTCATATCTCACCCATTACCACAACTCATTGAAAATGCACATTTAAATACCAAAATCCCATTTTCCACGGAAAGAAAAAAAATGCTCTCTTGTTCATGAGGAGAATTTTGAAGCCAACACCACAACCTGATAAAAAACTGTTTTTTTTTTTTCCTCCAGTGGAGCACCTGCCCCTCCAGAAGCTGCTCAAGGTTTTGAATGGGAAAGACTTTCCAGGACTGGAGACACCGACCCCTGTCAGCAGCACGGCTGATACCAGGCACAAAGAAAGATAAGACACTCCAGTTTATTCCCCTCCTATCAAGATTGAAGTGAACATCTCATGTACGTTCTTGGCACAGATACGGTGACTCGAGCAACACCAGGAACCAGCTCTCGTTCCACAGCGTCCTCCTGTGGCATAACATTAGTAAAATGATCCTTTTAATTAGCATGGGATACAAAAAAAAAAATCCCAGTGCTCCTGGTCTCAGCGTGAAAAGCCCTGAAATCAAATGGATTCTAGCAAACAAAACCAAAATTCCYTCTACTAACGCGCTCTCTTTGTCACAATCTCACATCAAAGAGCAAAGAAATCCCCCTGCAGGAAAAACTTCAGGTCTGGAAAAGAAACAAACAGGATTTCACAGGTATTTATTAGGATAATAGCTCCTGCTTGCTGCTGAGAGCTGCCATTGGGCGATGCGATAGGACACATCAGGGACAATGTGACTTGCAGCTAAATTTCATATATTTAGCACCAAACACCAGCAGGAAGCCACGGGGTAAACACAAGGATGAGCTGCATTCCTCTCGAAGACTCTTCTCGAGCTTTGGCMCCAAGAAATAATAAATACCCCAGTGGAATCAGCCCTCCCCAGGAAGGCCCAGGTAAGAAAAGGGCACATTTCCCAYTTGGGAACCCACGGGAAGGGCACCGCCGCATCCCAGGCTGTGGCAGCCGAGTGAAACCCTAAACTGGCAGTGAAACTGCACCCAGAACCGTGAACCACTGGATGGAATTCTCATTTGGCATTCCCGTGCTCGGCCCAGGCTCTGCAGGCTCCACGGGCAGCWTTTGGGGTGACTCCCCCTCACCAGTGCCCACCAGTAACACCTTTTGCCCTCAAATCCTTTTGCAGGATGTGTGGTCTGCCACAGGTTTAGGAACCAGGACATGATAAATGGCATTCTCTGAGGTAATACTTTGTAACTCTTGCATTATTGCAATACTTTGCAACTCTTTTATTGAAAGAGCCACACAGAAATCCCAATTTTAACCTATTTTCCTCAGACCTGCAGAACCCAGGAGTCGCTCTAACAGCGTGAAGAGAATTACTCATCTTTAGTCAATTCAGCTCTTTTAATTAACAGCCAGAAATGGTCTTTTAGAGAATTCTTCACCCAACGAGCACAGGCAGCTGTTTGGTGCTGGCTGAAGCATTCCCGGCTGGGCACAGAGGTGCAGCCCTTGGGATTACTGCTGGAAAACACAGAGCACGGCCCTGCTGGCTGCTGTAAAGTGCAAACGTGCCCATTTTAATCCTCTTTTATGGACAGAGAGGATTAGTGGTTATGCTGGACTGCCACAGGAAGAGAGAACGGCAGGGGGTGACACAACAAGGTGGGGACAGAGATGCTGCGGAGGCTCTGGGGTGGGAAGATCACCACGTGTCCAGCATGGACGAGCTCTGTCCAGCCTTGGCTCCATCTGGGACTATCCTCAGCTGGAATGGATCCACAGGATCATCAATCCAAGCCCTGATCCTGCACAGAGACCCCAGCAGTCCCACTCTGTCCCTGAGAGAGCTGTCCAAASGCTCCTGGAGCTCTGGCAGCCTCRGGGCTGTGCCCATTCCCTGGGGAGCCTGGGCAGTGCCAGCACCCCTGGGAAAGAACCCAACCTGATATCCAGCCTGATATCCAACCTGACCCTCCCCTGACACAGTTTAATACCATTTCCTTGGATCCTGTCCCTGGCCACACAGAGCAGGGATCAGAGCTGCCCCTCCTGAGGAAGCTGCAGCCCCCAGKGAGTCTCCCCTCAGCCTCCTCTCCCCCAGGCTGGACAAACCAAGTCCCCTCAGCTGCTCCTCCAGCCCCTTCCTCATCCCTGTGTCCCTCCTTTGGACACTCTCTAATGCCTTTATACCTTTTTTCTATGGTGGTGCCCAAAATTACAATGGACCACCTTAAGGACTCGGTCCTCACATGGCATTAACTCAAGATCAGCACATGGTGAGAGCAGGCAGTACAGTCCTAACCACATTTAATTATCAAACTTCCACCCAAAATGGCAGCCTGGCCASCCCTTCTTGAAGTTCAACTGGTTCAAGAACATGTCTGCTTGGCTGCCCTGCAAARTATGCACTTGAAGAAGGAAAAACTCCCCAGAAAACTCACTGGGAACTCATGAACATAAGGACCTGGAGCTGCTGGAGCAAATCCAYAGGAGGCCCCGGAGCTGCTCCAGGGCTGGAGCCCCTCAGTTCCCAGGGATCCAGGCTGGGAGAGCTGGGAAATGTTCCCCTGGAGAAGGGAAGGCTCCAGGGAGAGCTTCCAGCACATTCCAGGGCCTGCAGGGGCTCCAGGAGAGCTGCAGAGGGACTGGGGACAAGGCCTGCAGGGACAGCACCCAGGGAATGGCTCCCACTGCCAGAGGGCAGCCATGGATGGGATCTTGGCAATGAGGAATTCCTGGCTGGGCTGGAATTGCCAGAGCAGCTGGGGCTGCCCCTGCATCCCTGCAATGCCCAAGGCCAGGCTGGACACTGGGGCTGGAGCAGCCTGGGACAGTGGGAGGTGTCCCTGCCATGGCACGAGATGAGCYTTAAGGTCCTTCCAGCCCAAACCATTCCACAATTCCATGATAATTCCATGACCCCAGAAAGGGAAACTGACCCTGCACAAACACAGCAGGTACATGAGAAAATCCCATGAGAGAATCCCACGTCACACTCGCAGCCTCGCATTCCGCACCACCAACATYTGTGTTTTCTGGAGGGGAAAAAAATTGCATTTCCAGCCCAACTACACCAGAGAGATTTGCCTGCCAGTCCTGCAGGTCTGAAGCACCTCCAAGCTGGGTTTAGATGCTGGTGCCACATTTGCCTCTCCACACTGCCAGAGCCTGTTGAACAGGCCGGGTGCTGCGCTCTCCGTGTCCCCTCGGTCCCACACGGGCASAGGGGACTCTGCAGACCCACAGAGAGCACCCAGAACTGAGCCATGCTGCAATTCCAGCCCTGACCCACCCTAACCCTGTGCTTTTCCTGCTTTGAGCAGGGTATGCAAATCCTGAGGGAATTCCAGGCTTCCACAGCTCCTGCCACAACCCCACGTTCCACCTGCTGAAAATGGACYGTGGATTTTTATTTGCTGCCACATTTTGTTCTTCAGATCTTCCTTCACATCTCTCACCACCACCACCTCCAACTACACATGCTTCAGATTACCAGGGCTGAAGAATTCCAACCATTCCCAGGGAAATTCATCATTTCCTTCTTGAGCAAGGGACCAAAATCACAATTTACCCCTAAATCCATGGGAATGCTCAGGATGCAGAATTCATAAGCCTGAAAATAACCCAACTTTCAACTCAAAGCAACCACAAGAAGAGCTCTGAATCCACCAGCTCCTTCTAGGGAGGGAAGGGAGCAGCAYTGTTGGAATCCCTTCTCCTTCCAAAGGGAAATGAGGAGTTAAAGGATTTTCCTGGTGCCCAAGGAAGCGGCTGCAGAAGCAGCAGGAGACTCTAAAGGCTGACACCAAGAATAAACTTAATTTACACAGCATTCCTCAGCATAAATAAAACATGGGCACTCTGGGCTGTGGCTTTGCAAGTATTTTTGACCCAGAGTATGGAGTTTTCCAAGTCATCCCTGTCTGA
The DNA here is from genome assembly GCA_002167245.1 of Sporophila hypoxantha. Classification (NCBI taxonomy): domain Eukaryota; kingdom Metazoa; phylum Chordata; class Aves; order Passeriformes; family Thraupidae; genus Sporophila; species Sporophila hypoxantha. The sequence continues at coordinate 204,259 of NDFG01000049.1, read as the reverse complement.
TTCCTTTAATTAGATGGTTATGTAATGAACAGTGGGAGGGACTCAGTTCCTTCTGGATTGGCTTCCTTGGTCACACTGATCACAACCAAACGTGGTCTCTGAGTGAAAATACACTTTCATGGGTTTTCCCTTCTGTATTTGAGGCCAGGTGAATTTTGTAGGACTGAAAAAGTTGAGTTTCCCCTCCGAGTCACTGCAGGATCTGAGCAACACATTTATTATTTATAGGCACCACAGGCAGCACACAAACAATTCACACATCTGCCAAACAAAAATAACAACAAAAATAATGCTCCAAACCAAGGAGACTCCTGCTGCCAACCTCCAGCACAAAACCAGGCTCCACTCCCTGGCAAAAGCAGCACAGTCCCTGRGAAAGGGTGGAAAACAGGAAGGGAAGGAGACACTGGAATTCCCAATCCCACCCAGATGGAATCCACCTGCCATCCTGAGTGTCCTAAGGGCTTTTGTACAGCTACATCTCTTTTCCAGGAGGGAAAAACCGAGGTGGAATTTCATTGACATCAAAATGTCAGCRTGGATCAGGACAAGCTGCACCAAACACAGCCTGCAGCTCCCTGGTTCCATCTGCCAGAGCAAGGGATTCCCTCTTGGACTTCTTCTTGGATTCCTTCTCAGAGTCTGGCAAGCAACTCACCCACAACAAACCCAGAGCAGCCTCAGAGTCCTTCCCAAAAAACTGGAACGCAGCCTGAGCTCCAAAAACTGTGCAAAAATCTCTCAGACTCTGGTGAAATGCAGGGACAGCTCCTGGCTGTAGCTGTGATATTCCCAAAGGATTACAGGCTCTGAGGTTTCCCAGAAACTGAACAAATCCCAGCCAGCCCTCCCAGTGGCACTGTCCACCTGGCAACTGGATAAATTTCCCCAGTTTTGGGGAAAAAAAGCACAAGTAGAAGGACCAGAATTGGGGAATACACAAATGTTGAACCCCCCTGCAATTGCTGCAGTGGGCACAGAACAAATCTGAATTACCCCAAAGCTGGATGGTGCAGGTTTACCTGGACAGGTGAGAGGCTCCTCACCCCTGGCACAAAGCCTTGCACAATTCTGGACCTTAAAGCTTTTCTCACACTCCACTGCAGCCTTTAGGCTGGGAAGTGGTGAGGGCTTCTGGTGGGAGCTTCAGTTTGAAGAGATAAAAGACACCAGTGATGTTCTGGGTTCTGTAATTTGCAATATTTGGAAACCACAGGGGTTTTGCCAGGATTTATTTACCTGGTTTGGATTCACAGGCAAAATGAGCTGATGAAGAGATTCCTGAGAGCAGACACACAAATTTTATCACTAAAACAAGTGAGAAATGGATCAGGGCAGGGGTGTGGATCTGCACTCAGTAGTAGGAAAGCATTAAAATGACCTAACAGAAAGCTGAATTCCAAACCCTGAGAGGATGGATTCCCTTTAAACACACACAGGGACAGGGTTCCACTTCATCCAAGGGAATGGCTGGAGCTGTGTCAGGGGGTTTAGGCCACATTTTGGAAAAGGTTCTTTCCCCAGAGGRTAGTGGGGCACTCAACAGTACCAGTAAAATCCCCACTGTGCAGCAGAAGTTATTTTAAAACCCCCCTAAAAAGTGGTTTGAAATGATTTTATTAAATATCTTGGGCACTGGGTAATGGGTAACACAAAATATCTGAACTGGTTTTTTTCCCACAGATCAACTTCAGAAGCAGCCTMAGGAAGATAAAGTCCAAGGCTGAATTTCACAGAACTCCCTGCACTGAAAATCATCAACACARCCCCACCACTCCTACTGACAGCACAAAATGTTCTTATGTAGAAAAGAGKGGATTAAATTTTCTTGGTAAAAGGGATTCAGGAGCACAGCAGAGTTCACTGTGCCCTGCTGCCTTCCTGGAAGACAATTTCCCACAGCASAGAAAGGTAATGCATAAAAAATAATAATTCCCAAACCCTTCAGGAGAGACAAACTGCATGGAAACCTCCCTCTTTGGAAAAGCAATGGAAATATTCCCAGAGCTTGTGCATGCACGTGGCAGAAGYTGGACATGAGCAGCCTAGAAGGGAGATGGACACCAAGAGTGGCCCCAGTGCTCCCAGTCTGGGCTCCTCCACTCTCTTGGGGTTCCTTGGTTTCCCCTACAGGRCTGAAATATTCCAGGCCTGAGCTTGCCAGAAGTTAAATTTCCCAGTTTAAGGCTGAAGAAAGGTGATCCAGGCTCCTGAGAGACAGAAAAGTGATGGAATCCCAGCATGTGAAGAACTCCTCACACCAAAATACCCAGGGACTGCAGGTGGACATCAGAGCAGCTGAGCAGGCTGGGGCTCCTGTCCAGGGAATTCCAGACAATTAATGGCAGGAAAAGCCCCAATTAATGGCAGGAAATTAATGGCAGGACAAACCCCTCAGGAGCAAAGAGGCCTTTCCATGGAMTCACGGATTGGTGAATTTGGGAAAAGCCCTCTGAGAGCATYGAGTTCAACCATCAGCTCAGCCCTGCCATGCTCACCACCAAAGCACAGCCTCAGGAGCCAAACTGGGCACTTCCAGGGATGGGGATTCCACCACTTCCCTGAGCTTAATCCCCTAAATTTCCCATTTTCCCGATGGAGCAGCACAGAGTGCAACCTCCCAGCCACACCAAGGACTCTCACTGGCACGGCTGGCCTTTCCAGGATGGTTTCATTTAACTTCTGGAATGGGGTGGCCAAGTCACCTCTGTCAGACCACACATTTCCTAAATCCTAAAATATTCCAAGAGCTGCACAAAACCCACAGGGATGAGGCTGAGAGCTCCCACCTCGCTGTGTTTGTGGCCTGTGCACAAGAGCTCATCACAAAACCTCMCAAAAATGATGGAAAACAACCAGGATGCCACAAAACTCCACAAAAACCAGCYGAGAGACACTCTGCAAAACACCAAACACACCAAGAAACTACAGAGGGAGATGAGAGGGTTTAAATGAACCCTGACACTTGGTGGAACCATGGAATGGTTCGGGTTGGAAGGGACCAAAAATCCCATCCCATCTTCCCACCAGACCAGGTTGCTCCAAGCCCCATCCAACCTGGCCTTGGACATTTCCAGAGATGGATGGGCAAGGTTAAAACCTGGGAAAATTCAGTTGTTACAATCCTCAGCTTTCCACAAGTACCATCATCATCATCATCATCATCATGCACTTCCTGTTTCACCCTCGACAGCAAAAAAAAAAAAATAAAAATCATTGCTCCCAATTTTACAACCAGCCAAAAAAATCAATTAAAAAGATAACCAATTCTCTCGCCTATTTCCTCAATATTTGGGAACTGAAAGTTCACTGTGAGAGGATTTGGAAAGGAGCAACTGTGATGTGGATGAAGGAAAAGAAAGGATGAATTCACACTGAGAATCCTCTCAGGATGTGGGAAGAGGSTCTAAAACCATGCTCAGAGACCAGCAAGGCTTAGGAACAAAACCACAACAGCCAGGCCCTGCCTAAGGGATTAAAAATCCCAAATTCAGGAAACAACTTTTTTTTAAGGGATTAAAAATCCCAAATTTTTTTAAGGGATTAAAAATCCCAAATTCAGGAAAAAAACAATTCAGTCCAGTGAAGGAGAAAAAAATAATAAAAACATAAAGCAGAGTACCCAAACTTGAACAGAGAAAACCTCTCCCCACCCAATAAAAATCATCTGTAGCTGCAAGAAAGCTTAGACTTGGTAACCTCAAATGTAGGAAGAGTCTTGAGCTGAATTATTTCTGTCCCTTAATTATTATTTACACTAAAAAGGGCCTGAGCACCTCAGTCACAGCCAGGTCTGTGCTGAGCCAGATGTTTTAGAGCCCTTTTTTGGGTATTTTAATCCACAGCCAGTTACACCCCTTTTTTATAGGYGATTTGCAGCCCTTTTTTGGGGATATTAAATGGAGGGGAGGTGAGTGATTAACACCTTTCAACTCGCTCCCGACCTCCTGTACAGAGGGAGGAAAATTATACATGTGCAAAATGTAAAAAAAATAAAGGGAAGGGGGAAACAGGGGGTAAAAGGGGGAAAAAAGAGGGATGACAGGAAAAAAAAGGGGGGAAAGGGAGAATGAAGGGGAACTTCATCAATGAGCTCAGAGGTCTTTTCCAACCTAATTGGTTCTGTGATTCTGGGGAAAGAAATAGGAGGTGAAGGGGGAAAAAAAAMCAAAGATGAAGGGAGGAAAAAAAGGAGGCATGAAGAGGAACTTTATCAAGGTTGCACTCATTTATCTCTGAGGCTTTTTACAAATTAATTGATTATGGAGGGGAAAAGGGGAGATGAAGGGAAAAATGGGGGTAAAGGGAAAAAAATGGGGATTGAAAGGAAAAAAAGAGCGGTTAAAGGAAAAAAAGGGGGGTTGAAAGAAAAAAAAGGGGGTGAAGAGTAAAAAAATGGGGGTGAAAGCAAAAAAGTGGGGGTGAATGCAAAAAAAGTGGGTGAAGGCAAAAAAGGGGGGTGAAGAAAAAAAAAAGGGGGAGGGTGAAGGGGGGAAAAAAAGGAGGATAATGGGTGAAAAAAAAAAAAAGGGCGGTGAGGGCCAGAAGCAGGCGAGAAGGGGCTCCGAGAATAGCAGGGAAAAGGGCGAAGCAAAAGCCCGCCAATGTCTGCGGCCGCGGCCCAACTTCCCCGGCCGGCCGGGCCCGGCTCAGCCCGGGCCGGAGCTCCGAGGCCGCCCCGCACCCGCCGCCCCCCGGCCCTCGCTGCCGTGGCCGCTGCCCGCGCCGCCCGTCCCGGCCCCCCGCGCTGCCCCGGCCCCGGGCGGCCCCGCGGGCCCGGCGCGGCCGGGCGGTCGCGGCCGCCGGGGGAGCGGGGTGCGGGCGGCGGGGCCCCGCGTTGGTGCGGCTGCGCCGGGGCTGGAGGAGATTGCGCGGTAGGACGCTCACCTCAGAGCGGCTGCGCTGCGGCGGGCCCGCGCCGCGGGGCCGCGGCGGGCGGAGGGGCGGCGGCGGCGAGCGGGCGGGCGGCGCGAGTCGCCCTCGGCGCCGCGGTGGCGAGCGCGGGAGGCGGGGACCGGCGGCGGCGGCGGCGGCGGAGGAGGCCGGGGACAGCGAGAGGGGGGGAGCGGGACGTATGGCGTCATAGCGCCGCGCCGCCGCCATCTTGGGGAGGCGAGGGCGGCGGGGGCGGCCATGGCGGGAGGTCGGCGCCATGTTGGGGAGGGCGGGGGGCCGCCGCGGGGGGCGCGAGGGGCCGGCGCCATGTTGGGAGGTCGCGGCCGTTCCCGCCTCAGGGGCGCTGAGGGACGCGGGGACGCGGCGGGGCGGGAGCGCTGCTAAACCCGGGTTTGGCGTGGAAATCCAGGGAAAAGGGGTCTGAAATCGATTTATTTTGGACATATTTATGGTGGAAAATCCATTTAAATGGAAGTTACGGAAAAATCATTTTAAAATAGAGGTTTTTCATATTTTTTTTGTGAGAAAATCCAGTTTAAAAATGAGAGTTGGAAAAATCAGTTTAAAATAATTTTTTTGTCATGTTTTTGGTGTACAAATCCGTTAAAATGGAATTTGGGAAAAAACATTTTAAAATATTTTTTTGCATGTTTTTAGTGGACAAATCCATTTAAAATGGGAGTTGCGGAAAAATCAGTTTAAAATTTGATTATTTTCCCCATATTTTGTGGAGAAAATAACAGTTTTTAATATGTAAATTCCTGGAAAATGCCTTTTAAAAAGACATTTTTGAAAAAAAAAATTGGTTGGGTTTTTTTGTGTGTTTTTTTGGGTTTTTTGTGTAAAAAAATCATCTTTAGAATGTATTTTTCTTTCATTGTTTTGGCGGAAAAATCCATTTTAAAGTGGAAATTTTGGGAAAAACATTTCAAAATTGAATGTTTCCCTTTTTTTGGTGGAAAAAATACAGTTTAAAACTATTTATTTATATTTTTTTTAAGATATAGTACAAAAAATTTCCCCTTTTTTGTGGAGAACCATGTTTAAAATCTACATTTTCCCCATTTTTGTGGGAAAATCCATTTTAAAATTTATTTTTTCCCGCATTTTCTGTGGAAAAACCCAATTAAAAATACAAATTTTTTCCCTTTTCTGTGGACTTGCAATTCATCTGGACTTTCAGTGGGACTTATATATTAAGCCAATGAATTCCATGCCTTAGGGAATTGAAAAAAAAGGATTTGAAACACAGGAGGAAAGGAGCTGAGGAAAATAAAAAAATGGGTGTAAATCTGTGGGATTTTTGACTCTTGAGGTGGAACTTGATACCTAATTTCCTTGAAGCTGCTGCGTTTTTTTTTCCCTTAGGAATGACATGGAATCACAACAGGGACAGCACGAGAAGAGTTCCCGAGTTGTTTAAGAGAACTAAAGCAAAATAATTTCAGGATTCCTTTATTAAGAAAAATTGTGTTTATCCAGCGTATCTGTGGCAAAAATGCTAAGATCGTGTGGGTATCAGAAAAAAAACAATCTGGGTGAAAGGCATAAGTGAATAAAGGTAAAAATTTATTTTTCTTTGTAGAATATTCAAGGTTTGTGTAGTTCATTACTGATCTTACTGCAAAAAATGGATTTAAAATTAGTCACCCCATATATAATATATACATACATATATACATATATATATATATATGTATATTATATATATATATATAGTTATATATATGTATATTGTTATATAGATATATGTAGTTATAGATAATATAATTAATATAATATTTATTATATATACTTATTTTCATATATATATATCTACTTATATATATATATATTAGGTGGATAAATAGAGATTCTATAGAATCTGGGATGCCTGCAGGAGGAAGGTCCTGGAGAAATGTGGGAAATGTTCCCTTTTTTTTTTTTTTTGTGGAAAAATACAGTTTAAACTAGAAGTTTGGTTTTTTTTTTTTTTTAATTTATATTTTCTCTAAGATACAGTACAAAAAGGAAATTTCCTCCTTTTTTTTTTTTTTTTTTTTTTTTTTTTTTTTTTTTTTTTTTTTTTTTTTTTTCCCTACCTCTGTGAAAAGCAACAGCATGGATGTTCATGGATGATCTGGACAGGCATCATTTCCCAGTGGGACAAACCAACCCTTTCTCTTTGGAAAACTGAGCATCAGGTTCTCCTAATATTGCAGGTTGTGCTGGGCCATAATCCCATGTTAAAAAGTTGGGAAAAAACTGGAAACTCAAATGTGGCCAGCAGAAGGAAGAGAGCCATGGGAATGCTGGAGGCTGGTCAGGAAATGCCAAATTCGTGTGTTCAGGGAAAGCCTGGGGAGAAGCAACTGTGGGGAAAGGTTTTAAATGTCCCATTCCTGGTCTGGAAGGGAAAAAATCACAGGAAAATCACAGAATTGTGGAGGGAATTTCAGGATCATCTGGCTCCACTTCCCTGCCATGGGCAGAGCAGACTTCCCATTATCCCAGATTCCTGGGATGGTGGGAAAGGTTTAAATGTCCCCATTCCTGGGTCTGGGAAGGGGAAAGCCCAGGAAAATCACAGAATTGTGGAAGGGAATTTAAGGATCATCTGGCTCCACTCCCTGCCATGGGCAGAGACACTTCCCATTATCCCAGATTCCTCCAGCCTGGCTTGGGACATTTCCAGGGATGTGGAGTCCACAAGCTCTGGGACAACCTGAAAAAAAGTGAAGAAACCACTGAGTCAGAGACCACAAAGAACATTTTTCAAACATTCAACAATACATTTCTCACAGATGGGAGGGAGAGAACACAGCTGCAGATCCTTGGCCTTTTTCTTCTCTCCCTCTTTTCCAGATTGAACAGAAAACAGCATCCCCTGCTTTCCTTAAAGTTTTGGATATTACCTTTTTCTTGACCCACAGATGGGGCAACTGAGAGGTGTTTTAAAAAACTACAAATCCATTCCCCACGTTAACGTGCGTCCTTGCAGCAGGAATTGTTCAGGAACGTGCTCTGAGCTCTCTTTGCACAGCTCATCCAGAGCCAGGATGGTTTTTCCCCACATCCAGGGAGAATTTTGCTGGTGCAGTGGGTTTGAGTTTAAGCCCAGCCTTGGCCAGGCTCTGCCTTCCACGGCTTCTCTGGAGCCAACCAAAGCAAGGCTGAATGTGGGGCTAGTTCCTGTAGAGGAACCATCCCTCTGTGAGGGACTGTAGCCCCCAAATCTGGAATTGTTCTGGAGAGCTGCTGCTGGGGGATTTTGGGATTCCTGCAGCATCTCCCAACACCTGGCAGGGCTCTCAAACGCACATTTCTCATCTTTCATTTGAATATTCCCTCTCTCCCATTTAGATCCTTAAAAGTTCTCCCCTTTTGCAGGCACTCCTCAGATGTTTTCAGCTTCTTTTCACTTCTATTTTCAATTATCTATATAAATGTGGGTATACTTGGGTCAAGTTCACCACAGAATGGTTTGGGTGGGAAGGTACTCCAAGCATCTCATGTACAATTAATGGAGACCAAGATCAGGACTGAAGAAGGGAGAAATGAGGTGGGAACCTCATTTCTCACCGGGAATGGTGGAACCTCATTTCCTCACCGGGGAGGATTTTTTTTTTTCATTGTTTTTTCTCCAGTGGCTTGTTTCCCTCCTCCGGTGGCTGCTGGAGCACCTGATAATTTTCCTTTTGTACTGTATCTTAGAAAAAACACAGAAAACAAAACCAAATTTGAAAAAAAACCAAAAAAAAAACCAACAAAAAAAACCAAAACAAAACAAAAAAAAAAAAAAAAACCAAAAAAAACACAAACCAAAAACAAAAAAACCCAAAAAAACCAAAAAACAAACAAAAAAAACAACAAAAAACCACCAAAAAAACCAAAAAAATAATCCCCTGTTTTAAACTGTATTTTTTCCACAAAAAAAAAAAAAAAAAAAAAGGGAAAAAAAGGAAAAAAAAGGAAAAGGAAACATTTCCATTTTGAACTTTTTCCCACAATTTCCACTTTAAAATGGATTTTCCCGCCAAAACAAGGAAAGAAAAATCCATTTTAAATATGATCTTTTTCAACAAAAAATAGCCAAAAAAAAAAACCCCAAAAAAACCCTGCCACCAAAACTATTTTAAACAGATTTTTCCAAAATTCCTATTTTAAAAGGCATTTTCCAGAATTTGCATTTTAAAACTGGACTTTGTCACTAAAAATATGTCAAAAAAAAAAAAAAAACTGATTTAAAAAAAAATATAACTGATTTTTCCACTACTCCCATTTTAAACTGGAGTGTGGGACAGAGCTGGGAGGGCTCCTGGGAGCCCCAGGGTGACACCTTGGCCCTGCTGCCAGCACATCACACATGTGGAGCTCCCCAAAACGCGCTGCTGCCGTGGCTGAGCTGTAAATCCCCTCACCGAGGGATCCAGAGCGCTCTCCTTGGGGAGATGATTCCCTGATGCACCCTGAGCGGGATATCAGGATGCGCTCAGGAGATGCTGGTTTCGGGGAGATCATCCTGAGCGGGGATTGTTCAGGAAGCCTGTTTTGTTCTGCTGGGTTTGGGAGATCATTCTCTGAGAACCCTGAGAGGATGTTCAGGATGTGCTTGTTTTGTTCTGCTGCGGTTTTGTGGAGATCATATTCCGCTGAGACACCCTGAGCAGGATGTTCGGGATGTGGGCTTTGTCCTGTTCCTGCTGTGTTGGGCTTCTACATATCATATAGTATATTGAATATGTTGCTTTTAGTATTATAAGGTATTATGCTTCAAATATTTAATAAAGTATATGGCAACAGTTCTTATTATCCTTGTGCTGCAGAGGATCCTGTGGCTTCAGAGCCACCATACCTTCTTGCAGTGATTCTTCAGGTCCTTGCAGCAGCCATTCTGACTCCTCGTGCCTGTCTCTTCTTTCTGTCTTCTCCTCTTCTTCTGACTCCCCTTTTATACTGGTGGTCTTTCATTGTTGTGGGCGTGGTGGTTTTTAATTGGCTCGCAGCTGTAAACTACTGGGGAGATGATTATCATGGCCTCTTACAATCCTTCCTACACTGCTGGGTTTGTTGCGGAGATCATTCCCTGAGCAACGCCTGAGCAGGATGTTTGGGACTTGGGACACGCTCTTTCCTGTTCTGTTGGGTTTTGTAGAGCTGATTCCCTGAGCACCCCCAGCGAGATGTTCAGGATGCGCTCTTGTCCTGTTCTCCTGGGTATTGTAGAGCTGATTCCCTGAGCACCCTGAGCAGGATGTTCGGGATGCGCTCTTGTCCTGTTCTGCTGGGTATTGTAGAGCTGATTCCCTGAGCACCCCGAGCGGGGTGTTTGGAACACACTCTTGTCCCGTTCTGCTGGGTTTTGTAGAGATGATTCCCTGAGCACCCCAAGTGGGATGTTCGGGATGCGCTGTTTAGTTCTGCTGGGTTTTGTGGAGATCATTCCCTGAGCACCCTGAGCAGGATGTTCAGGATGTGCTCTTGTCCTGTTCTGCTGGGTTTTGCAGAGCTAATTCCCTGAGCACCCTGAGCAGGATGTTCGGGATGTGCTTTGTCCTGTTCTGCTGGGTTTTGGGGAGATGATTCCCTGAGCGGGATATTCGGGATGTGCTCAGGGAATGCTGGGTTTTGGGGAGGTGATTCCCTGAGCACCCCCAGTGGGATGTTTGGGATGCGCTGTTTTCCTGTTCTGCTGGGTTTTGGGGAGATAATTCCCTGAGCACCCCGAGCAGGATGTTTGGAACACACTCTTGTCCTGTTCTGCTGGGTATTGTAGAGCTGATTCCCTGAGCACCCTGAGCAGGATGTTCGGGATGTGCTCTGTCCTGTTCTGCCGGGTTTTGTAGAGCTGATTCCCTGAGCACCTGGAGCAGGATGTTCAGGATGCGCTGTTTTCCTGTTCTCCTGGGTTTTGGGGAGATCATTCCCTGAGCACCCCAAGCAGGATGTTCGGGACGCGCTCTTGTCCTGTTCTACTGGGTTTTGGGGAGATAATTCCCTGAGCACCCCCAGCGGGATGTTCGGGACACGCCTTTGTCCTGTTTTCATGGGTTTTGCGGTGTCCCCGCGGCTGGGCGGGTCTTCACCCAGCCCTGCCCTGGTTTTTGTCAGCAKGAGCTGCGGGGTGAGCTCCCCTGGGCAGGAGAGATAAACTGCGAGAATTCCCCAGCTCTGCCGCGCTGCCCCTCTCAGGCACTGCAGGTTTGTCCTCTGAGGTGCCCCAAAGGCACAGGCTGCCTGGTTTCCCTTCAGACACTGAGAATATCCCACAGTTTTACCCCTGTCATAGTTTTTCCAGTTCTCACACCCCTTTCTGTGGCCTTTAGCCCAAATTCCTSAGGGCTAAGCCGTGGCTGTGGTGATTTCCCYGGTGAGGAACTCACATTTCTGCAGCCACGCTAAATTTTAATTTGCTTTCTCAGCAAAATCTTATAAATGGGAGATTTATACCTAAATTTGTACCTAAACAAGACACCTGGGGCTGCTCTAAGGTCCTGCACACATTTAATCAGAGGAATCCCATCCTGAGCTGCTCTCCCTGTGTTAATTAAGATAAGCAGTCCCAGCATCGATGCAGACATTGAGGTTTGGGCAGATCAGTCCTGGGAGTCCCAGTTTAGCAGCATGAGGAAGGAAAAGTGCAGGTTGGAGGTGTTAATTGTCACCTTGTGCTGATGGAAGGGCAGCAGTGTGGGGAAGGGAGGAAAGCAACAAGAATTACAGGTTTGAAATATGTAACAATATTAAAGGGTGGCAGCAGGTGCTTTGTTACCCTAAAGAGATGAAAGGTTTTAGGGATTTTAAGGGAACAGGGATAGAACAACACTCACTTCATGGAAGATCAGTGGGTTCAGGTGAGCTCAGCATTAGCAGAGCTCTGCCACATGAATTCCACAGGAATTTGAACCACCTGGAACAGTCCTGGAGCCACCTGAGAGCTGGAGCAGCCTGGGACACGCCAAGGGACACCGGGGACATCCCCAGAGGCACTCCCAGGACATCACCAGTGTGAAGCCCACACACACCTCCTTCCATCTCCTCTYCTGAAGAAGCTTCTAGAAGAGAACTTTTAAGATGTGCTGAAACATTCTGAGAGATCCCAGCTGTGGTTCTAGGGGAGAAAAGCAAAATTTCAGCTGCCAGTGTAAGAGCTGGAAGTGGTTCCTACTCTGCTGTCTGCTTTTCTGATGGTGGGAACAGAAACTGTGCAAAGCACGTGAGGAAGGCAGTGGAAAAGGATGAGGAATTGATAAAAGTGTGCAGATTTCTAAGAAGAAAACTGTCATATATATATATATATATATATATATATATATATATATATATATATATATATATATACACACACACAGAAACTGTCAAAATATAGAGAAAGTTTGCAAAACAGAGCCATGTAAAAAAACTGAAAACTATCTCCTGGGACAGTTCCCAAAGGGCAAGCTATAATTATGAGCTACTCCCTCCAATATTGTACCTAATTTTAGGAAGTTCTTCCTGATGAACCATCTCAGGAGCCAAAACAACAGGTGACAGAAGCTGTCAAGGACCCATCAGGCTGTGTCATTTGGGAGGGGTTGGACCCCATGCCAAACTCAATGGTTACAACTGGAGTAAGAGTAAGAGCTTGGAAAGCTCCAGTACAACCCAGCAGAAGATTGGGGTGTTCCCTGTCTTAGTGGCTTGAGAAAATCAGCTGACCACCCAACCAAACCCCACAGACAGGAAATCATCATCCTCAGCAGGCCCCTGCCCTTCTCTGCTGAAAATAATTCCATTTTATACGAGTAAAATGCTCCCAGTTGCTCCTCCCCAAGCATCCCTAGTGAGGGATACCTCAAACCCAGGATGGGAAACTCACAGARCCATCACAAAAAAATGTCAGAAAGCAGGAATTCCCCCAGACAGAAATGTTACAGATACCTCAAACCCAGTTTGGGAAACTCACAGAGCCAGCACAAGCAAAGCTCACAGAGCAGGAATTCCCTCCAGACAGAAATGTTACAGCTCCAGCAAGGTCGGTCTGGCTCTGTGACATTTTGAGCTGCCCTAAGAAACCCACAGGAAGTGTCCCAGAGCAGGTTTTGTGTAAATACCAAAGGAGCCAGATCATTCCTGCTGTCCCCTGGGTGATCCAAGCTGTTGTCACTGTTGTCACCATGCCTTCAGCACACAGAGTGCCACGCCCTGCACTGTGGGAGCAATCCAGCTGAGCACACGAGGGCAAATTTATTCTACAAACCTTCTTTTTCAGACTAAAAGAAAWAAAAAGAAGTCTTAAAAAGCAAATTAATTTTTTTCAGGAATGATTTAATATAAGGAATTAGCATTTTGCCACAATTGTGACAAAGAGACAGCAGAGTTTTTTGGAAGTGGTCATAATTCACCTGCCTGTTTCCCATCTCCTTTTTATCCCTAGGACATCCCAGCACGAGCAGCTCAGCACCCACAGCTGTGCAAAGCAGGGTGAGATAATCCACATTTAAAGCCCCTTTCAGGTGTGTTGGCCATGTCAGCACTGAGAAAACTCCAGGAAACCCCAATTGCAATAATTATTGTGATTTAATTGCTTCACTGATACAACTTTAACTCAAACATCGGTGGTGTAACTTCTGATTTCACATCTCAGTGTGGACAGAAAACTCTTCTTCCAGGCTGATTATCTCCATCCTTCACAGAGCAGGCACTTCCTATTAAATGATGTGGGAAAAGTGCCCCCAAGATTTGCATCACCTACTTGAATCATCCTGAGAGAGAGAAAAAAGAATATAAATTCTGAAGTTCAATGTAATTTTTTTGCTTGTACTAAACAGTTTTAAGCATTTTTGTTTTCTCCAATTATCTGTGTGCTGCTGTCTCCCTGCTGACATTTCCTGTAGGATTGTGGGAGCACTTGGCCTATCCTTGTATTTYCAGCTATTAAAAGTACTCCAACATTCAGCAGTAAATGCAGGTGAACTTTTGGACATTTACATCAAGAATTTCCACCRAAGAGAAAATTGTTCCTTTCATGGCACAGGATTCTGCTGCAGCCATGGGTTCCATTAAATATTTCCCTCATTTTTCTTACACATTTCTCTCTTTTAGTGCCAGTTACAGCTCGAGGACAAATGCTGACACTTTTTYTGCATAAAGAAGATTTCACACTTGGTTTACTTTAGCTTAGTTGTGAATGTATCAGACATTAAATTTAAAACATTCCTTTTGATTGTTTCTCCTGAAATCTTGTGGCAATAACCTAAAACGAGCACAGCAATTTTAAAGGCCTATATTTTATTTTAAAGTAATTAAATACTTTTTAATGAAATTATGTAGAACCTAAACAAACAAACCAAAAAAAAGAGAAAAAAAAAATCAAGGAACAAGGTGGGTTTTTTTTTTTTCCAGGATCTTTTTATGGTCTGAGKCTGTTGAGGTGGGAAGGCCCTAAAAGGTTCCTCTAAGGGGACACCAAAAGAAGCAGGACTCCTGAATTCCCTGAACACCCCCAGAAAAGCACTGGATGATTACAGAGTGGATAACACACCAGGATGTAACAAAACCATCCTRATGTTCCACCTGGGAGACTTTGGTACCTGCAGGTGTCCTGGTACTACCTGCCTAAAAACCATTCCTGTGAGCTCTCAAATTCCTTTTGCTCCTTTGTATGAGAGTTACAGAAGCAAAAGAGAGGAAAAAAACATCTTATGTAATTTAAAAAATATATACAGAGAATTTGCAAAACAGAGCCTTATAAAAAGACTGTAAAATTAAGTTTTTTGTCCTTGAAATGGCACCAGGTGAGGACAGTGAAAGATAAATGAAGGAGAGAGGAGTTAACCCACTGAAAACTTTATTTTATTTCCCTCTGCTCCCACTATTTAGTGCTAACATTTAAAAAGCCTCTTGCAAGGAAGTTTTTCTTTAAAAATTCTCCATGGGAGCCTCTTTGTTATGGAGATACCTTTTATGAAGAAAAGAGTCCTCAGCTCTCCATCCTCCCTGGAGCTGGGAAATAACAGCCAGAGCAGCTCTTCAAATGAGAACGGGGACAAAGGGATCCCTGCCCCTTCTCAAGCCTTTCTCACACATCCAAAAATCCACTGTGCTTTTCCTCAGGTGAAATAATGTGGAAGGAGAAACCTGGCAACCCAGAAATGCTGGCTGCAGGGAAGGGAAAGGASAGGAAGCTTGAAACACCCTCATTCCAAATGTGGTGAATAATATATTTTATTAAACTATAYTCATAGCTATAATTTATATTTATAGTTATAATTTATATCCATAATTTATAAATATCAGTTATAATATTTATATTATTTATAATATATTATATATTATATACAAGTATAAATTTTATATTATATTTAATATATTATATAATTATAAATTATATAATTATATAAATACATATTATATTTATATATTATATTGTTTATAATATAATATTTATAGTATAAATATATATTATTTATATATTAGTATTTATATTTTATTTATATAAAGTATAATATATATTATATCTATTACTATATATAGAGTAATATATATTATTTATATAGTATAAATATATATTATTATAAATATATTAGATATAATATAATATTTATAATATAATATTTATTTCTATTTTGTTATAGTTATAATTTTTATTTGTATTTATATTTAAAATTATATTAATGTTTATATTTATTTATGTCTACACTCCCATCCCAGAGCAGCCCTGTGACTCTCCCCACCCACAAACACCCACACACCCCAACATCTCCTGTGTTTTTAGCAGCAGGGCTCTGGTACACAACTTCCTGCAGGAAACAGTGGCAGCAGAGCACAGGAAACCCCAACACTACAAGAACTGAACTCCCTGCAAGGCCTGACACACAGAACACCACAAAGTTCCCCATGCCATACAAAAGGGCATCTCCAGCTTGCAGGTTCCCCTCACAAACCTCTTTGTGGATTTGGGCTGAGCAGGATTTATTCGTCCTAAACTCGGCTTCAATCCTGCACCCCAGAAAAGCCCATCTGGGAMCCAAACTCCCACAGGTTGGGATGGAGCAGGAATAGCTGCCACTGTCACCCTGTCACATCCACAGAAGTCGTGGCACAGCCTGCAGAACTTTGGAGCAAATCCAGCCATCTGAAGTCCAAACTTTTCTTTAGAGATGTCTTTTGGTCTTTATTAACCACCAGGGAGATGGAATTACATGCAAAATTCAACTGAGAGGTAAAAGGGAAAAGGAGRGGAAAAAAAGAAAAGTGTTTCATTACTGAGTTTGGGAATTTTGGGAGGGTTTTTTCATCTGCTGTCAAAGAAGTGAATGGCAACTTTTCAGATGCCCTGGAAAGCAGAGTCTTTGTCCTCTGCACTTCACTGCTCACCATCTGCTGAGTTCAGTGGCATCATGCTGAAATCAGAATTTTTTGTTAAAGAGRGAACAAAATTATTATTTAATCAATATTCCAGCAAATTTTGGATGCTGGAACTTGGAGTTTTGAAACCATTGTAGCTCCWGTTTACCACAGATGTAAAAAATGGCCTTGCTCACTTTTAACCATCCTTAACCACATTGAGCAGTTCCTCCTTCAGTACTAAGAAACATCCGTCCCTAAAAGCCCTCTGTACTAAATATATAATGCAAAAATCTAATATTTTTGGGGTTTAATTAATTTCT
This sequence comes from Sporophila hypoxantha, assembly GCA_002167245.1. Lineage (NCBI taxonomy): Eukaryota > Metazoa > Chordata > Aves > Passeriformes > Thraupidae > Sporophila > Sporophila hypoxantha. Next base: position 187,733 of record NDFG01000049.1, on the reverse strand, counting down.
TAGCTGGAGATGCTGAATACAGAGGTTGCAAGAGATCTCTGGCTTTAGCAGGCTGATGAGTGGAGCTGCTGTGACCAGAGACTTCCTGGTGGGTGGTGGGGAAGTGAGAACACAGAGAAGGCTGAGGAGGAGATGTAGGTGCACAGCTCAGAGCAGAGTGGAAACCACATCCCTGCGTCATCAGAGGTGGCCAGCTGCAGCTCACCAGCAGGGAAACAGGAAATCCAGCAGCCTGCTGTCCCTCCTGAGGACATGGSTTACTGCTGAACACTGGGCTGGGKTGATGGCTGGACTTGGTGATCTGTTCCAGCTTGGAGCTTTTCCATCCTGTGATTATTTTCTTGATGTGTTGTGAGAGACTGAAGTGGCTTGTGGATTAGACATTGCTAAAATCATCAATCAATCAATCAATCATCAGTCATTTTGGCCACAAACAAACTTTGGTAGSAAACTGCAAAGGAGCTGCTGTCCATCTGTGACCACCAGAGCCACTCCTCCCCAAACACCCCAATTAACAGGAATGGTGGATTTTGAAGCTGTCAGCTCAAATGTTTAATTTTGTCCAGTTATGCCAGGTCTGGGAGGAAGGCTGGATCCATGAGGGTGTYGGCAGACAGACTGTGATGCTGCCAGCTCACACATTCAGGGAGCAAGTTACCATGTGCAAAGGTGCACAGCCCAGAGCAGGCTACAAACTGATAAGGGAGCCCTTATCAGCTCTGAACAGGGCACTGCCTCTTTGTCCCTGCCCAAGGGAACTCATGGGGTAACTGCCCTGCCCTGGAACATGGGGACATTCACAGGTAGCCCCAAGGTGTTCACCTCAGCCACAATGGGCTGAACTGTGCTGAYATCAAAGGCAGCTGCATCACTTTGAAGGTGTCAAAGAGTCCCCAAGTGTGCCATGACCCACAGCATTCCATCATCCAGGGTGAAACTCCCCACTCCAGGGGAGGCACCTGGGACTTCCCACTGAGCCCGAGTGAACACAAACACACATTTTGTGTTCTGTGCCTTTCTCCCACAACTTCTTCAAGATTTCCCCTCATCCACTGGTGGATCCACTCTGTGACCACCAACAGACACTGAGATTGCAACCACCAAGTCTCATCACAAGACCTGTGGGTGGTGAGATCCTCCTCCTCTTATCCTTTCCCTCTCTTTTTCCYTCTATCACATTTTCTTAAGTGTTACTTTTATACTTTCATATTTTCATATTACTATAGATAGTAACAGCCAAAATGGCTACAGGGCTGTTTTCCTCTGCAACCAAATTGCTCTAAATTAAACCCTTCATATATTACATACATATATAATTATTAAATCCTATATATATTTTTTTTTTCCCCAAACACCAATTTTACCCTTGGCTTTCTAGGGTGGGTTGTACCACATATAGGTGAAACAAACCCAGTGGAGTTTGCAGCAAGCTACAAATGACAGCAGCTGGCTGACCAGCAATGCCACCAGTTATGATTTTCCCTGGTCAAAACCTCCTCAGAGAGGGAATGTTTCAGGCTGGAGAAAGAGCACCAGGATTTCCAGGCCTTTATTGGCTTGGGTTGATGATAATTGACTGTTACCTGGAAGCCAGAGGGGTGSAAATGTCTGGCAGAGATGCACAGCTCCTCTCAATGTGGTGCTTCATGGKTTCTCCAGGGCTGTGTTGAACACCCTGGAGGAGATGCAGCAAAAGGGCTCTGAATGTGACACAGAGCTCGTGGTGTCCAGCCAGGATGTKTGGGCTGAGGATGGTCACAGTGAGTGACAGCCTGGGCGTGGGGGGCCATCACCACCTCTGCTGGGTGTAGCAGAATCCCTGACAAGGCCTAAGTCACATTCCCTGGATCACTGGGGATGGAAAAGACCTCCAAGATCATCCAGTCCAACCCCTGTACGAGTCCCACCTTGTCCCCAGCCCCAGAGCTCTGAGTGTCACCTCCAGGAATTCCTGGGACACCTCCAGGGATGGCACTCCAGACTCCCTGGGCAGCCCCTGCCAAGGCCTGACCCCCTTTCCATGGGAATTCCTGCTGGTGTCCAACCTCACCTCCCCTGGCCCAGCCTGAGGCCATTCCCCTGCTCCTGTCCCTGTTCCCTGGAGCACAGCCCGACCCCCCCTGCTGTCCCCTCCTGGCAGGGACTTGTGCAGAGCCACAAGGGCCCCTGAGCCTCCTTTGCTCCAGGCTGAGCCCCTTCCCAGCTCCCTCAGCCCTCCTGGTTCTCCAGACCCTTCCCAGCTCCCTCAGCCCCTCCTGGTTCTCCAGCCCCTTCCCAGCTCCCTCAGCCCCTCCTGGTTCTCCAGACCCTTCCCAGCTCCCTCAGCTTTTCCTGGTTCTCCAGCCTTCCCAGCTCCCTCAGCCTCTCCTGGTTCTCCAGCCCCTTCCCAGCTCCCTCAGCCTCTCCTGGTTCTCCAGCCCCTTCCCAGCTCCCTCAGCCTCTCCTGGTTCTCCAGACCCTTCCCAGCTCCCTCAGCCTCTCCTGGTTCTCCAGCCCCTTCCCAGCTCCCTCAGCCTCTCCTGGTTCTCCAGACCCTTCCCAGCTCCCTCAGCCCCTCCTGGTTCTCCAGACCCTTCCCAGCCCCCTCAGCCCCTCCTGGTTCTCCAGCCCCTTCCCAGCTCCCTCAGCCCCTTCCTGCGTTCGTCCAGGACCCTTCCCAGCCCCCTCAGCCCTCCCCACACCACTGCCTCTGCCAGTCCTTCCTGAGCTCAAGGGGGTCTCAGGGACTCCCCATCCCTAAGGAGTGGCACAGGGTGGGTGAATCCAGCCCCAGCACATCCCTGCCCCTGGAGGCACAGCACTCCATCCCACACAGACCCACAGGGTGAAGGGCCACGGCTGAARTGACAATGGCACTTGTCCCCTGCCACTTGTCACTGTGCGTGAGCTGCAACCGAAGTGTCTTTGTAGGACACAGCAGGGGCCAAGAAAAAGAGCAGAGACACTGGGATTTGAGCTGAGCACTGCCGAGGGCAGGACGGGTTTAATCACAGCAGAGTCTTCACCAGGGAGTTTGGTTCTCACCTCCTTCTCTTCCCCTTCTTCTTTTTGACAGAGCCAGGCCAGGGGTAGCCCCGGAACTGCAGGAAGGTGGCGGCGTTGTGACAGATGTAGTAAGCRTTGAGCATGGCAGCTGAGCTGAAGAGATCCACTGCCAGCCCTTCCTTCTTTACACCCTTTTTGGAGCTTCTGCCTTTGCCACCCTTCTTGCCTTTGCCACCACCCTTTTTGTCTTTGCCACCTTTTTTAGCTTTGGGTGCCTGCAGAGAGAAAACGACCACAAACCCACTCAGTTCTGGGGCTTTGTTGTCTCACTTTTGGGTAGAGGACTCCAGGTTGAGAGACTGAGAGAGCTGGGGCTGCTCAGCCTGGAGAAGGGCTCCAGGGAGAGCTTCCAGCACATCCAGGGCCTGCAGGGGCTCCAGGAGAGCTGCAGAGGGACTGGGGACCAGCCTGCAGGGACAGCACCCAGGGAATGGCTCCCACTGCCAGAGGGCAGGCATGGATGGGATCTTGGCAATGAGGAATTCCTGGCTGGGCTGGGATTGCCAGAGCAGCTGGGGCTGCCCCTGCATCCCTGCAATGTCCAAGGAAGGATTGGAGCACCCTGGAGATGGGAGGTGTCCCTGGAATGAGCTTGGAGGTCCTCTCCCACCCAAACTGCTCTGGGATTTCTGGGATTTGGGACACAATCCAATCCCGAGGGATTTTTATGGAAAATGGGGAGAGAAAAGAGAGGAAAGGAAGGGAAGACCCTTCATGGTTTGGCTGAGATTCCAAGTGAAGCCCCTGGGTCCATGAATGTCTTGGAGAGGAGATGGATCCAATGTCAGGCTGGGAGAGGCTGGGAATGTTCCCCTGGAGAAGGAAGGCTCCAGGGAGAGCTTCCAGCACATTCCAGGGCCTGCAGGGGCTCCAGAGAGCCTGCAGAGGGACTGGGGACAAGGCCTGCAGGGACAGCACCCAGGGAATGGCTCCCACTGCCAGAGGGCAGGCATGGATGGGATCTCATTCCTTGTTTGCCCAGGGTCTCTGGTGGATTTTGTGAGCACTTGTAGGCTCCTGGTAGGAATTCAGCCTGTAGCTGATCTTTCCAAATATAAAAGATGCTCACAGGCTTTATATGCTATGTACAGAATTTTACAGCCTGCAGCCAAGAAGGAAAAAAGCTAAAAATCAGAATTAGGTTTGCACTTGCACACAAAGTGAATTTGGGCAGGTCAGTTCTGTCCTGCAGCTGTGGGAAGGAACATTTTGGATATTAACCCTTTTCCTTAAAAAGGTGTTACCAACACTTCTGAAGGATCAAAGGTGTTTTACCATGGCTGGGTCTTTTGATGGAGCAGCCTGGAGTTCACATCAAGCTCTGCAGATGGACCCTGCAAGACAAAATTACACGGTTAGTTACACAGCATAAAGCACCTGTGTCTGTGTTGATCCCCACGAAACTTTGAAGAGAAAAAGGGAAAAAAAAAAATAATCCCTTGCAAAACCAGGGTCATSCCCAAAAGCTGATACTCACCTGTGAAATCAGCTGCTAATTGTCAAACTCCAGGACTCTGAGCTTTTCAGCAAAGCCCTCGAGGTTTACAATCACAGAATGTTGGACAAGACCTCCCAGACCAAGTCCAGCCGTTCCCCAGCGCTGCCAGGGCCACCACTGACCCCGAGTGTCCCCAGGTGTCCCCAAGTGCCACATCCACGGGGCTTTGAAACCCCTCCAGGGATGGGCACTCCATCCAGCCCTGCAGCTGTGCGAGGGCTGGACAAATCCTTTAGGGAAGGAATTTTCAGGACACCCAGTCCAAACCCCTGGCACAACCTGAGGCTGTTTCCTCTTGTTCTGTCCCTGTTCCCTGGGAGCAGAGCCCGACCCCCACTTGGCTGCACCCTCCTGTCCTGTCAGGGAGTTGTAGGGAGCGAGCAGCTCCCTCCGGAACCTCCTTTTCTCCATCTGGGACCTCCTTTTCTGCCCCAGCTCCCTCCGTCCCCGCCCCGTGTAGAAAAGGCAGACTCTCACCGTCCTGTCCTCGCAGTTTTGAAGAAACCCCGTCCCCCCTCCCCTCCCACGGCCGCCATGGCCGCCCCACCCTCCCCTCAGCGTCCCGTTGCCATAGCGACCCCGGGGGCGGGGTCTGATGCTGATTGACAGCCCCATGTCCAATCCGCTGCTGACGCACCCGCCCATCGCCCAATCAGCTGTCGGGGGGCGCTTCCCGCCACTGCAGTGGTCAGGGGGAAAAGGGCGGGAAAAGCTGTGAGGGGCSTGAGGGGAGCGGCCGCCGCCATCCCCGCCCCAGTCCCACCCTCAGCCAAAAACCTCCGAAATGTCCCGAGGAGGCGAGAAAACCCCCACCACAACAACCTGGAGCTGAGAGCACGAGGGGAGCAAGTCGTGCTTTCCAAAGGTCTTGGAAAGACTGGCGTTTGGTGGACTGTTAGTGAAATATTCACGTTATTGCTGTGTGACATGGGGGAGGCTGTTTAAATACCTAGCTCAGCTTCTTTCACCATAAAAATATTTAAAAAACAAACCAAACTCTGCTTTGCATCCTCGCAGAGCCACAGCTCCGGACAGCAGGTCCTGAAAATGACGTGTAATTGAAGTTGGATATTTCCAATAAATCCCCATAAACTGAGGCCTGAGACACAGGGAATCGGTGGAGGTGAAGGGGGCTGAGGGAGAGATAGGGACATGAAGGGTTCATTTTGTTCTCTGCACCTTTTTTAGACACAACAATTTTATCCAAGGGTAGTAATGCTTCTAAATGTGGGGTGATTTTTAAATTTGGGAAAAAATATGGGAGAGAGGAGTCGGTCCTGCATCCCTCAGCACCAGATTTTCACTTGCAAAGCACTAAAAAAATAGGCACAAGTGAAAAATATCAGTAGGGGCTGAATTCCCTTATAGAAAAAAAAAAACAACTCATAATTGCAGTATTGCCAAACTCCAAGAAACACATCAGCGAGTCTGCCTGGATCATGGGTTTATTTTTACCTTTAACATTAACCTCTCTAAATGTGCAGCTCTCTGCTGCATAAGTAAATTTCCTTCCTTCTTGCCTAATAAAAAGTCTTGGTTGTGTAGCTCAGGGAAAAAGTCTGCAGATTTGGGAGTAAAATTCTCTTGAATGAGCCTTGGATAATGAAAGAAAAAATGAAAAAAAAAATTAATTTCCACTCTGTTCAGGGAAATTCTGTGTCATCTGTATTAACAAACCACACAGCATAAAAGAAACAATCATAATTACACTAATTATYTCATTTTAGCACAGACAACTGTCAGGAGGCCACGTTATAATTATTGAGGAAAAAGGAAGGCACAGAGCACTGAAATGTTCAATCAAGGAGACAGAAATCATCCTGTGCAGTCAAATGTTGTGTTTTGTGGCAGAGCTTGGACCTGGCTGCAGAACAAGCTGCTGTTTACACATGCAAGGCTTTGATAAATAATTGAGGGAAGCTTCTCAAACTCCAGAGTATAATAAGCCTGACCTCATCCAGTCACTTCCGTGGTTACAAGTGGATAAATACAGAGTCAGCCAGGACATCTCTGTGTTGTTATTTTTAGGGAAATATTCACAGGAGAAAAAGGAAGGATTTTTTTTAACACTGCCAGACTGAATGGATAAAGGCTAAACCCCCCCTTTTTTATCACTCTCTCCTTTTCTCAACTCTGAAAGGAACTTTGTATCTTTGTAGCCTTTTATCCTTCCCTGAAATTTGCATTAAATTCACSAAACAGCTCCAGAGTTGCTTAGAGAAATTAATAACTTAATTCTGTATGTTTTACATCCCTAGGAAACAGCAAGAATCTACAAGAAAACAGAAGAATCGATGCTGAAGTGCTGAAGAAAGGTCTCACCCACAGCAGAACTTCAAGCAACCACCTGTAGGGTGAAAAAAACCAACAAAAAAGAATTCTTTATTGCAATTACAAYGGGAACTGGGATCACTGGAGGCTTCCTGGAACCAACAGTCCTGCTGGGGTGAGATAACAGATGTTCCTCCAGCTGTGCAGAAACCACCCAAAACTTTGTTCTGAAACTGCCTTGCTGAACATATAAAATGATAATTCCTTAATTGCTGCCCCCCAGCTCTTCTGAGMATTTTTAATCAGTAGAAAATCCTCATTGTGAAGCAAGAAAAATTTGAAACTGCTGCTTGCTTGCCAGGATGGGACATAAATATTTYAAATAAAGGTGTAGCCTCTCCCTAAGTCATATTTTAATGCAGAGGTTGAGGTTTTCTGTGGAGATCTCTCTCTGAGAAGCAGAAAATTTGGTGGTGATGGTGTGAATAAATTGTAATCCAGGATGAGTTTGTACCATCATCCACCACCCAGAYATTCAGGTAAGAATTTGTGCTTCTAATCTCGCTCAGTAAAAATAACAGGCACTGAAAAGCACAATTTAAATATAAAATACAGAAAAATGTACATTGGGTATGCACTGTTTGTTTTTTTTCCAACATATTGTGGAGAAAAAAGACACTTTGGAAARAAAAGAAAGGTTTGAGCAAAATACYAAGGGCTTTTCTAAGTATTTTAGKAATTAATTCARTTTCTCCTTGAGGGSAGATGGGCAGGGGTGAGGGCTGAGTTTGGGGGATGTTTTTATCCTTAAAAAATAATAAAAAAGAAGCATTTAAATTAAGACACAGGAAGAAAAAGCTTAAATAAAGAGGTGTCCTTTAAAAGTTGGTTTATTTTGAACAAAAGCATATTTTGAAAGGCTTTAAAAGGCTTAATGCCATTTCCATGAACAAGGCCTTGGACAAACCCCATGAAGGAAACATTCCCAGGCTCATTAATTATTTAAGCAATTAGCACAAATCCTGCCATAACAAACACTTGTTTATTTAGGGCTTCCCTGCCCTGTATGAACACACGATGCTTTGACAAATGCCTCCCTCATGCAATGCAGCTTTACCCAAGCGTAGTGTTCATTATTTAATTTAAGTATGAAGTTATTAAATTGACAGAAAGTTTACAGCTCCATATCCTATTCATCCTGAAAGTTATGGACCACAGAATCCACTCTTTTCCTCATAAATTGTTCACCAAAGCACCTTCCCTCCCCACCCTAAGACCTGGCACAGACATTCCCCCAAACAAACAAAATTCTGTGTAAAACTTGGGTTGTTTTAYGTGGTACTTGCTGTCCCCTCAGGGCTGGAAGGGCTGCAGAGGATGTGGAATCCCARTGACACTCAGGGAGGAGAGAAAAGGGATCTCCAAGCACCACAGCTGGGACCTGCACAGCACAGGGGGGCTGCAATAAAGGTGAGTGAGGGTGGAGGAGAGCAGAGCTGCAAAGGTGACAGGTGGGTGTCCAGGGGACATGCAGGACCTGGCCCTGGTGGCACCAGAACTCTGAGCTGGGCTGTGCCACCCCAGCAGTGCCAGTTGGAGGAGAGCAGAGCTGCAAAGGTGACAGGTGGGTGTCCAGGGGACATGCAGGACCTGGCCCTGGTGGCACAGGGCTCTGAGCAGGACTGTGCCACCACAGCAGCAGCAGTGCCACCCCAGCAGTGCCAGGTGGAGGAGAGCAGAGCTGCAAAGGTGACAGGTGGGTGTCCAGGGGACATGCAGGACCTGGCCCTGATGGCACCAGAACTCTGAGCTGGGCTGTGCCASCCCAGCAGCAGCAGTGCCAGCCCAAGAACAACACAGAATGCTGCCTCCATCCCATGCCAGTTCCTGGCAGCCCCGGGGTGGCAAGGTGGTGTTGGAAGCACATCAGCAGCCAGAACAGACCCAAACAAAGGAGCGTGGGGTGTGCGGGAGGGATGGAATTCCCACTGGGAATCCTTTCCTTACCCCCAGCCTACACGGAGCCACACCTGGGCTCTGAGCTCACTCTGCAACCCGTGCCTTATGGTGTCCAAGGAGTCACAGGATGACCTCCAAAAAGAGGCGTCTGCTGGGCACACAGAGACCTGGTCTCTTTGGAAAGGGTAAATTTTTTCCCCCAGCTGTGCTAAAAACCCCCAGATCCACCCCAGCCCTGGCACCGCCAGCCCTGAGGGCGGCGGGAGCGGGGCAGGCGGGGCCGGGGCTGTCACTGGCAGTGCAGCAGCTCTTCCCAGCGGATGGGCTGCGAAAACACCTCCCGCTCCAGCCACAGCTCGTAGGAGTAGTGGAAGTCCTCGGGCAGCTCCAGGCGCTGGCCCAGCACGCTCTGCAGGCAGTTGTCCACCGGCGCGAACTCCGAGTCCTGCGGCTTGTCGTACCTGCGGCTGTTGAAGGCTTCGATGTTGGCCCTCAGCGTGCACTCCTCAGCCTGGAAATCCCACGGCCTGGCGTCGATGTCTGCGGGAGAGGAGGAACAACACCCAAATAGTGTGGGAAACACCACTCTGACAGGGTTTGAGCAAAAGAAAGGCTGAAGGTTTCACGKGAATTAACCAGAGTCACTCTAATTATTATTATTATTCCTAACCAAATCCCATTATGGGTGCATTTTCATTTAAGATATCCCATAAAAATATAATTACTCCTGCATTAAGGACTGTTTGAGATATCCCATAAAAATGTAATTATTCCTGCTTTAAGGACTCTCTATAATTATAATTATAATATTATTTTTTCACAAAGACCCCACCACTTTTACTGAAAACCTTCACTRACCACTGAAGCAGGGATGAAGATTTAAAACATTTAAAACCTGGTGAGCTTATTATGAGCTCCTAACCATAAATATTTTAAAATTTGGGCAAATGTAGCTATGAATGATATTGAAAAGCTGCAATAACCATGACATTATGTCATATTATATAAACCTATAACATGAAAAGAATCCCGGTATTTTCAAAGCTGGCTTTCACCAGCTCTAAATCTGACGGTGCTGAACRGTGCCATGAAACTTCTGGAAGAAATGCCCAGCTGTGACAGGAATTTTAGAGGTTTTGGGCCAAAGCAAGTGAAGCAAAGTGAAGCTTGCAAAGGCAYGGGCAGAGGGRCAGGGCAGCRCTCACCGTTGCCGTAGGCCCAGTCRTCGTTCATGCGGTGCCGCACCTTCTGGTAGATGGCAGACATGGTCTTCATGTTGCTCTTCCTCCACTGGCGCCCCAGGTACTTGGTCTGGATCTTCAGCAGCTTGAGCACGTAGAGCTGCATCATGGCCTGCTTCACCTTCAGAGCCCGCTTCAGGATCGGGGCTGATTTAAACACCACCAGCATCTGCCAGGAGAGCAACACCCGTCAGTGCAGGGTGCTCAGGGAGCCACACAAACAAACATCTGGGCTGATATGGGCACCAACACCTGGGAGCCACACAAACATCTGGGCTGATGTGGGCACCAACACCTGGGAGCCACACAAACAAACATCTGAGCTGATGTGGGCACCAACACCTGGAGAGCCACACAAACACTGTCTGGGCTGATGTGGGCACCAACACCTGGGAGCCACACAAACATCTGGGCTGATGTGGGCACCAACACCTGGGAGCCACACAAACATCTGGGCTGATGTGGGCACCAACACCTGGGAGCCACACAAACATGTGGGCTGATGTGGGCACCAACACCTGGGAGCCACACAAACATCTGGGCTGATGTGGGCACCAACACCTGGGAGCCACACAAACATCTGGGCTNGGGGCTGATTTAAACACCACCAGCATCTGCCAGGAGAGCAACACCCGTCAGTGCAGGGTGCTCAGGGAGCCACACAAACAAACATCTGGGCTGATGTGGGCACCAACACCTGGGAGCCACACAAACACTGTCTGGGCTGATGTGGGCACCAACACCTGAGAGCCACACAAACAAACATCTGGGCTGATGTGGGCACCAACACCTGGGAGCCACACAAACATCTGAGCTGATGTGGGCACCAACACCTGGGAGCCACACAAACAAACATCTGGGCTGATGTGGGCACCAACACCTGGGAGCCACACAAACAAACATCTGGGCTGATGTGGGCACCAACACCTGGGCCTTGTACACCACAAACCCCCAGGAGGGAGAACAGGAGCGTTCAGCACAACCAACACTCTCTGCACAGGCTTGAGGGTCACAGAAATAATGTTATTTGCAGGAGAAAAAGTATTTCTGTATTCAAGGCTCAATCTGTGAAAGARAAAAGGGAAGATGATGAAGAGCAGAAGCTCCAGCACTTCCACAAGGAACCCTGAGCACAAGGCCAGGCTGAACCTGCTGTGTAGAGCCAGGGAGATGCTCCAGGTGAAGCASTGGAGGGTCTCAGGGGGAGGGGACACCCCCTTACCATTGTCCTCGAGTGTTTCCACTTGGTCAGCTTGTTGAGGATCCTCAGCAAGTTAATGCAGGAGAACAAATTCCTCCAGCAGAACTGGTTGTTGTCTCCAGCTTCCTGCAAGGGGAGAAGTGCAACCCTGACCACAGCGTTCATCAGCACCGCCACAGAGATGTCCTTAGGCAGAAATCTTTATTGTGTGCATGAGTCTTATTTCTGAGGGAGGACAAGCAGCAGAGCTTCCTCCTCAGTTTGGTTTTCCCCAGAATCTGCTGATGATAACCCTTCTGAAACATTCCAATTTTAATCTGCTTTTAATTTAGAGCAGGAGCTAATCATGGGATAATTATTCCATCATGGGAAATATATTTTGTGCTAGATTTGTGTTCTTTGTTTACAGCCAGAGAGCAAATTTCAGCCTGATGATCACCACTGCTTTTGGTAACTGTATCAATTAAYTCATGCTTAGGGCACACATTTCCAGGAAAAGGAAATCACAGATCAGCACAGGATGACAAATAGCAACGTTTGTATCAAGAGGATGAGACCTTTCTGTAACAAAAMCCCCTCCAGCTGAAGTGCTGCTGAGACATTGTTTTAAATATAAGGTAACTGTAAACACCCCCAGCTCCAGTTTGTGGAAATACTGCCTGTGGCACTTGGAGATTTAATTCCACTTCTGCAGTAACTTGCTCCCTGTTTGAACAGCTCCAATGTCYCACAAAAATCCTGTTTGGGGATTAGTGCACAACAAGGGCTGCTGAATTTATAAACCACTCACAGCCAGCTACAGCTTTCTTAACTCGGGGCAAAAACTCAACCCAWTCCACCCTCGGGAGGGGTTTGAAAGCAGATTTACCCAAGAAAATCCCACCAGCACAACCCCTTGGCTTTTAAAGGCAAGTGCCAGCCAGAATCAAGGAATCACTGAGKCTGGAAAAGACCTCCAAGGCCACCGAGTCCAAGCTGTGCCTGATTCCCACCTTGTCCCCAGCCCAGAGCCCTGAGTGCCACCTCCAGGGATTCCTTGGACACCTCCAGGGGTGGGAATTCCAAACCTCCCTGGGCAGCCCCTGCCAATGCTCGAGAGGCAGCCAGAGGTGGGATGTCACCAGGATGTCACCAGGATGTCACTGAGGTGCTCGTGGATGCTGGCTGGTGCTTTGGGGGTCCCAAACTGCAGTGCCCCTGCAGTGTCACATTGTGCCCAGGCCTAACCTTCACCCTCTGCACAAAGAAATTTYCCCAAAGGTCCCAGTGGAATAAGGCAGTGTCCATTTCTTAGGCTGATGGATTTGTTTGTCACCAGTYTGATGTTGTCTCTACAGGTYCAAGGAGGGAGGGTCTTTCCATCAGATTTATGGGAGGAGGGAACAGGCCAAACAGGCTTTAATACCCCTTCTAAGGGGTGGGTTAAGCCCTTTGCAGACCCCTCTGGAGTGACAGGAGAGGGCAGATGGGGACTGGCCAGGATTTTGAATCCCCCATCACCTCAGCCACTCCTGATTTACACCAGGTGGGGACAGCAGTTWCCCCACAGCCCCCCTTGGGAGACAGCAGAGCTGGACTCATCCTGGCTCTCCTTGGGATAACCAAACACACATCACTGTGCTCAACCCACRGAGAGCAGAATCATCTGTGACATCCTCTGAGAAATGTGTTACGCTGGGGTGTTGAAATCACTCATCAGAGTGACAAAAATAGCTAAAACAACGCATGAAGTGCTGGCTGAAAAAAATATAAATATGTGCACAAACGTATGCCTCCAGTAGCAGGGTGTGTCTGATTCCTATTAAATCCTTACTCCCATGGCTATCCTCCCAAAGATGAACCCTCATGGTAAAATTCAAGTTGGTTTCTGCACATTTTCTAATTAAACTGCTCTCCCTTGAGGATAACGTCCATGTCTGCTGGAGGAAAGAGAAAGGTGCTGTCCTTGAACGTGACAGCTTTTAAACTGTCCAGACCCTACTGGGAATATTTTCCCTAAAAACGCTCAGTTTTCTCCTACAGCCTTAGGGCTGATTGTGAGGATTGCACAAGCCATGAAACCCTCCCTGAAGYGTCACTAGATGTCCCCATCGGTCCAGGATACGGCGGAGTCTGGCAGGGCTGGATGGGGACATCCAACCTTCAGCAGCCTGTGGACCTGGGAAAATCTCTCTCTCTGATGATTTTGACCTTTGCACACCTAAGGAAAGCAACACAGGCCTCAGATTGCAGCAGCACCATGAGATCATCCCTGCCCGGAGTGGATTTGCTCAGGATCCTTCTCAATGAATTCCCTGGCCATTATTTCCTGTTAACCCCAAAGCTTTCCCCTGTGCTAAGTCCAACCTCCTCTGTAGTTAATTATTGTAATTATGAACCTGCCAGCATTATTGTCCCATCTGTGGTCTATGTGTTTGCCCAGCCCATCCTCTGGCCAGTCTCTGGAATACTTAAGGCTCCTCTCCATAGGGAATTTGGTTCATTCTTTAAACTGGTATCTCATAGCACAGGAGTGCTCAGAGCAACTGAAACCTGGGAGGCAACACCCTCTGGGTAAACATTGTTTCAAAGCACAAGAGTCTTGGCTTGTCAGAACAAGAGGAAACAGCCTCAATCTGTGCCAGGGGAGGCTCAGGTTGGACATCAGGAAGAATTCCCCATGGAAAGGGGGTCAGGCCTTGGCAGGGGCTGCCCAGGGAGGTTTGGAGCTCCCACCCCTGGAGGTGTCCAAGGAATCCCTGGATGTGGCACTCAGGGCTCTGGGCTGGGGACAAGGTGGTTCTTGATTGAATCATCAATCATCAAGATTGGACTTGATGATCTTGGAGGTCTTTTCCAAGCACAACGATCTTGGGATTCTGTGATTCTATTCTGTCAAAGGGAAACCCCTAAACCCAGCTATTTTTATGGGGTGCCCAACACCAGCAGTGCCTCTTCCCYACTTCCTCACAGCTGACAGTGATTCAGAATAGTGATGGAAGGGATTTTCAAATCTGGAGAGGAAAAAAAGTCCAATTTTGGCAAGGTGGGGGGCTACAGAAAAAGAAGACAGAAACAGAAAACCCAAATCCTTCCTCATGCTGTCACAAAGAGCAATCCTGGCCACAAAAACCCTTTCTGTGCTGCTTACCAGGCTTTCTGCTGTGAGCTCAGGCAAGTCACAGACCGTGCAATGTGGATAATCCAGGACAGAGATGCTGCAGGAAACAGGAAAGAAAGGGCTCATTAGCCAAATGTCACCAAATGTCACCATTAGGCTGGACGTGACGTACACATGTGATCAGGGTCTAAGAAGAAAAAAGTTTTTTATTCTGCATGTTCTCTAGCTTGTATACTCTTAACAAAGTGTGATCTTAAGTCATTAACTACATCACAATAACTTATTATATTCATTGGTGCAAAGCAATTAACATCAATAAAATTTAGCAAAAGTTTTAAAGAAATTTAATAAGGCACATATACACATCTACTTAGGCACGTAGCCAAGCTTACAAAAATTTTCATGTATCTTTTCTAATCTGTTTCCATGCTGACAGCCTTGTCTTCTTCTTTGCTATGGATACACTCAAAAATCCTCAATTGTTATTTGTTCTATTAACTCAGCTTTGCTAGCAGGCCAGCTGTCAAGCCCTTCTATACTACCAATTAACATGAGAGAAATTTTAAGGTGATCTGTATGATCATGCCCAGGAATCTGTAAAACTCTTCCTGCTCTGTGCCTGGAAATGCAACAAGTGATTTGGGTGGGGAACAATCCCATCCCCAGCACGTGAAGCAGCCGTGCTGATGGCACAGACAGCACCCAAAGGGGATCCCAGCCTCAGCACTGCCTCAGCCTCCAGATTAATGGAGCATGTCGATGCCTCCTGGCTCCAAAGCTCCATCCTGAGTCCATTAATAAGGACTCAAAGGATTTGGATCCATTAAGACAGGACAGATSAGTTACTAATATGCATATTTAAAAAGGGGRAAAAAGTAAAYAAAATAGATYTGAKGTTCACAGGGAGGCATCTGGTTGGCAGCAAGAAAATTCATGGTGATGAATACTTAGAGTATCATGTTTTTCAAAGGCTTCCAGGCCTGTGGAATTTGTAAAAGTAGTCAATGAAATACACCCAGAACTGGAATTTACACCTCCCTGGCTCAGAGTGTCCAGCTGCACATCCCACCTCATTTACAGGTGCATTTCCTGCCTSTGAAACCAGAGAATCCATCCCAGAGCGGAGGAGGGAGCTGAGTGCTCCTGGGATACATTYCCTCCTCACTTAAAAAACACAGGACCAAAAGTGGAAATATTTACAGCAGGAGGATCAACATATTACTTCCTGTTTTTCTATGCRTGCCKCCTCGCACAGACACAACCATACCGTGCAGGAGACAGCCCAGCCTACACAYRCAGCTGAAGAGCCACAAAAAGAGCATCAAAAAGGAAGAAAAAGGATCTTTTTATCATCCCAACACCCCTGTGGAGCTCCTCTCCAAACAGAGAAATCCTGCCCTGGTGAGCTGTGAAAGATCTGTGCTGTCTCAGGTCTCTGATCCATGGTGGTCCAGCCAGTGCCCTGCTCAAAATGGGGCTGGTGCCTCTCTCAGATCAGCAGTAAAGGGCAGTGACAGCTATGGAAAASCTGAARGAGTCAGGAAAGCTGAATTACAGCTACAAACAGTGGGAAAGACCTGGAAGRGCCTATCCCATCTGGCCTTGATGAAGCTGTGGCCCAGAGATGCTCAGTGGCACTGGATGGCTCCTCAGGAGTCCATGTGAAGATGAAAACTACTTTATTTTAAAGGTTAAGCCTATTTTATTTCAGTACTRTTTCAGCAGCCCAATCAGAGATTGGAAACCCAGCATCCAGTCATCCTCATCATGCCAAAGGGATTTGCTCCCTCCACATATTTCTGTAGTGGACAGGACACCCCAAAGCCTTGTGAGGCCACCTGGGTCCCCCAGGACATCAGGGGGGGACAAAGCACAAAGCCTTCCTGCCCCATCACCTGTCTGTCCCCCAGCAGGGGCTGTACCTGTTTTTGGCAGCGATGTAAGACATGATGTTCTGGTTGAAGAATTTCAGGATCAGTGGGATGCAGTTGGCAAACACCAGGTGTTGGGACACGTACTCAAACTGGGGGAGAGAAGGGAAACGGGTCAGTGTTGGCTGGGACAGCTGGGAGCACCGCCTGGGAATGGAAACCTCTCCCCAGCCAAARGCAAAGCACTTGGTTTGCCCCAGACACCTCACAGACCATTCTGTCCCTGGAGTTTGCTGTGTAAGGTCTGTGTCATGCACAGCAGCTGGAAAATTCCATTTGCCACAGAGAGGACACGCACACTTCACAGCAGTGCTCTGGGAATAGCTGCACCTCATGGCTTTTCAAAATTACATCTGGCAAAGCAGTGTGTGGGGAAGAGGGAAGGGGTTGTAGCTATTACATGAGAAAATACAATAAATCCTATTCCTCTCACACACTAATCCCAGTTCCCTCAGAAATTTTGACTGAAACAATATCCCTATTTTCCTACTTGCTTTTAATTCCTCTCTCYCTCAAAGCAGTAAATGGTCTTYAAGGTCCCTTCCAACCCAAGCCACTCTACAGTTCCATAATACAATAAATCTCTCCCATCCTCTAAAGATACAAACTGCAGCAAAAACAGTCCTATCCCATCCTGCCCTTCCCATGCCTCTCCATCCAGATCTCCAGTTTGACAGGGAAGGAACAGTTTGTTCTCATCTCAGCCTGGTGCCAGCTGTCAGCATTGGCACACCACAGATGACACAACACCACAGATGACACAGCACTGGGRAGTGCTGGTGAGTAATGGACCCYTCCAACCCAAACCATTCTGTGGTTCAGTGRTTCCTTCATTTCAGACCTGCTGGAGTTCTCATGGTGCTCCCTGAGACCACCTTTGTCACAGAAAGAACAAAATCACCCTGWTCAGGCACAAAGAAAAGCAGAATCAGGGGGATTCAGGAAACCCTGCAGCCTTCTCCAGGCTCAGCAGCAGGCTGCAGTGGCCCTCCTGCCTGGGGGGAAGAAAGGAGAGGAGCTGCTTTGAAGTGAGAAAAATTAATGAAGGGGTGTGGGGAGGGGGAGCAGAACAAATGTAGGATTGTAAAAATGTGGGAGTTGGTTTCATTTTACCCAATCCAGTACGTGGATTTATATTTATCCTCAGTTAAATATCAGTGSGTTTTGTAACGCAGAGGGATTTGTAGCGTGCTGAAAGCTTTAACAGAAAAAATTAGAAAASATTAATTGTTTGACTTGCAGAATGAGTGGAGAACTGGGCCACAGCTCATATTAGTCCTTGGGTTTTTTTAACCAAGGAAAGCCCAGGAGTGGGTGCAGTTTGATTGSTGCCATGCAGATGGAACAAAAATCACATTGGGAACAAAAATTAGATTGCAACTATGACCCAGATCTCCTCCTCTGTTGAAACTGGAGCCCCAAGAACCCGATCCTGCCAAAASCAGATTAGGTGACCTCGTGAGGTCCTTCCCAGCACTATTTCTGGGCACTGGAGATGACAGAGCAAAAGAGAGTCTTGCCTAATCCCCTTCCTCTTCCCCCTTCTGCCAGGGAGGCTGGTGCTATTTCCTAAATTTAACCTGAGTGGATATTCCCAGAAGMCTAAAAGCTCTGCCACGTGAGTAGRAAAGGTGTTGTCAAAGCACAGCGGGGTTATCCCAACCTGAGYRACCCTGTACAAATCCTGGAGCTATGGAAATGTGATTACAGCTCCTCATGGAAACTCTTCCAGGAGAGGGTTTATCAGGACCTTCAAGCCCAGCTGGGCAATGGCCATCCCTTCCTCTAGGCCCACCTGGTAGATGTGGTTCAGCTTGAAGTGCTTGAGGAGCAGCAGCAGCAGCGCCGAGATGCTCTTCACGATGATCTCCTTGTGCCTGTTCACGTCGATGCCCAGCTTCATGCTCTGCAGSACGGTGATGCTGCGYGGAGGGAAAACAGCTCYGTGGCTCTGGCAGCAGGGAGCCCAAGGGACCCTGGAGTTCTCCTTCATCTGCATGAGCTCTACAAAACCAAGAGCCTTTGCTCCCCCCAGGACTCCCATCTCCACCCATCCCACCYGGTGACGCCAAAATGTGTTCAAAAAAGGTGGCTTGCCCTCCACGAGGAATCCTGGWGGGGTGGTAGGGAGGACACCTCCTRTATGCTGACAAATCTTTATGATTTGGGTCAATTAGCAGGATTTTATCATTTGTGCCACTTAGCTTGGAGTGGCTGCACTCAAATCATGGCAGCATCACTTCCTTGGCTTTCACAGCTCTGCCCTGGTGCCAACTGTAATTCACACCTACCCACACAGATACCCCAAATCTGGAGCTCCCCAAACCTATTGGCTCTCCTGCTCGGTCCAAGGCTTGGTGGCAAGGCTGGGATGGCTGGTGGCCACCTGGTGAGGGACTTACGGCATCTCTTCAGGCAACACGTCTGCCAGGATGTTGATGGAGTCAGTCTTGGCCTTGGAGGTGGGTGCAGCAGCCAGGAGGATCTTCAGCAAAGCGATCTGCAGGAGAGGGCAGGTGTGGGGGGATGGTCCAGGAAAGGGAATTCCTTCCTTCTCCTTCACTTGCCAGAACTGGACAACTCCAAGCCAACTCTACAGGGTTTCACCAGACCATACTCAACCTCTGACAGACAGGACAAGTGTGGAGAGCCAACAGCTCTGTTTGATCCTTAACCTAAGGCATCACATGTGCCTGAGCTCTGGTAGGGAGGGTAAAACAGCACAAGGAACATCTGGAGTTCAAATGCACTTAAATCTCTGTCTCTCCCTTACCCAATCAGCATCTCAGAATCCTCTGAATCCTCCTCTTGAACTGTACTTTCCTCCCAGCTCTGCTCAGGATTCCCACCAAAATCTGACAATCCAGGYCCTGAACACCCTCCCATGCTGAGCRCTGCATCTCCTGGACTGGCACCATTCCCTACTCCAGAGCTCTTCCTTCCTTTTAAGGAACGGGGGCTTACCATGTACTGGGGGAGATTGTACAACATTGCTCGATACAACACCTCACAAGGGGTTTCTTGCACTTCCTCTTCCCCCTAGGGCAGAGAAGCATTAAAAACAAGGGAAAATGAAGCAAAAACAAGCATGGATTTATGTGACAGTTTGGAAACCTCCCATCTTCTCTCTGGTGATGGGGTGAAGCAGCTTCCTTCTTACCAGAGACATGGGGCACTTCTCCAGCTCCTCCTCGTTCTTGATCTGGACATCCGAGATGGAAACATACTTGTGCTGGCAAAACACACAGACAGAGGCAGAGCAGTGTCACAGCTGAAGGACGAAACACGGCCCGAGATGGTCACAGCAATCCCCAGTGAGGTGTGCAGGTCACAGCAGAGCCACGGGCAGCTCATCCCTGAGYGGGACATCCCTGAAGCCCCTCACACCTCCTGCCCTGGGTTACTTCCACCTGCTCCCTCTGGGGGCTCTCTGTAAGGAATTAGAGGGACAATCACCTCCAAAAGACAGCCCAGACCCTGGATAGGGTCAGGTGGCCTCTGGAGGGGTCTCATTCCCCACAGAGCACTGCAGCAGCTGAAGCTGCCTGTGCTTCCCTCTGGGAACAGCACCAGTTTGGGAGTGTATGTCCAACCCAGCTCTGAAAGTCTGTCACCTTCAAAACACATGACAGACATTCACCAGGAAACAGGAATGCTACACCCTGGATAAAGGGAAACTAAAAATGCTGGAGAGGCTACTTGAGGACTTGGGTTTTAATTTTTTGCCTCAATTCCTGCAAAGAGCTCCAAAAGCTTTTCCTGTGGCACCCAACKTTTTACTTCCTGCAGTAACAGTGTTTCAGGGAGGGTGTTCAGGAGGATCCACGTGGTGGATATCCCAYGCCATGCATGGAGCCACCATCTCACCTGCTTCAGGGTCTTCACACTTTCATGGATCGGCCGTGGGAGCCCTATCAGGGTCTCGGTGTCCCTGGGGAAGAGGAAGGAATGTCAGTACTGGGAAGGAGATCCATGCTCAATCATTTCCATGTCCTAACAGGTAACAGAGGGAGCCTGGAGTCTGCTGAATGCATCCCAGCTGGGTCAGGAATCGGGAGAGGTGTTGGCCTGAGCTGTTGACCTCCCACCTCCTCCCCATCATGCCTGCATGAGGCAGGAGAGACATTGGGGTGGAGAATTGGGGTGAAATCAGATTGAATCAGAATTTGGGTGAAATCAGATGACATCACAAATAGGGTGGAGCCAGTCTGAGCCCAGCACTGTACCTAAAAATGAATGTACCCTGCTGGGCCTGTCCCAGAATGACTCTGTGTTGAAGATTGCATGCAAGATGTTTTCCATTACCATCTGTATGGCAGTTTATCTTTGTCAAGTGGGCAGTTTGCCTTATCTCTCTCTCTGAGTGACCACATTCACACCTGATAACAGGCTATTGAATATCAGTGCACGACTGATAAGAACTATAACATCCCATTGTGAGATGCTCCGCCCAGAGGGAGGAGCCAAGCATTGCTACCCAGATATAATCTGAGATTCTGGAACACCAGCACGGCTTTTCTCCACGGGATTCCCTAGAGGAACAGCAGCTGCCTCTTCCTCCACTGGATCTTCAGAGGAAGAATACATCCTTCTACAGATTCCCCTTGCTCCAACAGAACCACACCTGATACTTCAGAGGACTGCAGCCACATTTTCAATCGGACTGCCACCAACACCCTGACCCACAGGGTGTCAGGTTGGGTTGACTCTGTCAGTGTTGTTCTAGTGGACTGCATTGTTTATTTTATTTTTTTTTTCTATTAAAGAACTGTTATTTCCTGCTCCCATATCTTTGCCTGAGAGCCCCTTAATTTAAAATTATAGCAATTTGGAGGGGTGGGAGGGTTTACATTCTCCATTTCAGGGGAGGCTCCTGCCTCCCTTAGCAGACTCCTGTCTTTCCAAACCAAGACACTCTGCACCCCCAGCTTGATTTATCCACAAACTGGGTAATTTGCTGTGGATACCAAACTGTCTCAGCTGCCTTTCACATCAAACAGTGGTCACTTATTCTGGGCTAGGTCTGATTTTTAATAGAAAGAGGTCCCTGGGGACCAGTGTCTCCAGGAACATGCTTTTCTAGCTCTGCTTTCATTGCTGCAGCTCTGGCAAAGCCAGCACTGCCTCATCCTGAGCTGGGARAACCTGAGCTCTGTGCTTAACCCCCACTGATGGAGGCTGCAGGGCAGAWTTTGTGGATGAAACACTCACTGTCCCAGCGTGAAGCCGATGAATTTGTTCCTGCTTGCTTCCAGGAAATGCTCGATGTCTTTCTGTCTGATGGAGCAGCGGAGAGACAAAAACAAGGAGAAGGTTGGAAAACAGCCACGTACAAGATCACAACCTCAGATTGATTCCTAGAGATCTCAACAGCAGTGGGCAAAACCTTTCATTTGCCCTCACTGSCTGGGGACAACGTGAACCTAAACCATTTGTATTTGCTGTGCAACTCCATGGGAACATGCGAGTAAATGGAGAGGAGTTTTCTGCAACCAGCACCTTTGTATCCACCTCCTGTGCTCCTCACACCATCTCCAAGGAGCATCTGCTGGCTCTGAGAGAACAAATGTTGTCTCCCCAGTCTGTCAGAGCACACGCTGCTCCCACAGCAAGCTGACATCTTGTCCACCTTGGGCATCTTTCATGGGAACTGCTGGGCAGCWCTGCTCTACAAGCAGGACATGAGCTGTGAGCCAAGGCTCTCCTGGACARAAAGGAATCCAGCTGGATCTCCAGCCAGCAGCCAAGGAAAGCAGCAGCCATTGGATTTCAAAGCTGAGAGTGTTAAGTGACGTGGAGCACCACAGCACCACCATGGAGATCCATGTGGGAAACCAATTCCTGCTGTGTTTCTGCTAGGAATGCTCTGGACACACTGACTTAACCCTGTCACTGCTCCTATCTCAAAAATATCTATTTGCTCCTGTGTTTTAAAGATACTGGATTAAATCCAGGCTTGGGATAAACGGCAGAAAAACCCTCACATGGATCAGAGGGAAAGGGGCAGAGGTTTTCACCCTCTTTTCCTAACATTCCCTCATTTCACGTGTGGATAGCTGCCTTAGGAAGGAAAGGCACCAACTCCTTTATGCTCAGATGTTTTTCTCTGCCACTAAAAAAGGCTTCACCTGGCAACACAGGGGTCCTACTCACCCAACAAGGTGTCATTAACCAGCTCCCAAGATGATTARTCAAGGGCTTTGTGCTACCAAGATCCACTGGGACCTGGCTGGGAAAGCTGACCCTGCTCCCACAGCGCCCCAGCACAGCCTCCTTCCCAGTCCAGCCTGGGATATCCAAACTGGATTGCCACTAATGGGCAATAAATTGGTTTGCCCATTTATTGGTTTGGGCTGGGTTTAGCTGAGCTCTTCCCCAGAATTTACACACCACACGTGGCAAGTGGCCAATCCAGAAAGGACCAACCCTGACAAAAAGAGAAGTGGAGTCACTTCAGTTCAACCTACCAGAGGCCAAAAAACTTCCCAAAAAACTGCAGTGAACTCCAGGACAGGTGGGTGTGGGGAGGAGGGCGGTGACCCCGGTGGCTTTACCTGACTTTGGGGGCCCAGGGCAGCCCCTTGGGGAAGGAGACCCTCTCGATGGGCAGGCGCTGGGCCGGCATGGCGGCGATGAGCGCGTCCCGCTCCACCAGCTCCAGCTCCCCCTCCATCCCGCCGTCCACCTCGTCGTTCTCCTCCTCATCAACCCCTCCCTCGTCGCTCTTGAAGGGATCTCTCTCGTTGTAGATATCCAAACTGTCCTGCTTCATCAGGGGCTGCAGCAGAAGGGGAAGGAAATACTCAAGTCACTTCAAGGATTTTATTTCCCTCTCAGGTGCTGGCACCAGATCTCTCCGTCCTGAAAGGATCACGCTCTCAGATGTTCCTCAGGTAAGGATTTCCCTCCTAGCTCTTGCCACCAAAGCCTGCACAAGAATTATTCCTTCTGTACCTCTAACCTTGCTGCTCTAGGAGGTGTGACCCCGTTTTCCACCTTAACTTTTGGGGTTTCCATCTGACACCTCTTCCTTAGCAAAAGGCATTTCCATGCTCAGAACACAACACAGCAACTCCAAGAGCAGAGCTAAAAAAAGAACTTGCTGTGAGCAGTTTGCTCCCTGGTGCTTATCAGCCCTTTGCCATAAGGTCAGGATGTCCTCTGGCTTCCTCTGGATCAAACACCCCATGGGGCTGATCTGTTGCAGTTGAAATTGGTGGATGAAAAACTGGACATGCTCTGACCCCGTGTACTGAGAGCCCAAAATTCTCCCAGCATGGCCAGCAGGGGAGGGGGGGGATCCTGGCCTTGTGCTCAGATGAGACCCCACCTGCAGAGCTGCCCCAGCCCTGGGACACAGCAGCAGCACCTGGAGCTGCTCCAGAGAGCCCAGAGGAGGCCCCAGAGCTGCTCCAGGGCTGGAGCCCCTCAGTTCCCAGGGATCCAGGCTGAGAGAGCTGGGAATGCCCAGCTTGGAGAGGAGAAGGCTCCAGGGAGAGCTTCCAGCACATTCCAGAGCCTAAAGAGGCTCCAGGAGAGCTGCAGAGGGACTGGGGACAAGGGATGGAGGGACAGGACACAGGCAGTGGCTCCCACTGCCAGAGGGCAGGCATGGATGGGATCTTGGCAATGAGGAATTCCTGGCTGGGAGGGCGGGGGGGCTGGGCTGGAATTGCCAGAGCAGCTGTGGCTGTCCCTGGATCCCYGGCAGTGTCCAAGGCCAGCTTGGCTGAAGCTGTGAGAAACCTGATCTAATGGAAGGTGTCACTTGGAACTGGATGGTCCTTAAGGTCCCCTCCAACCCAAACAATTCCGTGAGCCTAAAACTGGCAAACACCGGAGCACCTGGGGGGAAAGGGAACCACAACCACGAGCGCTCCGGGCTCCTCCTGCCGGTGCCTGCTGGAAACCCCTGCCGGGCCGGGAGCTCCYGCTCTCACCCTGCGGCTGCGGTGGCTCCGCTTCGGCTGCTGCGGCTGCTGCTGCTGCTGCTGCTCCACGAGCTCGATGGCGCAGCTGGGCGGGGAGGCCGCCCGCATCCCCCGCACCACCTGGATGCTGTCCTCGGGCAGCGGCGGCAGCCCCAGCTCCTCCCGCCGCCGCACCTTCATGGCCTGCAGCGCCTCGAACCCGCCCAGCGTGAACTGAGACACAGAGAGGAGAGCACGGAGCACCCACCGAGCACACAGCCTTCCCGGGCAGCTCCCAGCTGGGGGCCATCAACCAGCAGAGCCGAGGTGAAGGCATCACTGCACTCCTTCCTTCTTCAGATTCCTCCCCCACCCCACGTCCTCAGCCCACTCATCCCAGAAGGAATTGTTTCCTTGTGTCAGCTCCCAGTGCCATCCTAGATAACCCCATCGTGGTTGGGCTGAATGGTGGGGAACATCCAGGCTGCAGCAGCRCTGTTCCAGAATGAAAGTTTCTGCAGCAAGGAAGGGTTTGCACTCACCAGGAGCACCTTCCAGAGCAGGAGCAGGACCTTCTTCATGGGGAAGTGTGGAGCGTGGCCGCTGCAGAACTTGGTGACCATCGTGAAGAGCAGCAGAGCAAACGGCTCCTCAGTGTGCACAGGGAAACCTGTGCAGAAGGGACCAGGAGTGGGTCAGAGCTGATCCCCCACCCCTGAGCTCTCCCCGCTGGTCCAGCACCACAAAGGGACCTCCAGGGGGCACAGTGAACTTTGGGGCTCACTCAGCTCCATCCTGAAGGTCTCCCGGCAGGTTTTCCACTCGGGGGGATCCATCTCCTGCTCCACACGGATGTTCTCCACCATCAGGTACATGACACTGAGCAGGACCCTGCCGGGACAGCACAGCAGGCTGGCGTGAGGCCACTGTGTCCCCAGAGGATGTCCCCCAGCCCTGCCAGCACCGAGGGTACCTGAGCTCCGTGCTGTCGGCCAGGGAGATCGCTGGCTTCCGCAGGGCGCTGCTGCAGGCCTGGCTGTTCCTGCAGGAGAGGGCTGAGCTCAGTGCCAGCCCCCTCATCCCACCCAGCCAGCCCCTGGGAATGCCACACGGGACAGGTGACACGGCTGTGCCACCTCCCCGGGAGGAGGATGGGGAGAAAGAGGATGAAGAGGAGGGTGAGGAGGATTGAAGAAGAGTGTGAGGAGGATGGGGTGAAAGAAGATGAAGAGGAGGAGGATGAGGAGAAAAGGGTGAGGAAGATAGGGAGAAGGAAGATGAAAAGGAGGAAGGTGAGAAGGATGAGGAGAAAGATGAGGAGGAGGAGCATGAAAAGAAAGATGAAGAGGAAAAGGCTGAGGAGGATGAGGAGAAAGAAGATGAAAAGGAGGAAGGTGAGAGGATGAGGAAAAAGTGGAGGTAGAAGAAAAAGAGGAGGATGGAAGAAGAAGGTGAGGAAAGTGGGGAGGAAGAAGATGAAGAGGAGGAGAGTAAATTGGATGGAAGAAGAGAAGAAGGAGAGAAAGCAGATCAGAGAATCACAGAATCATTTTGGTTGGGAAAGACCTCCAAGGTCATYGAGTCCARKAASTGGAGGGGTGRGAAGAARGAATGAAGTGAGGAAGAGGATGAGGAGGGAGAGGTGTGCGAGGGCAGCGCCGTCCTCTCACTCAATCTCCATGTTGAGGAGCTCCAGGAAGGCAGAGAAGGTTCCCAGCTGGTACAGGAGGAAGCTGTTGTGCCGAGACCAGTGCAGGACATCACCTTCATTATCACAGTCCCCAAAGACACCTGGAGAGGGAGGACCTGCCTTTGAACCCCTGGAGTCCACAGGAGCTTCACTGCCCCAGCCTGGCACAGCCCTGAGAAAGGCTTCTCCCAAACCCCCACGGCAGCAGATCCGAGGCCACATCTGGCCRGGGGGGACGTGTCCTTACCCTGTGCCAGGTACAGGATGGCCCGTGCCACTCTGAGCCTCTTGTCCCTGTTGACCACCTCCAGCCCATCSAGCAGGTGCATGACATAGGCCTTCTGCTGAGCCCTGTCCAGCTCCAGCCACCTCCTGTCCGGCACTGGAAAAGGGACACGAGTCCACCAGCTGCTTCCCTGGGGGGCTGCTCTTGCCCCAGGCCAGGGGTGCTGAGCTCAGGGCTGGTACCTTGAGTGTGAAAATCCTCCTCGAAGCATCTCCTGTTGTGGCTCAGCTCAGGCTCCTCGGTGTAGCTGTACAGCTCTGACRGAGACAGGGATCAGCAGGGACATGGAGGGGCTTCACCCTCCTCCTCATTCCCAAGTTCCTTGGGAAGCATCCCTGTGCACCCAGGCAGACATGGRACAGAGACCTAAACTGGTCCCTGAGCCCCCCTGCAGCTCCAAGGGCACCTTGTGGCCACCCAAACTCATCCCCTTCATGCCCTGGCTGGGCTCTTCCCAGCTCCTGCTCCTGCTGCACTTGCAATTTCATTGGGGTTTTTGAGGGGACATTTGGAGTCTCACTTAGGCAGTTTGGGAATGAAGGGAATGCAGGAACACCCAGGCAGGACCTGCACTGATCCCACATCCAGCAGCTCAGACATTTTGGGTCCTGCAAACAGGGGCTGGACTTGGAGGGACACGATATTGCACCTGCTCTTTGTAGTTCCTGCCTGTTCCCACAGAATTCCTGCCTGCTCCTATAGGATTCCTGCCTGTTCCTATAGGATTCCTGCCTGTCACACAGAATCCCTACAATCCTGAGGTGATCCTGCAGGGAAGGAGGAAGGATCCCTTGCAGAGGAAATGTGTTTTTGCCAGGCCAGCGTGTGCAGCTGAGATACACCGAGCTAAAAATAACCCCATTTTCTCGGGACACGCTCGGCAGCGGGGTTAGGGAGCAGAGGCAGCTGGAGGAACGCGGGGACAAGGACAGACCCGCCCCATAAAGGGTGGGTGGCACCTCCCGCCCGGGCTCTGTCACCGGACACTCGGCCCTGCTGCCACCCCGGCGCTCGCGGGGCAATCCCCGTGTCCCCACGGTCCCTCCGCGTCCCCAGGGAGCGAGYGGCTCTCTAACAATAACCCCGCTGGCTCACCGCTCCGTGTCCATCCCCCATCCCGGCGGGATTTTCATTTTCCCTGCCTGCCGGGCACCTGGAATTAACAATGCAGCACCCGAAACCTGCTTCACCTGCCAGCTCAGCGCCGTGGCCGTCGGCATCCCCGTACTCGAATTCCAGGTTGGGACAATCCACGGAGCCCTGCGGAGAGCGGGATGGGGTTAGGAGGGGGCTGGCASATCCCCGGGGATATTTTGGGATGCGGGATGGCTGCCAGCACTCGCAGCCTGTGCGCCAAAGCTGCTCCAGCCGCGACTCGCAGGGATGGATCTCCCGGGCTGGAGCGGGGAGTCCGTGCGGGGCCGCCTAAAACACGGCGGAAATGTGGAAGCCGTGTGTAAAACCAGCATTTCTCAAATCCCAGGCAAAGCAAAGGCACSACACAAAATGCCGGTGAATGTTTGATGCATTTCAGAGCCCTGCACGCTCTAAAAACAAACCCCGGGGCTGGTTCAAAGCAAAAGCCCGCGGGAGGATGCGGCGGATCATCCCTGAGCTCCGTCCCCAGCACCGCAGATCTGACAGCTCTCGGGGCCGCGCTTTGCCTTTCTGGTCTCCCCCTCCTCCCCTGCGGATGAGGAACTGGAGCATGAAACTTGGCCGGAGGATTCCGGCGGGGCAGCGAGCACGCAGCCGAGCCAGCCGACCCAAGGCCGGCACCGCGCCGCCCTGCCCCGGGGAAGGGAACACATGAATGGGTAATCACCGAAATTAACATAATTCCCCATTCCGAGTCTCGGCATCCCTGCTCGGCAGCCGGGCTGGGGCTGATGCGCATCGCGGCGATTAATATTGATGAGGCATGAGCCCGGGATGAGCCCTGGGCTCCGGAGCGCTGGGTTCTCAGTTCTCGGCCCGTTTCTGCAGCCCCGCCGTGGCGCGGCTCGGGCGCTCAAAGCCGGGCAGGAATTCGGCGGAGCGCAGCCCTAATCCGCTTTGAGAGACCGAGCCGGGGAGCAAAGCARTCCCCAAATTCACGAGCTGGGGACACGACTTGGACACCGTTCCCAGGGACCCTTTGGGGGTTAGGGAGCCCCAAAGGTGCCTTTAGGGTGGCCGGAGACATCAGATCCCGGTGGGATCCTGGTGACCCGGTCCCGGTGCCGCTCGCCCAGCCCGGCACTCACGAAGCCGCACGGGCGCAGCTGGGGCAGAGCAGCCCAGCGGGGTTTGGGGGTTCCCC
This sequence comes from Sporophila hypoxantha, assembly GCA_002167245.1. NCBI lineage: Eukaryota > Metazoa > Chordata > Aves > Passeriformes > Thraupidae > Sporophila > Sporophila hypoxantha. The sequence goes on along the minus strand of NDFG01000049.1, from coordinate 159,299 downwards.
CGTGCCCCGGGGCTTTCGGGGCAGGAGGGGTGAAGGSAACAGCGGCACCCGGACCTTGGTGRGGGCAAAGGGGAGCCCAGGGCCCAGGTGGGTCCCYAAAACCCTGCTGCCGGCTCTGGGCGCGGGGCTGGGAGGTGCCAGTGCTGGGGCTGAGCCAGCACCCCAAAACTCTGCAGCTGGSTCTGGCAGTGCCGCGGAGCGCCCCTGGGGCTCCCCGCTCCGGGCTGGGCATCGCAGGACGCTGAAGCCACCCCACTAAAGCGTCCAGTTTGGGGTAGGGAGCACCCCCAAGACCGGGAGCTCCCCCAGTCCTGGATAAGGCTCCTTCCGCAGGGACCCAGCCCCGGAGCAGGGACCCCCTAGGCCACCGCAGGTCCCGGCGGAGCSCGGGGGGAGCCGGCACCGAGCTCCGCGCTCTTACCTCGGACTCCTTGCGCTGGCTCCTGAAGAGCTCCCGGCCCTTGGGCTGTGGCTGGAGCTGCGGTTGGGGCTGGGGTTGTGGCTGGGGCTGTCCCGGGCGGGCCCGGCCCGGGCCCGGGCCCGGGGCTCCGCCGCCTCCCGCCGCCTCCATCCCGCGGTCGCCGCCAGCACGTGGGGCCGGGCCCCGCCACGCCCCGCCACGCCCATTGGTCCGCTGGGATTGGGGGAGTGGCCTAAGGGCACACCCCCGTCTCGCCATTGGTCCGAAGCGGGATGGGGCGGGGCCAGGGGTAACGGTGGAGGGAGTCTGGGGGTACCCGGGGGTCCCTCGGGATTGGGGGGGCTGGGGACACAGGGGGGGACAGGGGTGTCCCTGGGGTGCTGGGAGCAGGGAATGCTGGGCAGTTATGGGGGATCCCTGTGGTGTTGGGAACAGAGAATGCTGGGCAGTTATGGGGATCCCTGGGGTGCTGGGAACAGGGAATGCTGGGGAGTTATGGGGGATCCCTGGGGTGCTGGGAGCAGGGAATGCTGGGCAGTTATGGGGATCCCTGGGGTGCTGGGAACAGAGAACGCTGGGCAGTTATGGGGGTCCCTGGGGTGCTGGGAACAGGGAATGCTGGGGAGTTATGGGGGGTCCCTGGGGTGCTGGGAGCAGGGAATGCTGGGCAGTTATGGGGGGTCCCTGGGGTGCTGGGAACAGGGAATGCTGGGGAAGGAGGATTTGTAGGGTGTCCCTGCGGTGCTGGGAGTACAGGACGCTGCCATGGGGGTTACGGGGGTCCCTGGAGCGCTGAACTGGGGCAGCAGGGCGGGAGCCGGTGGTGTCCGAGGTGCCCGGGGGGTAATGCGGGGGTGGCCAGGGGGCACCTGTGGGGCTGCAGCCRCCCCAGCACAGGTGGGGCCGAAGGTTCCCGTCCCCGAGGCAGCCCCAGGAGCACCCGGCCCGTCGGGCTCTCCAAACCCCGCCGTCCCCATTTCGGTCCCAGGCAGCTCCCGGGGCCCTGGAGCGGGGTTTGTTTCCATTCCCACACCCAGCAAGGGGGGCGGTTGTTTTTGGGGTGCCTGTGGCTCAGGTTTGTAGCCGGGGAGGTACCGGGTGCCCGACTCGGTGCCCCTCACGTCCCACATCCCTTCAGAGCCTCTGGAAGGCTGCAGACCCCGAGGGTTTGGGTCGGAATTTCCTTGGCWGCGTGCGCGGCTCTGCCGGCAGGGCGGGAGCAGAGCAGATAACGGGATTGTTCCSGAGGAGATAACGGGACCGGGATCGTTCCCGCACGACTTCCCAAGGACAAACCGGCCCAGCAGCCCAAACAGCTCCAAGGACGCGGCCCCGGAGCCGCTTCCCCAGCTGGAACTGTCTGGAAGCAGCCGCAGCAGCTCAAGGCTCCGGCTTTGGGGACAACCCCCATCCCACCGCCATCCCCGGTCCCTCCCTGTCCCCCCCCCACCCCAAAATCCCGGTCTGCCCCCGCCTGACCCCAAGGACGCTCGGGAGAGGCTGAGTTTTCCAATGTTTTATTTGTGTTTTGAGATTACAGAGTCTTTATTGCTGATCTAATACAATCACTCAGACATTAATATTTAAAACATCCTTCTGAAATGTTACGGTTGTGACGTTTTCGTTTCCTCACTGCTGATGAGGAGTTTTGTCTTATTATTATCTCTAAAGTTCAGAACAGGATTAATTTCCTTTATGCGATTTTGCTGGTGTTACCTAAAATCTCCTTTTTCCTAAGTCTTGAAAAATGTGTTACAGTTAAAAAAAAAAAAAAGATGAAAGAAACCAAACCCCATTACACGTTTAATTTAGAGATGATCATAAGATATGATTCCAGGTTGATTAGGAAAAAAGCCAAGCGAGCCAAAAAGCTTTTACAGGAGAAGCAGAACATGGAGAAGAGCTTGAAAAATCGAGGTGGGAAAAGCCAGTTGGGAGTTCAGTATTAATATATATATATATTTTTTTCCCTTCCTATCTACCTGGAAGATAAAGGGGGTTAAAACTGGGCACAAAGGGATCTGGGGCTGTGCAGAGCAGGCACGGGGTGGGACGCGGCTCTGGGGATGAGAGGGGTCGGGATGAAAGGGGCTTTTCCAAAAGGGGCTTTTCCAAAAGGGGCTTTTCCAGGGGGAAGTGGCTGTGCTTGGGTTGGGATGGGATTCCTGTTCTTCCCAAAGCTGCTCTGCCCCAGGGACCCCACAGCTACACCTCACCTGGGCCAGGAGCAGCTCCCACGCTCCCAGAAAACAGCAGGGGCTGACACAGACCAGGATCCAGCCCGGGGAGAAAGACCTGGGGGTGATGTTTCAAATTGCTCAGGGGATTCTTCCCAAAAAATCTCAGGATCTGGGTAAAATGAACGAGCAGAGATCATTTCAAGTCTGTGCTTAGCGATCAGTCTACTGGAAGCTTCTYAAAGCCTGAAGGTCTCCTCAAGGCCTTTGCAAAGCCCTGACRCCTTCCCAAGGTCTCTTCAAGGTTTCCTCAAGCTCTTCTCAAGGTTTTCCTTCCTGATTTTGAGAGATTTCAAAGAGAAACTTGGAATAAGCCGGCACATGGGAACGTTTGCTCTGGAGATGATCGACTTGTGGCCAACCTGCCTCCAAATCTCCTGAGAGCTGTGGGAAGGACTTGAGGCAGTTAATTCCTCCATTTTCCCTTCCTTGTGCGTGAACAAGCTGCCACAAAAAAGTTCTCCATGATGGCAAAGAAGCCCAGGAGGACAAAACACGGATCTGCAGCTGATGAGAGATTCGGGAACCAACAGGGAGGACAGAGGCTTCTGTGCTCACGGGGCYGGGCAGTTTCATTTCAGAAGGATCACGTTTTCCACGTGAGGGACAGAAGTGGCTCCGCTCAGACACTTGGGAAGTCACCTTGCTAAGGGTCACGCTGTCCTGTGCTCAGGTGGGACATCCTGGGATAAAACAGGGAACTCTGCAAATTTATTCTCCATCAGCTCTGACACATCAAGGTGACCAAAGGGTTTTAGTGATGCTGAACTCCCCCCTCACACAGGACCCGTGGGGGTCACTCCGGCGGACATCTCATACATTCCAAAGGGGAATTCCAGATTCATACAAATATGACCAGAAAATAAAACTCCGAAGGTTTCCAATGAGGACTGAAATTCAGCTGGAGAAGGACSTGGGTCCTCCCAGCCGGGCGGCCGGCGAGCCCTGCCTGGCGCGGCAGGAGCCGCCGGGCGCGGCAGCAGCAGCATCGGTGGGCGAGGCCCTTCCAGCAGCGCTGGGAACACGACTTTGGTTGATCCAGAGAGGTTGGCACTCGGAACGACAGCAGCAGGAAAACGCCGCGGGGCTGTGCCCAGGGGAGCGGCGCCGGCTCCTCCGCGCGCTCGGGGCTCTCCCCGGGCCGGCGCTGCCCCTCGGGCACAGCTCCGGGCAGTGCTAAGGCGAGGTTCTCCGGCTGGGCACGGCCCCGGGCACCTCCAGGGCACACGGAGAGGCTTCTCCAGCCAGATGCTGTCTCTTATACACATCTAGATGTGTATAAGAGACAGGTGCTAAGGCGAGGTTCTCCGGCTGGGCACGGCCCCGGGCACCTCCAGGGCACACGGAGAGGCTTCTCCAGCCAGATTCCCGAGGCGGCTCCCGGCCTGGAGCCAAGGAGAATCTAGGCTCTGTGTCAAAGCGCCGGAGATTCCCCGGCTGCCGGGATCCGGCACTGCCGGAGAAGCGCTGGGGCGTGGAGGAAACCAAAAGCGACTCCCAGGCCGGGTCCCGCCGAGCGGGGGGTGAGCAGGGATAAGGGAATATTCCACAGCTCCATTCCAGCAGCTTCCTCCTCGCCTTCCCCGTCCTCCCAGCCCCGAAAAAGAACGAACCCAAAGAGAAAAATGAAAGGAACRGAAAGAAAATCCAGCGTCTCCCAGTCCCGCGGCAGGACGAACACCAGTGGCAGAGGCCACATGAACAGTATTCTAATTTAATAAATAAATAACCTAAAACACACTGTCGACTATGGCAGCAAGCCCGGCTCTAGCGTGGGAAGCTTGCGCGGTTTCATCCTGTACAGTAGTTGAGAAAGACTCGGGTGCTTGTCGCGGTTCCTCGCGATTCTCCGGGACGCGGCGGCAGGAACTCARTATCTGGGAAAAGGAGGAAAAACGGGGCTTTGGTGAGTGGGGAAGGGAGGAGAAGCTGCCCCAGCACCACCACGGTGGATTTTGGGAGGGGGAGACACCAAGGACAGAAATGGCTGAGGAAGGGACTCGGTCCTCGCTGCCTCCGAGGTGCCCATGGGAAGTTGGAGGGGTCGCGGCTCCCCCTCAGGGCAGGGAATTCCCCGAGACCCTCAATGGATCCCAACTCTCCAGGACAAACCTCACACCCCCCAAACGCTGGGCCAGACACGCAAAACCAGGGACAAAACTCACTCCCACAAGGCTGGCCATGCCAAGACACCAAACCAGGGACAACCTCGCTCCCCACAAGGCTGGGCCATGCCAGACACCAAAACCAACGTAAACAGAGAACTGAACCAGAGGGAATTCCTCCACAGCCACAGGGAAGCACCAGGAGTTTGCAAGGAGAAAAGCTCAGGATCTGGGAAAACCCAGTGATCCCCAAACTGGGAGTGTTCTGGTGCTCTCTGCCTGCCAAGAAAATCCCTTTTCCTGCAGGAAAAGGATCTGGGCTTCACCCTCCCAATCAGATCCACTTTGGTGCAAAGCCATTTCATTTTCACAGTGGAAATTCATGGCAGTGCTGGCTACAAATTGTGGAAAGGGAAGCGATCCAGGGCTCCTACCCATAATTATTATTATTCTGGGGATCTGCCCAGCCCATGCTCAGGAAGGAGCCATGGAGCTGAGCCCAGGGAGCAGCCCTGGGGCCGAGGCTGCTCTGTGCCACCTCATCCTCCGTCAAACTTTAAAAATAAAGCTGCCACCGAGGCGGTGGCATCGCGCTGGCATCTGCCCCGTCTGGGTGACAGCTGCTGCCACGCACAAAGGGCTCCTGTCCTGCCAAGAGCTCCTGTCAGGGCTCCAAGTRCACCATCCCCTCCCTGCTGCCTGCACCGGGACTGAGCAGAGACACCTCGGAATCGTCTCAGGGGATGGGTGGGGCTGAACCCCGACCCCTCTGCCCCCACAGGCGTCCCCCCCTCTGGGGCAGGAGCAGAGAGCTGGGAAGGGACAGGGAGGAGCAGAGGGCTGGGAGGGCACTGGGAGGAGAGAGGGTTGGGAGGGAACATGGAGGGCACTGGGAGGAGAGAGGGCTGRGAGGGAACAGGGAGGAGCAGAGGGCTGGGAGAGCACTGGGAGGGGACAGGGCTGGAGGGCACTGGGAGGAGAGAGGGCTGAGAGGGAACAGGGAGGAGCAGAGGGCTGGGAGAGCACTGGGAGGGGACAGGGCTGGAGGGCACCTGTAGTAGTTGGGTTTGAAGGGTCCGTTCTTGTTGAGCCCCAGGTACTTGGCCTGCTCGTCCGTCAGCTCCGTCAGGTGCGCGTCGAACGTGGGCAGGTGCAGGCTGGCCACGTACTCGTCTGGGGAGGGCAAAGGAGGCCAGGCCTYGTCACAGCAGGCAAGGGAGGCCACAGCGAGTGCCCCGGGCTGAGGCACGACCCACCTGGCACCTCTGGTTGGTGACACCCCACCCCAAAATCAGGCCCTGCCTCAAAAACCCCAGTTCCCACCAAAAAGCCCATTCTGCCCAAAGTGTGCCCAGGAGGGGGCTCTGCTGGGGGAGCTGCTGGCAGGGGTGAGGCCCCATCCCTGGCACAGACCCCACAGGACACCCCCTGCACTGGGAGGCACCCCCTGCTCTCCACAGGTGCCACAGGAGAGCAGCAAGAAGCTGGAAGCCCTGACTGGGTCCAGGGCCACCTCCCCAGCTGTGACACCGTGCCAGTGCCTGGCCGAGGGGCCACCTCCCAGCTGTGATACAGTGCCCAGCCTGGGCCAACCTCTCCTAGTGTGACGTCCCAGCCTCGCCAGTCAGCCTACCCAGACTATGCCAGCCTGGCCCAGTGGCACCTCCCAAGCTGTGCCCCAGCCCTGGCCCAGTGGCACCTCCCAGCTGTGAACAGTTGTCCCTCATAGCCTGGCCCAGCTGCACCTCCAGCTGTGACGTGCCCAGCTGCCCCAGTGGCTACCTCCCAGCTGTGACAGTGCGCCAGCTCTTTGGTCGGCGCAGGTGCCACCTCCCAGCTTGTGACAGTGCCTCAGCCTGTGCCCAAGGCCACCTCCAGCCTGTGACACGTGCCCAAGCCCTGACCCAGTCTGGCAGCCTCACCATGCTGCTTGACGTGCCGCCAGCCTGGCCCAGGCGCCACGCGCGTCCCAGCCCAAACAGCCACGAGCAGAAGGCAGTGGGAACATTGTTACCCATTTTTTTAGGCAGCAAGTACACGTCCTGCTTGTAGCGGCCCTCGGGAGCGTTGTAGAGCTCTATCAGAGCCAGGGCCTGCGGAGAGGACACCGGGGTCAGGGCTGCTGTCCCTCAGAGCAGGGCCTGCCCCCAGCCCAGCCCAAGCCCCCTCACCTGGGTGGTGGCTGTGATGGACAGGACGAAGGTGGGCACGGTGGAGCAGCTCAGGTTCAGCAGGCGGCCCTGGGAAGCAGAATCTGGCTGTTAACAGGGCACCAAACCCAGTYTGTAACCCCACAGGAGGGACAGGAGCCACTGGAGCAATGTGTCCCTGCTGTGCCACCTGCACCGAGCCCCAGGGTGTGGCTGCCCTCAGGAAGTGGGAGATACCCTGGGGTGGGATGAATTAAAACAGGGGAGCTTTTCTTCACCCCAGGAACTCAGSGGGGCCCTTGTGGCTCTGCACAAGTCCCTGCCAGGAGGGGACAGCCCTGTGCTCCAGGGAACAGGGACAGGAGCAGAGGGAACGGCCTCAGGCTGGGCCAGGGCAGGTTTGGATTGGATTTTAGGGGAAATTTCTTCATGGAAGGGGTGGTCAGGCATTGGAACTGCCCAGGGCAGGGGTGGAGTCCCCATTCCTGAAGGGATTTAAAGTCCTGTGGATGTGGCACTTAGGGACGTGGTGGCTCTGGCAGTGCTGGGAATGGTTGGCCCTGATGGACTCAGAGGTGTTTTCCAACCTAAACCATTCTGTGATTCCAGGATTCCCTGAGCCAAACCCCACAAAGCACAGGGACCCTGAGCTGCAGGTGCTGCTCTCACCTCTGCCAGCAGCACGATCCTCTTGCCATCGGGCCAGATGACGTGATCCACCTGGGACCTSACCCGCTCCCAGGTGAGCTCGGGTGTGCGCAGGCTGGCCTGGAAAATGGGAAATGTCACAGCAGCACCAGGGAGCCCCAGGAGCTCAGCAATGGCATGGGAACAGGCAGCAGTGCCCTGGGATTGTCCCCTTGGATCCCAGCCCAGTCCCAGAGCAGTGACACCTCTGTGAGTCACAGCCTGAACTGTTCCTATGAGCTCAGCACATCAGAGCTCCACCGTGACTGTCCAAGAGCTGGTAGGAAGGATTCACCATCACCCACAAACAGTGCCCACCTCAAGCACCCAAACACCCACTGCCCCAACACCATCACTGGCAAAAACACCATCATCCTAAAGCACTGTCAGCCCAAAGCACTCTGACCCTAAAGGAGTTGCCCCAAAACCCATCGCCCCAAAGCACCATCACCTCAAAACAACATTATCCTAAAGCATTGTCAGCCCAAAGCACCATTATCGCAAAGCACTCTGACCTTAATGAGTTGCCCCAAGCACCATCATCCAAACACCACTGCCCCAAAGAACCATCATCCTAAAACACTGTAACCCCAAAGCACCATCACCCTAAAACACCATCACCAAACACTGTCAGCCCAAAATGCATCAGTCTGAAACACCATCACCCCAAACAGTCACCCCAAACACTATCTCCCCAAAATACCACCAGTCCAAACACTTTAGCCCAAAACTCTATCACCCCAAACACCATTACCCCAAACAGTGTCACTCAAAGCACAACCACCCCAAAACACCATCCTATAAAAACATGTCATGCCCAAAACGCGGGCACTCTGACCCTAAAAGAACCACCCTCCTACATCAGTGTAAACCCAAACACCATCCCCCGAAAGAGTCCACCCCAAACACTGGTTCAGTCCCAAAACACCATTATCCTAAAATATCATTACCCCTTGAACATTGTCACCCCAAAAGCACCATCACCCAAAAACAAGTCACTCAAAGTCCCACCACCCCAAAACAATCATCACCCCAAACACCACTGCCCAAAAAGCACCAACCCCAAAACCACCGTAACCCCAAAGCAACCACCACTTACAGGTACTAAACAGCTTCCTCAAAAGCACAGTCACGTGCCCTAAAACCCCAGCCCACACCACAAAAACTGTCCCCACACCCGGCTGGCTGCTCACCACGTCGATCTCGTGTTGGAGTGGCCCATGTTGCAGACAATGCAGCTTTCTTCATCCTGTCCCAGATGTTCCCTGGTCACCACGTTCTTGTTCCCTGCCAGCACCACAGCCCCGGATTAAATGCCCTGTCCTGCCCTGCATTCCTGCATTGGGGCTCTCCCTCAGGCCCAGGCTGGGCTGGGGCCCTTTTGGGATGTGGCAAGCCCTCCCATGGAGCCCTTTTGGGGTGTGCCCCATGGAGCCCCTTTGGGGTGTGCAGCCCCATGGGCCTTTTGCGGGTGGGTGGAGTCCCCATGGAGCCCCTTTTGGGTGTGCACCCCTATCGAGCCCTTTGGGTGTGCATCCCCATGGGGCCCTTTTGGGGTGTGCATCCCCCATGGCCCCTTTGGGCTGTGCAGCCCTGCACAGGGCCCTCTGGGTGTCAAGCCCCATGGAGGCCCCTTTGGGGTGTGCAGCCAGCCTCTAGGCCCCATGGGCCCCTTTGGGGTGATGCACGCCACTGGGGCCCTCTTTGGGGTGTGCATCCCATGGAGCCCTTTTTGGGGTGTGGCAGCCCCATGGAGCCCCTTTGGGGTGTGCAGCCCCATGGAGCCCTTTGGGGCTGATGCCATTCCCCACGGGCCCCCTTTTGGCGTGGTGCACCCGCTGCCCGCCGCTGGCCCCGTACCTGTTGCAGGTTGATGACGATGTCCACCTGCCTGATGACCTCGTTGAGCTTCACCAGCCGGAACCCGTCCATGCTGAGAGGGAAAACAGGGACAAAGTGACCCCAGATCCCAATCCTGACCTCCTGAGGAGCCACTGGGAGTTCCTGGGGTCATCCTGGAGGGTCTGGGACATTTGTGAGGAGAAGTGAGAAGGGATTTTGGGGCTTTCCCATGTCCTGTCAAGGCCTTCYCATCTGCAAACCTCAATTCTCGACCCTGATGGGATTTTTAGAGCTGTTCCTCCCGCAGGGAACATCCAGGAGCTGTGGATCTGCTCAGAATCCAGGCTGGGATGGATTTAGAGCATCCTAAAAACCACCCCAAAGCTGTGGGTGCCTCTCACCACCCCAAAATCCTTATTTAGGCACCTGCAGAACCCTCAGGGTGCTGAGCCCCAGCAGGCCTGCCCTGCCCTCCCCAGCAAGGTGAGCTCAGGGATAACAAGGCCAGGCTGGGKTTTTTTTGGGATTTGTTGACAATCCTCCCCAGAGCTCCTTCCTGTGCCTCTCACAAGCTGCAAAATTGTAGTTACTAAAAAAATAAAATTCATTTTTTTCTGCTGCATGTCCCCATTTCTGAGCTTTTCCCCACTGCGAGCTCCTCCTGAGAGGGGCCCTGTGCTGCTGCTGCCTTGGGCAGGGCCAGGGAAGGGATTGCTGGAAATTCCCAGCTGAGGGTGGATGAAGGTCACAGAGCAGCCCAAAARTTCATCAGCTCTGCTAATTAGAACTCGTTAGTCCTCTCACCACCACAACCTGGGGAGGAGCAGGCTGAGGGTTCTGGGGGKCTCTGGGTGTTTGTGGGATCCAAACCCAGCTGTGTCTGCTGAGGGGCTGGGGGGGTCACAGGACCCCAAACACCCCCAGGGTGAGGTGGGGSCACAGCCCTGGGAGAGCCAGGGAGCAGCTCATTCCCAAAATCCCTGCAAGCCACACCCCAAACTCCTGGCTGCTGTGGGATGGGATAAACTGGGAGATGATTTAGGGCAGGGTGCTTTTCTGGGATGGGATAAACCGGGAGATGATTTAGGGCAGGGCCTGTTTTATGGGATGGGATAAACTGGGAAGTGTTTTAGGGCAGATGGGATAAACCAGGAAATGTTTTAGAGCAGGGTGCTTTTCTGGGATGGGATAAACTGGGAGAAATTTTAGGGCAGATGGGATAAACCAGGAGAGCCTTAGGGTAGGGCCTGTTTCCTGGGATAGGATAAACCAGGAGATATTTTAGGGCATTTCTGGGATGGGATAAACCAGGAGATGCTTTAGGGCAGATAGGATAAACTGGGAGATGCTTGAGGGCAAATGGGATAAACCAGGAGATGTTTTAGGGTATTTCTGGGATGGGATAAACCAGGAGAAGTGGGATAAGGCAGGAGAAGCTTTATGGCAGGCCCCAGGGCAGAGCTGGGGCTGCAGGAATCCTTTGGGAAGGGATTCCCAGGGCAGCTGAGGGGTTCCAGCCCTACCAGGCCTGCAGGGCGCAGATGGGGTCGATCTCGGTGACGTAGACGATGGAGCCCATGGCCTTGAGGGCAGCACAGCAGCCCTTGCCCACCTGCAACAACAGGGACAGGCTCAGGAAACCCCAGTGCCAGGATAAACCCCAATGCCAGGACACAAACCCCACTTCTGGGACACAAACCCAGTGCTGGGGCACAAACCCCTGGAGCTGGGGCACAAACCCCTGGAGCTGGGGCACAAACCCTCTGCTGGGGCACAAACCCTCTGCTGGGGCACAAACCCCATTGCTGGGGCACAAACCCCTGGAGCTGGGGCACAAACCCCTGGAGATGGGGCACAAACCCCA
>NDFG01000049.1:129500-147968 GCA_002167245.1 Sporophila hypoxantha | reverse complement strand
GGCTGTTGGTATGGCTCCCATGGGAGCCTTTGGGTTGTGGATCCCTTATGGGTCCCCTTTTTAAGTGGGTCTGCATCCCATTAAGCCCTTTTGGCGGTGTGGTTCCCCATGTGAGCCCCCTTTGGGTGTGTTTGCTAGCCCCCACGGAGCCCTTTGGCGGTGCTCATCACCCCACGGGCCCGCCTTTGGCTGTGCAGCACTGTCTCCTTGTCCTGCTCCCCTGCTCGTGGGCCCCGTACCTGTGCAGGTTCGATTGCACGATGTATGTTTCCAACCTGCACTGATTGACCTCTGTTGGAGCTCACCAGCCGGAACCCGTCCATTTTGCTGAGACGGGAAAGCAGGCGACCAAACACAAAGTTGACCCCAGACCCCAAGTCGCGACCCTCCTGAGGGCCACTGGAATTTCCTGTGGTCATATTCCTGAGTGGTCTGGGACCATTGTGAGTGAGAGTCGAAGCGAAGGGAGTTGTTTGGGGCCTCGCTCTTTCCCATGGTCCGTCAAGCCTTCCACTCCTGCAAACCTCAGATTCTCGACCCTGAGGAATTTTTTTAAGCTGGTCCTCCCGCAGGGAAACTCCCAGGACTTAGCTGTGGAGATCCACTCCGGATCCAGGCTGGGATGGCATTTAGAGCCTCGCTGAAACACCCACCCCAAACGCTGTTGGGTGCCGTTCTCCCCACCCCAAAATCACCTTATTTAGCGGAGCCTGGCAGAACCCTCGGGTGTTGTGAGCCCCAGCAGCGCCTGCCCTTGCCTCCCAGCAAGGTGTAGCTCCGGGGTATAACCAAGGCCAGGTGGGTTTTTTTGGATTTGCTGTTGGACAATCCTCCCCAGAGCTCTTCCGTGCCTGCTCACAGCTGCAAAATTGTGTTACTAAAATAATTCATTTTTTTTCTGCTGCATGTCCCCATTCCTGAAGTTCCCCCACTGCGAGCTCTCTCCTGAAGGAGGGCCCTGTTGCTGCTGCTGCCTTGGGCAGGGCAGGGAAGGGATTGTGAATTCCCAAGCTGGGGTGGCTGAAGGTCACGCGAGCAGCCCAAATTCATCAGCTTGGCTAATTAGAATCGTTTTCCTCTCACCACCACAACCTGGGGAGGGCAGGCTGAGGGGGTTTCTGGGGCGGGTCTGGGATTCTGTTGTGGGATCCAAACCCAGCTTGTGTCTGCTGAGGTTGGCGAGGTCAGAGGAACGCCCCAAACACGCACCCAGGGTGGAGGTGGGCCACCAAGCCTGGAGAGTCCATGGAGCGCCTCATGTCCCAAATAATCCCTGCAAGCCACACCCCAAACTCCTGCTGCTGTTGGGATGGGAATAGAAGCTGCTGCAGCGACAGATCTGTCAGCACCTGTCTACTAGGCCAGATCATGTGGAAAAATACAAACCAGGACGTCACGACCCAGCACACGGACCGCCCCGTCAAATCCAGTCCTCTCACTTTTTAGACAGGACCGCCAACGCACCCCTCCGCGAGGTTCCCAGTAGGCCATAGCTTTCTGTTCTATTATCGGGCTGGTGTTTCGCAGGATCTGGAGAGGTGACAGGGGGCGGCGATGGAAAACTAACTGGGAGAGCTGTTTTTCTAGCGGCGATAACGACTGGAGAGAAATCAAAATACGAAGGAATATGTAAATCACTTAGGAATTTTACCTACTTTACAGCTTACCGCACGCCCATGACTAGGGAAATAAATAATTCAAAATAGAATAGAATCAAAATTATATAACTAAAACCAGAAAATGTTGTTGTTAGAAGCACGAGTTGCTTCCTGAGGGATGGAATAGAATAACTGGGTGGGAGAAATTTTAGCGGCAGATTTGAACTAACCGAGGAGGAGAGCCTGTTAGGGTAGGGCTGTTCCTGGGCGATTGGGCGATGGACTATTAACCAGGAGTATTTTAGCGCATTTCTGGGATGAGGATTAGTAATAAACAGGAGTGCTTAGGGCAGATGGATAACTGCGGGTGTTGAGGCAAATGGGGATAAACCAGGAGATGTTATTAGGGTATTTCTGGGCATGGTAATACAGGAGAGTGATAGGCAGGAGAGCTTTAATGGCAGGCCCCCAGGGCAGACTGGGCTGCAGGAATCCTTTGGGAAGGAGATTACCAGGCAGCGAGGGTTCCAGCCCTACAGGCCTGCAGGCGCAGATGGGTCATTCCTCGGTGACTGTAGACGAGGAGCCATGGCCCTTGAAGGGCAGCACAGCAGCCTTGCCCACTGCAACAACGGAGGACAGGCTCAGGAAAACCCCAGTGCCAGGATAAACCCCCAATCCGGAGGACCACAAATCCCCACTTCTGGACACAAACCCGTGCTGGGGCACACAAACCCTGGAGCTGGGGCCAAACCTGAGCTGGGCACAAACCTCTGCTGGGTGCACAAACCCTCTGCTGGCACAACCCAATTGCTGGGCACAACCCCTGGAGGCACCTGGGATTGGGCACAAACCCGCTGGGCTAACCTGGGTGGGGCAACAAACCCTGAGCTGGGGCAACAAACCCCTGGAGATGGGGCACAAACCCCTGGCTCGGGGCACAAACCCCTGGAGATGGGCACAAAACCCCTGGAGTGGGAACAACCCTGAGATGGGACACAAACCCCTGGAGATGGGACACAAACCCCATTGCTGGGGCACAAACCCCTCTGCTGGGACACAAACCCCTGGAGCTGGGGCACAAACCCCACTGCTCCTGGGGCACAAACCCCTGGATATGGGGCACAAACCCCTCTGCTGGGGCACAAACCCCTCTGCTGGGGCACAAACCCCTCTGCTGGGGCACAAACCCCACAGCTGAGGCACAAACCCCTGGAGCTGGGGCACAAACCCCTGGAGCTGGGGCACAAACCCCACTGCTGGGCACAAACCCCAATGCCAGGACACAAACCCCACTGCTCCTGGGGCACAAACCCCACAGCTGGGGCACAAACCCCTGGAGCTGGGGCAAGCTGAGGCCCAGGCCTGCCTTAGGGCAGACAGGCACTACAAACCCTGCTGGTTCTGGTCCCAGGGATTCTTTTCTCCCAAAACATCCCAAGTGATCCCAGGGRAAGTTCCAGAGTCTCCTGCAGCCTTTGCTCCACTCAGGAAACTTTAGGGGTAATTAACCTTGGAAGGTTAATGAGCTTTAACCTTTGCCCAGCACAGGCAGGGCAGGGAATCCAGGTTAAAATGTTCCCAAAAATGAGATTGCAGCAGGAAAACCAGACCCATTCCAGCTGCTTGGACATTAGAAAAAATTCCAGTAGAGCACCCACTGCAACTGGTGTGAACTGGTCCTGAGAAAAACTGGGAAAAGARGAATATTCCCATGTGGAGAGAGGGTGGRTGAAGGGATAAATCAMGATTAATTCTCYCYYGAYCACACTGGAATGCCCAGAACATCTGCAGAACCTCTGATTTTAGTAAAATCAGATTAAATATAATATTAAAATTAAATATATAATTAAAATTATAAAAATATATTTTGTATCAATATGTGGGCATGCCAATATCCAGATATTGAAGATATGCAGAATATTTAATGTATTTTTTTTTAAACATTCAGCTTTGGCATCTCTTTAATAATAAAGAAATGAAGAAAACTTTCAGTTTTTGGCAAACTCATGGGGTTTGGAGGGTCCTGCAGGTGCAGAGCAAAGACCTGAGGGTGGGGGAAGCTGTGCTGAGGATTTACACATGGAATTCCCAGTGGGAAAAGGGGGAAAATTKGGAATATGGAGCCCCTTACCTCCCCATAGCCACAAACCACCACCTGCTTCCCTCCAAACATCATGTCTGTTGTCCTCTTCAGGCTGAGGAAAAAGGGGAAAAAAACCCAATTAAAGGTCAGAATTCCAGCCCAGCACTAAGAGCTGCTCCAAGGATGGAGCCACAGCTGGATCCTGCATCCCTGAAATTCCAGGGGAAGAGACAACCCCAAAAGCACCTAAAAATTCCCTTTTCCTTTTGGAAGGGTGGGGGTTCTTTTGTTCTTCCAACAAAGAGGATGGAATTTGGGTTTGGAGCTCTATTTTTGTTGATTTTTATTCATTTACCTTTTGTTTTGACACTTCCAAAACATTGAAAATGCTCTCCAAAAATCCTTTAATCTGAATTTTGATTGTCAACCCCAGGTGCTCCCCAAGGAAGAGCCCCAGGAGCAGCAGGGGATGGGATCTCCTTGCCAGAATCCCAGAGCTTTTCCCAAATGAAGCTCCCCCTTCCTCTGGTTTCCTTCTGCTCCCTCCCTGAGCCTGTCCTACATTCCAGGCTATTTTTAGCTCTGGAGTAAATAGGTTAGCAGTGCAGGGAAGGTGAAATTCCCTCCCTTTTCCAGGGGGATTCAGCTAAAACCCACAGCAGCTCTGAGGCACCTCTGCTCTCCTCTGCCCTGACCCCGTCTGAAATTCCTGCACCAGGCTGAACCCAAATCCCSATTTCCCCYCAAGGTGTTTGCATGGAATMCCTGGRCTTTTTGGGTTGGAAAGGACCTTAAATCCCATCCCATCCCATCCCATCCCATCCCATCCCATCCCATCCCATCCCATCCCATCCCAGGGACACCTCCCACTGTCCCAGGCTGCTCCAGCCTGGCCTTGGGCATTGCAGGGATGCAGGGGCAGCCTCAGCTGCTCTGGCAATTCTGTTCCCATATTTCACCCCCCCATTATTCCCATTCCCTGTTCCTTGGAAGGGGCTGCTGCACATCCCAAATCCACGGATTGCTCATGGATTGTGTCACCAATGATGTCACAACAAGGACAAAACCTGTCCCAGCCTCACTTGGCCATGATGGAATTTGGGGCTGGAGGGACACAGACACCCAATTCCATGAAAAKAAAGGGAATAAAGAGCTGGAGAGAGCAGAGGGACAGAGGGACACACATGGGACACAGGCAGATTTTATCCCAAGGGGAGAGGGACAGGACAGGAATTCTGACGTGCACCAGAGGTAGGGAAGGATTTTGTTCTCCTCTGACACACGAACTGAGCTGAGATAATCCAAATGGCAGCACAGCAGAGCCCTGTGGGAATTCCTCCCTGTTCCCTGTGGGAATTCCTCCCCATTCCCTGTGGCAATTCCTCCCTGTTCCCTGTGGGAATTCCTCCCCATTCCCTGTGGGAATTCCTCCCTGTTCCCTGTGGGAATTCCTTCCTGTTTCCTGTAGGAATTTCTCCCCATTCCCTGTGGGAATTCCTCCCCAATCCCTTGTGGGGATTCCTCCCTGTTCCCTATGGGAATTCCTCCCTATTCCCTGTGGGAATTCATCTCCATTCCCTGTGGGAATTCTTCCCCATTCCCTGTAGGAATTCCTCCCCGTTCCTTGTGGGGATTCCTCCCTGTTCCCTGTGGGAATTCCTTCCTGTTCCCTGTGGGAATTTGTCCCCATTCCCTGTGGGAATTCCTTCCTGTTTCCTGTAGGAATTCCTCCCTGTTCCCTGTGGGAATTCTTCCCAATTCCCTGTAGGAATTCCTCCCCGTTCCCATGGCAATCCCTCCCCATTCCCTGTGGGAATTCCTTCCCATTCCCTGTAGGAATTTCTCCCCATTCCCATGGCAATCCCTCCCCATTCCCATGGCAATCCCTCCCCGTTCCCATGGGCCCTCCCCGTTCCCCTGGGATCCCTCTCACCCATCCAGGATGGACTCCCTGCAGCAGTAGAGGTTGTCAAACTTCTGCTTGGTGACCGAGTCGTTGACGTTCATGGCTGGCACGCAGAGCTTCCCCGCCTTGGAGAGCTGGTACAGCCTGGCACGGGCATGGAGCCGGGGGTTACCCAGGGAATTCAGCCCTGCACTCAGGGGTTGGGATGGGAAGGGCCCTAAAGATCAGCCTGGCCATGGCAGGGGCACTGGACACTGTCCCARTGTCCAGCCTGGCCTTGGGCACTGCCAGGGATGCAGGGGCAGCCCCAGCTGCTCTGGCAATYCCAGCCCAGCCAGGAATTCCTCATTGCCAAGATCCCATCCATGCCTGCCCTCTGGCAGTGGGAGCCATTCCCTGGGTGCTGTCCCTGCAGGCCTTGTCCCCAGTCCCTCTGCAGCTCTCCTGGAGCCCCTGCAGGCTCTGGAATGTGCTGGAAGCTCTCCCTGSAGCCTTCCCTTCTCCAGCATCCCCCTGCTCTCAGCTCTGGGCACAGACTCAACTCCTCATAGCAGGAAAATCACTAAAAATGAATTTAAACACCTCACTGTGGCTCTTCTTTCAAGAGAATCTGGAAATGCTGTTCCTGCTCCAGCCCTTGGGAAGGAGAACCTGCCTTTGGGAWTCATTTCTTCCCACACTGGGATTTCAGATCCTAAAAATATCCCCAGTCCTCCTCCTGACCCCACTGGTGCAGAGCTGGAGCCATTKCCCTGTTTCACACATTTCATTTCCCTGTTCCAGGAGCTGCCTGAACCTCTGGCCAAGCTGTGATCCAGCTCAGAGCTGCAGCCAAGCCTTTCCCCCTGCAAGAACTCAGCCAACAGTGCTGCTCTCCTCAGTTCCCTGCTCCCTGGCACCAGGGATGGGATGAATTCCATGGAAAAGCTCCTGTGACACCTCCCAACCCCCAGAGCTGCTCCCACCCCAGCTCTGCTGCTGCCAGGGACTGAGGGGTTTCACTCACTCATCCCTCAGGTTCTCCCTTCCCCAGAAACAGCTCAGTTYCTCTTCCCAAATCTCACTTCTTCCCACGGGTTTAGGGCAGGGCTGGGCTCTTGGCTCCCTCCTCATCCCTCCTGTTCCATCTCCACACCAGGTGAGAGCCTCTCCTCCCACCCCAGCAGGGGCTCCTGCTCCCCGTGGGAGCTCAGACTGAAGCAGTTTCCATGCAAAGCCAGGCCTGGGAAAAGCAGAGCCCAGGTGCTGCTGGAGGGGGCTCAGGGCTGAGCTCTGTCCCAAACCTGTGCACGCCGGTGACGCTCTCCTCCACGATGCCCTTGATCTTCTTGAACATGTTGGGGTATTTCTTGTAGATCCAGTGGGTGAGATCTCCCCCATCATCCAGGATCTGGAATGAAAACAGCCACAGAGTCACCTGGGGCCAGGCAGGGAGCCACTGCTGGAACAAACACACTGGAGGTGAGTGAGGAGAGGGAAACTCTGGCAAACTGCCTTGGGAAGGGCAGGCAGGAAAAYAATTCCATCCCAGAAATCTCAGAATTCCAGGGAAAAGAGAGGTCCAAGAGCTTGGGCAGTCTCATGTGTGTGGAAACACCTGGAATGGCACCCAGGAGAGGTGCTGGGCTCAGAGGGGTCCCCTGGAGAAGAAAATGTCCAAGAAAAGGAAAAAACCCAAGTGTGGAGTTTGCCACATCCTCCTGCCCCCAGGAGGCCTCGGTGGCCTGGGCAAGGTGGGAAGGGGAGAACCCTGCTGGAATCCAGGGAAAACAGGGAGCAGAGGGCACCCAGGGCAGGGAGTGTCCAGGGGCTGCACAGGGTGACACCATCATCATCATCACCATCATCTTCATCCTCATCCTTGCATAGTCCACACACTGATGTCAAAGACTTTTCACTGCATCATCATCATCATCATCATCACCATCATCATCATCATCATCATCATCATCATCATCATCATCATCATCATCATCATCATCATCATCATCACCTTCATCCTCATCCTTGCATATTCCACACACTGATGTCAAAGACTTTTCACTGCATCATCATCATCATCATCATCATCCTCATCCCACTCTTTGCACATTCTCTACACCAAAGACTTCTCACTGCATCCTCCTTCTCCTCCCCCTCCTTCCATATTCCAGATACTGAGACCAAAGACTTCTCACTTCATCATCATCACCATCATCTTCATCCTCTTCTTTGCRTGTTCCCTATTCCAATGCAAGGAATTCTGACTGCATCATCGTCCTCCTCCTCATCATCATCCTTGCATATTCCATGCACTGATGTCAAAGGCTTTTCACTGCATCATTGTCCTCCTCATCCTCCATCTCCTCCTCCAAGATTTCTCACTTCATCATCATCACCACCATCATCATCATCAACCATCAATCATCATCCCCTGGCCAGAGGCTGCTCGATCCCTTCCCAGGGATGCTGGGAGGGTTCAGGGATTCCCTGCTCTCACAGCTCTGTTCTGGGGCCAGGAAAGGGGCCCTGCCCTGAGGCATCTCCCAGATTTTCCCCATCCCACAGCAGCCAGGAGTTGAGGGACGTGGCTTGCAGGGCTTTGGGGAATTTTGGGTGTCCCAGAATCCCAGCCCTGGGTGGCAGCATCCCCGTCCCTGGTCCCTGCCCGTTTGCTGCAGCTGGAGCTCAGCAGGGACCCTCCGGAGCCTTCCCAGGAAACAGGAGCTCTCCCTCTCCTGGCACAGAGGTGACACTGCCCAGCTCTGCTGGTGGCTTTGTGGGGCCACCACGCTGCCACCCAGGGACACAGAGCTCCTTGGGAACGTTCTGTCCCCACCTTTTCCAGAATTGCCGGAATTGCCGGAATTTCCGCTGCGGTGAGCGCCGGGGAGCAGCTGCTCCTCCAGAGCTCCTGGGAGCACAGGGTGTCCTCCAGGGAATCCATCCCCAGCTCACTGGGATTTTACAGGGAATTCCTCCTGCATTTACAGGAATTCTCCTGTTTTTAGAGAATTTATCCTGCATTTACAAGGAATTCCTCCTGGGTTTTATGGGGAATTTCCCCTGGGTTTTATGGGGAATTTCTCCTGGGTTTTACAGGGAATTTCTACTGGGTTTTATGGGGAATTTCTGCCTGGGTTTTACATGGGAATTTTACTTTGGGATTTATAGTGGATATTCCTCCTGGGAGTTTATTAGGGAATTCTCCTCCTGGACTTTTATAGGGAATTCCTCCTGGACTTTATAGGAATTTTACTGGGATTTAATAAGAAAATTCCTCCTGGACTTTATAGGGAGGCCAATGTCCACATACACACATCTTCACCTTCGCCTCGAGTACTAATTTCATGCCATGATCCATAGTAGGTGATTATATTTATCAGGGACAGTTTAATGAGGGCTGTGAATTTAGTTAGTGAAGACAACAAAGGGGATTGAGACTTATGAGAATCTCTTTGGGTAGCAGTAACCAAACACATTGACAGACATGTTGGAGTAATTCAGCATTGACTTTGTGGCAAGCATAGCAAATGACATTGGAGAATTAATGTTTCATTGACCAAGAGCCCACTTATAAGTCGCAGAGTGCTGTAATTACACGGCCACTAGCCTGGCGTCTGCGATGCCCAGCAGTAGTGAGATTAGAAGAAATTGAAGGAGATGTAATATTGCATTTAGTGCGCTCGTTTAGTTTTCAAAGCAGTATTTATAGCTATGGGTGAATGCTACTCTCTAAGTTTCCCAGTGGGAGATCAGTTGAATTCTGATGAGCAGACAAGAAACATGGAGAGCCTAGAAACATTTGATCTAAGCGCGGGGATGATTGGCTGGCACGGCTTACTGCTGGGCTTTGAAGAAACACAGGACCTCTGCACGTACTGTTACGCACCGGTCAAGGGCAACAAATCTGCCTGCTTTCATCGCCGCCGCTACAGGAGAGTGGGCTAAACCTCTGTAGGAAGAAATGTCAGATATACCTTAGACCTTTTATTTCTCAGGAGGCGGAGCAGCGAAAGGGCTCATGCATATTTCTATTTGGCATTATCGTAAAGCTACATACGAGTCGTGAATGATATCTGCAATCCATGTACTCCCCAGTGCCCAATTTGCTCACCCGACGTCAGAACAAGATTAGAATATTTATTAGCGACAGGGTGTTGGTGTAAATTTGACGCAGTAAATTCTGTGGTACAAGGCCACTGTAAGTTTGCCAAAACAGATTTTTTTTCATGTGGCACAAGGAAAGCTAGGAACTGAAGGGAAGAAGTCAACGGCAGGTATCCTTCCTGCAGGGACCTAATGAAATTTTGCTAGAATAATTTACATGTTTCTAACCAAAATTTCCATACTGAAGAAAAAAGGGATACAGGAGAGGGACAACATGGTCTTCCACAAAGTGGAGAGACGATTATTGGGAAGGCAAGGAAGCAAGAAGGTTTTTTAGAATATCCGCAATGCGATATTTTCACTTCTGAAAACGGGGCACACACAGGATCCAGGAGATAATGTCTGTGAAAGCAAACGGCGATCTGTTTCCAAAAATGAGAGCAACACAATACTGGTAAGCGAATCAAAGGTCACTCGCCCTCTCTAAGGGGCTTATACCATGACCAATGTACGTTCCTAGAGCTCACTTTCTGTTTACTCTCTTTGAAAATGGCACCTGTACTATAAACTGACGCCCGATCTAATCCGCTTGGAACTTGGGGTGGTCTGCAAGATCCAGAAAGAATATAGAGCAGCTCACCAGCCGAGGTTGCTCTACCGCGAGGAAGTGCAGCAGCTGCTGCATGCTGCACACAGAGAGAGGCGGTTACCCGTCGCGCTCGCTCCTGATAAGAACAGGGGATGTTTATCCAGCAAGGCAAGCACCACAGATGGTTGGCACTGAATGGAAGAGAGAGGCTGGGACATGTCAGCACAGACAACAAGGAGCAACCGAGATGAGTAGTCTTCCTTAAAATGACACTTGCTGATACATAGAAAATGCTTCACGTACGTGCTAATCTCCCTTACAACATTCGACATTATATCTTAGAGAGAGAATGAAGAAAACGACTCTAAGATCCCTGTTAGGTTCAAGCGCTGGTGCTCTACGCGACACTTCCTTATGAACGCACCACTCTTTCTCTTGATTTCCCCTTCCTTCATGCCCTGTTCCTAATGAAGGCCCCTCTAAAGTGCGCAGCTGATGGTTAGGAAACCTCTCACATGCTGCTCAGAGCAGAAAAGTGGAAAAAATGTTTTAGAACTTACTAAAGGGTCAGACTCTTAACTTTTCAAGATATTATAGCATTCAGTTATTGCTCTAATGATGTGAAATTTGCCTAAGAGGGTCGCAAGAAGGAGGTCTCTAGTTGGGCAATTGGTACTCACAGCTGTGGTTTTTTTTTACACTAATTCATCTGGTTGTGGAGACTCTCTCATTATCTATGTTCCGTCGGCAGAGACACAATTTAATTGATTTATGGTTCACTGCCTTTTACACCCAGCTTGAATTCAAACAGGCTGAAAGAGTGGGACGTCCATATCACATATTGTCCATGAAGAAAAGAAGGCTTTACTGGCCTTGTATTCAACCAAACACGCTATCGTCCCTCTTTTGACTAAGTCATTGGTAAAATATGAGCAAGGTGCAAATGTTGACCACATTTACACAAAACACCAGGTAGAGAAGGCCTTGCCTCTATCCCTATATTAATATTTGTTTCCATAAGCATGTCATGCCATGGTCTGTGCCTCTTGTCAGTGCCCTGACTGAGCACTGGAGCTAACTTTGGAAAACTGGATTTAAACACTGAGTGCAGCCGTGGTGTTTAGTCCAGAGGAGGAATCTGAAGGAAAAAAGTAGGAAAAAAAGAAAAAACCCACCCTCCCTTGTAAAATATTCCCATCCCACTCAAAAAAAAATAAGCTGTATGGAGGATAAAGCAAAAGAGCAAACCAAATGACTGGTTTTAGTTTTCCCAGTCTTTGATTGCTTGCTGAATGGATTAACTATAGTTTTCAATATATGCCTTTTAGGTTTGATGCAAGAAGGAAAATAATTCCTTTGCTAGCCTAAGGAATAGGCTAGAAGACATAAATCATGTTATAAACGGCTACATCAACATTCCTTAGTCTAGGCCATCCAGCACCTGCCACACTTTTTATATTTAAAGGGGCAAAGGAACCTAACTAAGGCTGACCATTTAAACCGCTGAGTGGAAAAGGCGAGAGGGGGGAGTGTTTAAAACCAAGCCTACATCTGTGAATTTCCATCTATGGAATAGTGTCACTCAAACACCTTATCAGGGAAAAGAAACCTAGGGGATGTACCAGAGCCACCACCACTGGAAGTTTGAAGGAACTCCAGAATGCAGCATGGTTGGCCAAGAAAAGGCTTCTCTTGTCCTTGCACCCTGTGCTTCATTCTGTGCTACTCAAAAAGTATAAATGTGCATCCAAAAGCATTCACATAGAAGGGATTGGTGAAAGAGATGGGGCTAATGAGAAAACCATGCAAATAAATACAAAGCACTATTTGGTGGGGAAGGTGGTACAACATCACAATCTTCTTTCCATAGGAGAGGGAAAATGAAGAGGCTAACCTGCCTCTCAGGACTTATTTTTCAGTAATCCTTCGCCACTCACCTATGTTCTTAAAAATCCTGTGGAGGTTGTGTTGGCTGCAAATGGTAGCCTGGAAAAGCATGCAGCTCTCCATCTTTCTTAATGGTCAGCCTAGAGTACTTTTCTGCTGCCCTATTCTTAATAAAAATCAGAAGAATTACAGTCATAATTCTTAGCATTCCTGAGACTGTATTACTGATGTCAAGAACGCCGTCACTAGTTTCAATGAGTTAGAAATAATTTGCTATTGCTAGTACCAGTTTTTTTTTTTTGGCTACATCATATTTCTGGATTCTATGTGACACTTATGTTCTTTCAAATGAGCCCTGTAGGAATTTTAATTGAGGGAGTAAAGCAATAATCCTTCAGGGTATTTCCAGACTTCAAGTGTAAGAAGGATGACGCACAGCAGAACTGACTCTCGTTGAAGGTAAGTAAGAGCAAGGTGGCCAAATGAAGGCTACAACCAAGGTGAAATATTTAGTTTGGCTAACCGCAACTCCTACTTATCTTGCCCTATTCTGTTGCTTTGTGTGTCATACTTGATTATGGTCTATCCCTGGCTTTTCTAATGGCAGCTGATGGCTCTCAGCCAAAGAAGTGATAAAGGAAATTATTTTTGGAAAAGTGTATTGAAGAATAAGTTAAACTCTGATTTGCAGATGTGCAGTGCATTACTATGAGATCTTCTCTTTGCATTTTATTTAAGGCAATAAGGTTGGTGGGATTTTTATGCTGGTTTTTGAGAAACTGGATTTTTTTTTAATTTCCTGCTAAAATTAAGTGAGAATGTTTCAATCCAGCCATGAGGGCTTTGTTCAAACATCACCTGTTGCATGTGAGGTGTGAGCAGTTTGTACCAAACAGAACCCAACTCTACTATGGAGAGACTTCCAGAAAATTACAGCTTTGAAGTGCAAAAGCCTCAACCAAACCACTTCTGGCAAATTCATGCAACCCTTGATTTCAAGCACTGGCAGAAAAATGGTTCTTCCCCTTCATAGGCAGCAACTGTTTATTACACATTGTACCATTTAACATCTTTCTAAACAAACCTTGATCAAGCTGTCTTTGGATTTTGTAGCTCCAATGCCTTAGAGTTAATAATGCCAGGCTGATACTGGTAACACTAATCTGGGTGATCCAGCTCTCCCAATTTTTAAAGTAATCAGAAATATAATCAGAAAGCTTACAAAACTTTTCAGATGTATGCAACACAGAGAAGAAATTATGTAGCTTCAGATAGAAGTCTTGTGCCTTGTATGGGCAGTCTTTAGACTCCTTTTGCCCACTCTTTTCCTAAAAACACTTCTAACTTTTCTGTTTGTTTTCCTCCACCCTCACCCCATTCCATTGCTGAATCAAAAAATTAAGTCCAATAATCCACTGTAGGCATCTCTTTCCCTAACTCCCATCAAGGCAGAAATGTCCTTGCAACTACCAAAAAAATTGGAAAGCACTCAGACTTAACAGGTGAAACGCTCCTCCAGGGATTGCAAAACATTTCATGGGGACGGGTCTCTCGTTTTACCTAGTGGGACTGCTGCAAAGAAACCTTTTATTGGCAGGATTTTCCTGGGGCTGTCCTGTTCTCAAGGAAAAAATAGAGCCAAATTCAGTTGAAAAAAAAAATACAAAATACAAGTACTTTGTATTGAGAGGTCACAGAGCATGGATACCCAAAGCTCTGTAACTCATACATTCAGGTTTACCGCACAAGTGGACCAGAGATGAAGTCTCAGAAATGCATAGGAATTTCTTCCGTGTAAGCTGAGGTGGCTTCTTGCAGCATCAAAACTGAATGCACAGGAGCGCATTATCAGAACAACATCAATTAAGACATCAGTGTCTTGGAGAGCACAGTGACAGAATGACTTCCCAGCTGACATTATTAAATGTGTACAATATAAACCTTCTCAAACGCACTGGGAGCCATCCCAAAATTGCTTTGCTAAAATAAAGTTCATCAACCCTTCAAGACCACTTTTCCCCCACACTTCAAAAAACTTCTGTCGGTTTGTTAGTAGCTCATGGATTTTGTTGGAAAGTAAAAGCAGAGGCGCTTTCCCTTGTAAGGCCCTTTACCTAAGGCAACAGTAACCTTAGGGCATCATCAGAGCATTACAATCTCCAGGAGAAAAACTCCAGGTGTTGGGTAGCTCATAACGCTAACACCAACAGCAACAAAAAGACAAACCCAAGCATACTGATCCCTTTGGGAGAAAATCACAACAGCAAGGCTTCTGTTTCCCCCGAGTCAGGCAATTTTGCCACTGCAAAGGATGCTCTCTCCAGGACAGGAAACACAACGGCCTCCCTCACAGGAGGGCAGCAAACCACAGGGCAGGAATGTAACCAGCTCCTCTTTGCAGACTGCCTCTTCTGCTCTGCCAAGGTGACTGTAGGCAGGTGATTTGATCTGGAAAGTGTCCTCTCTCTTACTTTGAAAGTCAAGGGAGAAGGATTTTTCTAAATCATGATGTTTTCTTCTTCAGTCAGTCTTGATTTACAGTCATTAAAAAATTACCATTGATTTGAAGCAGGACATTTCCAAAATGTCTTTGGATTTCCTCCTCAAAAAGCCTGCTCTGTTTCCCTTCAGGCTTGCATGTAGCCTCAAGAGAGCCCTCTGTTTTCAAAAGTAGGGTTCACACTGGCTGAGCAATAGAAAAGCAGCCTTGATGGTGGGTGGTTTTGCTGTGAAGTGTGACACCTGACCTCTCACCTTCCCCTGGCAACTCCACACCTGCTCGATATAATTCACATCATGCTCCTAGAAATGAGTTCAGAAACCCTTTGATACAAGTTCATCAAAGGTCCTCACTCAGCCAGGGGAGTACATGTATTTACTCACAAGGGGCCAGTGTGCATAGCCAATGGCTGCAGTTTGCACCAGTGGGTTTCATGTCTGAGAAGCAAAATAGGTGTTGACAAACTGGGCACAAATGTGCCACCACATTTTCAAAAACAGGCGCAGCGTCCTGATGATAAAGCAGGTCATCGGGAACCTTATAAAGCTCTCTTTTTGTGGCCTTAAACGGAATCAAGAGGCACATATTCAGAGATGTTTGGTGCCTTTTTTGGCCAAAAAGAATCACAAAATTAAATAAAATATCCTAAAACCAATAAAAAGCCACACAACACACAAAACAGAAAACAACAAAAAACAACAAACACACAAGAAGAACACAGGTTCTGGACTGATCCCTTCTTTCCAATAAAGTCAGCAGGAGTTTTGGTTGTGTGTATCAGAGCTTCTCACAAAACGGCTTCCCTTTCCCCCACATCAGTTGATCAAAAATACCATTAAGAAGAAAGCAGTGGTTTGTGTAGAAAGGTGAAAGAAGACATGCCAAAATGAAAGTAGAGAAAGAAGGTGTAAATTGTCCAGAAAGTTTGTTTCACCACACCTAATATGCAATTTAAGATGAATACTGAAGCAGGAATGATAGGAGTCTGACCATATGTTTCTGTGAACATAAAAGATAAATTACATAGATATTTAAAGACACCTGAAGTGGTAGCTGAAACTGCATACGCAGTAGTAAATTTGAAAAAGGATAGAATTTTTTTCAGAAATCTGGTGTAAAGATGGGCAGATTTCTGTAGCGTTTTCCAAGAGAAGATGATTCAATGCCCTGTGAACTATAAAATTAGGAATCAACATACATGATCTCACCCTCTTATAATTTGCAAATTTTGTGGGTTCCTCTGACTTGTACTTTGTTTCCATCCTAAAGCATGTTCTCACTTGTTCAATGAGCAGATGTGGGTCACTGCATGGTCCTTATTCTATTGTGCAATTAAGAATTATCTCTAACTGTTTATGTCCTAAAAAGACTCAAATAAAAAACATAGCAAATCTTAACCTTGGAAGTTCTTATCATTTCAAGCTTCCACTGTTGATCTTTAATAAATTTAACTTATGATTTCTTAGGAGCTGAGAAAAGGGACTAGGGGGACTCCCACCACATGATTCATTAAATGACTGTTTGGATATTTTTTACCACTTTTGTGCCTTTTGTTTTCATGGCTCTACCTCTGTCCAGTGCCTTTGCTGCACTTAATTTAAAACAGCTTTCCACCAATTCTGAGTCCCATTTGTCATCTCTCCCAGCAGCTTCAAATCAGATTTCAAGGGGATCACAGAATTTTCTCCTCATATTACTCTTCTGACTCCTCTTTTCTCCCGCTGTACTAGCAGCGCCTCAAGCCCTTCACGTCTGGACTTTTTCCTAAAATAAATGAAGCCTATTCAAAACCGAGCCCACAGCATCTCCTCAGCAGGGAATGTGGCCTCCCCTGCCACAGAGAACATTTTGGCCAAAAAGCAGAATCTGGTGAAAATTCACTCATTGTTTCCTCAACTCAACCAAAGACAGAATGCAGAATTGGGGCAGCCTTTTGCAGTAGCTGGTGCCATTTTTGATAACCTTGCCTCCAATTACAGGAGAATTACAACCAAATGAAAGTTGGTTGTACCCAGGCAGTTTTCCACTGACGTAAGGGAACACACACAGAGAAGCTGGCCTGAAAGGAGCCCCTTTCTCTTTGATGGACATTCAGTAATGGATTTGGCTGCAAACCTAAAGCAAAGTTTATTTCAAACACTTGTTTTTAAAGCAGCAAACCTAATTGTGCCACCCAGTGATCTGTGTAAATTGAGTTCATGAACATATCCACAATGTTTACTAAGAAAGTGGGCTAGAATGGCAATTTTGGGTCTTTTCTTTCTTTTCTTTCTTTTCTTTCTTATCTTTGCTTTCCTTTCCTTTCTTTCTTTGCTTTCTTTCTTTCTTGAAGTTCTTATCTTTCTTTCTTTTTTTCCTTTCCCCCTTTTTTTCTTTTTTTTCTTTTCTTTTTCTTTCTTTTTCTTTCTTCTGGCCTTTTATTCTAGTCTCGATTCTTCTCTTGATCTCTTTCTCTTTCTTTTTTTCTTTCTTCTCTTTCTTATTTAAAAAAGGCCACTATATGTATATCACGATTTACGCTTCAGAGTATTTCCTGTTGAAAACAACTTTTATTTACTAAAGGATATTAAAGCTTGTTTAAAAAACATGTCCTGCCATGAGAAGAGTGGCAGACAGAGTTAAACAAGCTCATTGATGCTGTTTAAACCTGAAACACTGCAAGTAATAAGAGGTTGTATGTTTTAAAAACTGTAATTCCGACATAATTTTGGTAATCTTTTCTGGGGAGAGGGACATAACACTCTGAGGAGGTGGCATGGCTCTGAGGAGAAGGGGCAGTTTCTCCAATGCAGAAGGGCTAGGCTTGGAAAGGAAAAGGCTGGTTCTTTATAAAAAAACTGCTGCTGAAACTGAAGTGAAGAAGAAAAAATAAGGGCAGCCACACAATGCAGTTCATTTCCATCAACCAGCAGAATACAGAGGAGGCAGGTCACAGTTTGCAAGTTACCCCCATGAAAAAATAGAGATTTTGAGGCCCAACACTTGGCATTGGAAAGGACAAACTCCCAAGAGGGATGCAACTGTCTTAGTAAATCCAGAGTGAAATTGCACACGTTTGCCCCTATGCTTGCCCTGGTTCCGCAGGTTAGTTTAGAAGTCCCTTTGCTTGAGGGACTGTATTTTTCTTAGCAGGTCAAACTAAAAATGCTAAAGCCATCTTTTTTCTTATGGCCAGATGTGGTAAGATCTCTAAAGCAGTGTTTTCCGATGTAACATAGTGACAGCGAAATTTACTGTGTTAAATCCAGGACCTTGGGCTTGCAGACCCTTCTTGTTCCCTCATGATGGCAGATGGCTCTGCTTCTTTGCCCAGTCACTGGTTCTCTCTTTGCTTGCCTTCAGCCTCACTGACAGAAGCATTTAAACCTTTCAGGTTGTTGCCTCCTTTCTCTCGGCAGCCCAGATTCCCGCTTACACTGTCTTCACAGCAGGCTGGGGAAAATGTAGGCAGACTCCCCAGTGATGTCTGAAGCAAGTACAGATGTTGGTGCTTGGTGACTACCAAGGGTTTCAGGCAGCTAGTTGTCAGTGACCTGCTTGTCCACAGAAGATGCAAGAATGGTGCAGTTTGGAGAAAATTGTTTTGCACTCCAGAGGCTAGATGGTTTAATAATAGTCGTCAGAAAATTATATATTAAAAAAACACAGTGGAAAAGCATATATTATATTAATAACTATTGAGTAAAGACTTGAAGAAGAAACTGCTAGGAAGTGAATTAGACATGCACCCTTTAGGTAGCAAGACATTAATGTTGAATGGTTTTTAGCCTGAGGATTCAAATCAAATTACTATTCCCAGGCTGAGGCTTCAAT
>NDFG01000049.1:117610-129475 GCA_002167245.1 Sporophila hypoxantha | reverse complement strand
AATAGTGAATTTTCTTTCCTGGATTTTATAGGCGGAATTCTGCATTTCATGGTGAATTCATCCTTGCATTTTTATAAAGAGTTCCTTGGATTCTTATAGGGAATTCTCTTGATTTCATAGAGAATTCCTGCATTTTTATGAAGGAATCTTTACCTTGCCATTTATAAGGAATTCCTTCCTGCATATATAGATATACTGCATTTCTAAGAATTCCTGCGTATTTTCTAGGGAGTTTTTTGATGCCCTGTGTTTTGCTAAGCTCATTTATTGCCCCTTGGAGGTTTTTTTCCCATGCATTCTCTCTTCCAGGTTTAGCAAAACCTACACAAAAATCACCCCTTTCAAACTCTAAACTCTTCTGGAAGTATCGTTGGGTTTTTTTTCTAGACTTATCTCAGGTAAAATCTTGTGGTTTCTCTGCCCAGCGGTAAACAATCCTTGGTAAAAATTCATTTATAAGCGTGACTAAGTTTGTTTTGCTCCAGTGAAATGAAACTAAAATTGAAGTTTCAGTTCTATAATTGGGGCATAATCGGTGAAAAGTAAGAAATCTGGTGCAGGAGTGTGATTCGATGAGCAGCAACTGCAGCATGTGGTACCTGGGAAATTAATGTGTGTTCAGTTACCCTGCGCTTAGTCATAACAGGATTTACCTTGGCTATCGATTGCCAACCAGGTTTAACCTCAGGAATGGCCAGGGATTTTACATGGAAAAAGACCAGGGTTTACCTGTTATCCTTAAAGTCCATAGAGGTTTTAACCTGGGATAAGGCCAAGGATTTTACCTGGGTAATGTCCAGGAATTTTACATGGAAAAGACAAGAAGTTTCACCTGGATAAACCAGGGATTTTACCTGGGACCAAGGGATTTCTTACCTCGTAAGACCAGAGATTTTTACTTAGGTACAAGTCCCAGAAGGTTTTACCTGAATTAACAGGTATTTACCTGGGTAATGCAGGGATTTACCTGATAAACCAGGATTTACATGGTGAAACAGCTACAGAGTTTCACTAGGATTAGAGACCAGGGCGTTTCCTACCTGATAATCCAAGGGTTTTACCTGGGTAATGCCAAGGATTTTATCTTGGATAAATCCAGGGTTTATTAACGAGAACGCTGAGTAATTCAAGGGTTTTACCTAGAAAGGCATGGATTTTACCTGGTAAGACCAAAGAATTTACCTGGTAATTGCCAAGATTTCACCTGAGTCTGCAGGACTTCCCTGGGTAAGACCAGGGATATTAAACCCGAGTAAAAATCCATGCCAGGATTTACCTGAGTTGAGGTCTAGATTTTACCTGATTAAATTCAGGGGTTTTACCTGCATGAGACCAAGATTTTACCTGGGTGAAGCCAAGGATGTTCACCGAATAAATCCGGAATTTCACCTGAATAAATCCGAGAATTTTATCCTGGCAGGTGCAGGGATTTACCTGGGTCATATCAAGGATTTTACCTGGGTAAAGTTCCAACAGTTTTTACCTGGATAAGTCCAGGGAGTTTACCTGGATAGACCAAAAGATTCTACCTGGGTAAAGCAAGATTATACCTGGATGAGGCCAGGATTTTACCTGGATAAGACCAAAGAATTTACCTGGATAAGACCTGGGATTTTACCTGAGTGAGGCAAGGATTTTACCTGGGCAAGTCCAGGCGTTTTACCTGGATAATGCCAGGGATTTTACCTATATAATTCCCGGGTTTTTACCTGAGTAAGCCAAGGATTTTATCCTGGATAAAGTCAGGGATTCACCTGGTGAAGCCACAGGTTTGACCCCGACTCTGGGACACCAGAGAAGCCAAACCACCGTGGGTCTTGCTGTGAAGCTGAGTAATAATTGAATCTATTAAAATTAACACATGAATTAATAAATCAGTGTCAGGAGCTGATTCACCATCGGGATTTTCCTGCCTTAACCCCCTCTCCCTCCTGGCCAGGTTCCCAGTGTTTTGCTGGAAGGGCGGAATCCGAGACGATTCTGGTGGTGCATTCGACCGCTGCGTCAACGTCGGGCTGGCAGCCAACATGGTGAGTTGGGAAACACCTGGGGAAACTCCCACCTGGAAAAATCCCACCTGGAGAGGGAAGGGAAAGGCAGCTAAAATCTCCTGGATTCACAAGCGAGGTTTAGGTTCAGTGCTTCCCAACAAGCTGTGTATAATGCAGTTTTTGGGTGTTTCGTTTATTCACAGCATCTTGCTGCCAGTTTAAGCTGCTAAAAATGCTATCAAACAGTATTTTTTGAAAAAGAGTTTTTCACCCTTTTCACCCTTTAAATTCTCACCTTTGTGAGGTGATTTTTAAGGACAAAGCCCAGATTTTTCCATATTTTCCACACTTTTAAACCAGACAAAACCTCAGGTACCCCAACTCCCTTTTTATCCTGCCCTTGTTTCAGGAAAAACAGAGAATACGTGAATTGGGTGAGCAGAATAATTTTCAGCTGTCAGATGTGCTGCTTTCATCACACTTTCCAAGGATTTGAGCCATAGAGCTCGCTTGATCTAAATATGGGAAGTGATTCAAAGGTGGAAATGTGGATCTGAGTTGGATTTTTGCCCAATTGGCTCATTTGAGGTGGGATTTTTGTCCCTTCCAGTCGCTGTCACTTTAAAAGAACCAGGAATGTCAAAAAAATCACCCCTCGAGTATCAGACTGAGTCTAGACCTGAGAGAGCTTTGTTCTGTCTTTGAGGAATCATTCCCATCCAAAATGTCACTTTTGGAGCAATCAGGAGTCCAGAAATGTGGATTGCTTTGGGTCTCTTCATTCTGGACTGATTTCTAGACCTGCTCCTGGAGCATGGAATGATGGATGGAGCACCAGGGTCTTGGAGCTGTTCCAGAGATTTTGCTGGATTGGAGATCTGTGGTTTTAAGATAAGAAATGATTATAAATGTGTTTAGAGTAAGAAATAGACCGCTGGTGAGGAGCCAGGTGTGAGGAAGGATTTAAAGTCATGGAATTATGGAATGGTTTGGGTTCCACAGGGAACCTGCACGACCAGCTTCTACCATCCAGCTGGCTCTGGACATTCAGGGATCCATCAAGCCCCAGCTGCTCTTGGGAATCTGTTGTCCCCCTCAATTTTCCCAATCTTCTTGAATGAGGCCAGTTCATTCTGGGATCCTTCATGGGGCTCTGGGAATCTTGACCCTCAGCGGAAGGCTCCCTCTGGACAGGGAATAGTTCAGAAAAGATTGTTTCTGAAAATAAGAATCTGGAGGTTTCCTCATGAGAAAACCTCTCTGGGATTTTCTGCTGGAGAAAACATTGATGGAAGCTGAGGAGGAGTTGTTGACTTGGAGAGAAGCTCCAGGGGCTGCCAAGGCTGCTTTTCTCCAGAAAAAATTATTTCTTTCTCAATAATAAATTGGTTTCCCCAAAAATCCAAACCAACCTGCTTGGAAGAATAGAATTGAGCCAAACCTGCAAAAAAGCTGGAAATGCAGAATGGTGGATGAGCCTGTTGGATGTTGGATTGTCACACCAAGGTGAGCCCCAGCCCCTCCAGGGATCTCTCTGTGGGGTTCTCCCTGTCTCCCAGGAAAGGGAAACTGCCAAGGGCTGGATTCTCTCTTGGAAGAGAGTTCACATTAAATAGGATTAATGAAATGAAGAAGTCCTGAGAGCCATGAATTCCAGATTCTGCAATTCCAAATTCCTCCCTGGAGAAACTCCCGGTTCCACTTAACCCTCCCAGCCCGTAGGATGGACACAGAGCTGTGGATGGATTCCCTGGGACCACGTCGTGCTTGGGCATGGATCCCTGGGGACACGGAGCGTGGGTGGATTCCCTTGGGACTCCTGGGGACAACGAGCTGGGGATGGGATTCCCTGGGCGGACGTCCATGGGGACCATGGAGCTGGCGGATGATTCCCTGGGGACATCAGAGGCTGTGGGGATGGATTCCCTGGGGACTTCCTGGGACACGGAGCTGGGATGGTGAGTTCCCTGCGAGACTCTAGATCACAGAGCTGGGAGGTACTTCCTGAACCTGGCCTCTGGGGACATGCAGCTGCGGGATGGAATTTCCCTGAGGGACTCCTGGGAACGGAGCTGGGTAATAGGATCTCCTGGTAACGAGCTGGGATGTGATTCCTGGTGGAATGGAGCTGGGGATGGATTCCCTGGGACAGCTGCTGGCATGATCTGGGGGATCGGTGTCGCAGCTGGATGTATCCTGGGGCTCCTGGGGACACAGAGCTGGGGTTGATGGATCTCCGCTGGGGGACTGGCCTGGGGGACGGAAGCTGGGTAATTCCCTTGGACTCCTGGGGGTACAACGGAGCTGGGATGGATTCCTGGGCACTCCATGGGGACACGGGAGGCTGGGATGGATTCCCTGGGGATCCTGGGGACAGCACGGGAGCTGGGCGGTGGATTCGCTGGGACTCCTGGGGACACAGACGCGGGGCATGATCGTTGCTGCGCCCTGGGGACACGAGCGGAGATTCCCTCGGATGCCTCGACACAGAGCCGTGGGGGATGGATGTTCCCTCGGGACTTCCTCGGGGACACAGAGTCTTGGGATGGGATTCCCTGGGACACAGAGCTGTGAGTCCATGGGCCCGGGCGGGGGTGATTCCCTGGGGCACCGGAGCTGGGGATGGATTCCCTGGGGACACAGAAGCTGGGGAGATCCTGAGAGTGGCATTTCCCTGGGGGCCCGGAAGCTGCGGGATGGATTCCCCTGGACTCCTTGGGGACCTTCCCTTGGGGACACGGTCTGGGGACTGGATTCCCTGGACACGGGAATTCCCCATAAATCCCAGCAGGAATTCCCCCGAAGGCAGGAGCAGGGCAGTCCGTACCGCTCTCGGCCAGCGCCGCCGCCACCTCGTTGAGGGTGGAGTAGATGTTGCAGGCGGCCCAGCGGCACTGAGCCCCCAGCGCTCCCAGCGTCTCCATCAGCACCTGCRCACAAACACACGGCAATCAGCAAAAACCGGGGTTCGTCTGCAAAAACAACGCGGAAATCAGCAAAAAATGGGGTTTTATCTACAGAAACACCGCAGAAATCAGTAACATCACAGGGTTATCTGCAAAAACACCATGGAAATCAGCAAAAACTGGGGGTTATTTACACAAACACCATGGAAATTGGTAACATCGGGGTTTATCTGCAAAAACACCACAGAAATCAGTAACATCACAGGGTTATCTGCAGAAACACCACGGAAATCAGCAAAAATCGGGGTTTATCTGCAAAAACAACGTGGAAATCAGCAACAATTGGGGGTTATTTACAAAACACCACAGAAATCAGTAACATCACGGGGTTATCTGCAAAAACACCACAGAAATCAGTCACATCAGGGGGTTATCTGCAAAAACACCATGGAAATCAGCAAAAATCGGGGTTTATCTGCAAAAACACCAAGGAAATTGGTAACATCCAGGTTCATCTGCAAAAACACCACGGAAATCAGCAACAATTGGGGGTTATTTACACAAACACCACAGAAATCAGTAACATCCGGGTTTATCTGCAAAAGCACCACAGAAATCAACAAAATCAGGGGGTTATCTGCAAAAACACCATGGAAATCAGCAAAAATCGGGGTTTATCTCCAAAAACAACATGGAAATCAGTAACATCCAGGTTTATCTGCAAAAACACCACAGAAATAGGTAACATCGGGGTTTATCTGCAAAAACACCAGGGGAATCTGCAACAATTGGGGGTTATTTCCACAAACACCACAGAAATCAGTAGCATCAGGGGTTTATCTGCAAAAACACCATGGAAATCAGCAAAAATCGGGGTTTATCTCCAAAAACACCGCAGAAATCAGTAGCATCGGGGTTTATCTGCAAAAACACCACGGAAATCAGCAACAATTGGGGGTTATTTACACAAACACCACAGAAATCAGTAACATCCGGGGGTTATCTGCAAAAACACCACAGAAATCAGCAAAATCGGGGGTCTATCTGCAAAAACACCATGGAAATCAGCAAAACTTGGGGGTTATTTACACAAACACCGCGGAAATCAGCAACAATTGTGGTTTATGTACAGAAACACCACGGAAATCAGCAAAAATGGGTTTATCTGCAAAAACACCACAGAAATCACTAACATTGGGGGTTATCTGCAAAAACACCATGGAAATCAGCAAAAATTGGGGGTTATGTACAGAAACACCACGGAAATCAGCAAAAACGGGTTTATCTGCAAAAACACCACAGAAATCACTAATATTGGGGGTTATCTGCAAAAACACCATGGAAATCAGCAAAAATCAGGAGTTTATCTACAGAAACACCACAGAAATCAGCAAAATTGGGGGTTATCTACAAAAACACCACGGAAATCAGCAGCATTGGGGTTTATCTGCAAAAACACCAGTGGGAATGGCCTGTGTGGGGTCAGTTGAGGGGATGAGCAGTGGGAATGCCCTGTGTGGGGTCAGTTTAGGGGATGAGCAGTGAGAATGGCCTGTGTGGGGTCAGTTTAGGGGATGAGCAGTGGGAATGCCCTGTGTGGGGTCAGTTTAGGGGATGAGCAGNGGTAACATCGGGGTTTATCTGCAAAAACACCACAGAAATCAGTAACATCCAGGTTTATCTGCAAAAACAACGTGGAAATCAGTAACATCGGGGTTTATCTGCAAAAACACCAGGGGAATCTGCAACAATTGGGGGTTATTTCCACAAACACCACAGAAATCAGTAGCATCCGGGGGTTATCTGCAAAAACACCATGGAAATCAGCAAAAATCGGGGTTTATCTGCAAAAACAATGCGGAAATCAGCAACAATTGGGGGTTATTTACACAAACACCACGGAAATCAGCAACATCAGGGGGTTATCTGCAAAAACACCATGGAAATCAGCAACATCAGGGGTTTATCTGCAAAAACACCAAGGAAATTGGTAACATCCAGGTTCATCTGCAAAAACACCACGGAAATCAGCAACAATTGGGGGTCTATCTGCAAAAACACCATGGAAATCAGCAAAACCTGGGGGTTATTTACACAAACACCACGGAAATCAGCAAAAATGGGTTTATCTGCAAAAACACCACAGAAATCACTAACATTGGGGGTTATCTACAAAAACACCACAGAAATCAGCAAAATTGGGGGTTATCTACAAAAACACCATGGAAATCAGCAAAAGTGGGGGTTATCTACAAAAACACCACAGAAATCAGCAAAAGTGGGGGTTATCTACAGAAATGCCACGGAAATCAGCAGCATTGGGGTTTATCTGCAAAAACACCAGTGGGAATGCCCTGTGTGGGGTCAGTTTAGGGGATGAGCAGTGGGAATGGCCTGTCTGGGGTCAGTTTAGGGGATGAG
This sequence comes from Sporophila hypoxantha, assembly GCA_002167245.1. Lineage (NCBI taxonomy): Eukaryota > Metazoa > Chordata > Aves > Passeriformes > Thraupidae > Sporophila > Sporophila hypoxantha. Next base: position 122,157 of record NDFG01000049.1, on the reverse strand, counting down.
CAGTGGGAATGGCCTGTGTGGGGTCAGTTTAGGGGATAATCAGTGGGAATGGCCTGTGTGGGGTCAATTTAGGGGATGAGCAGTGGATTGCCCTGTGTGGGGTCAGTTTTAGGGGATGAGCAGTGGGAATGGCCTGTGTGGGGTCAGTTTTAAGGGATGAGCAGTGGGAATGCCCCGTGTGGGGTCAGTTTAGGGGATGAGCAGTGGGAATGCCCTGTGTGGGGTCAGTTTAGGGGATGAGCAGTGGGAATGCCCTGTTTGGGGTCAGTTTAGGGGATGAGCAGTGGGATTGCCCTGTGTGGGGTCAGTTTAGGGGATGAGCAGTGGAATGCCTCATTTGAGGTCAGTTTAGGGGATGAGCAGTGAAAATGCCCTGTTTGGGTTTGGGGCTCTCACCGCTGTCTGTGCTGTGATGTGAGTGCAGCCCACAATCTTGGCCCCAGCCAGGGGCTTCTCCCCCTGAGCTCTCTTCCTCAGAGCCATCAGCGCCGGCATCTCTGCGGGGGAAATGGGAAAAGGAAAATGGGGATGGGATGGGAACAGCTCAGGAGGAACAGCCACCCCTGCCTGGCGTTCCCATAAACTCACACAGCTTCAAAACAGCCAAAGCCTCCACAGCAAATACATCAAAATCCCCAAATCCCAAATACATCAAAATCCCCAAATCCCAAATACATCAAAATCCCCAAATCCCAAATACATCAAAATCCCCAAATCCCTCTGGAGTTTTCCCTGTTATGTTCAAATTTTTGCCTCCAGGTTAGGCTGCAGGAAAATCTGCTTTGGGTTGAGGATTTGGGATTTGCTGCTCCACCTCTCCAACATCCAACACCTAAAGAAAGGTGGCGTCCTATAAAATCCAGGAACTCTTTTAAAATGCAGGATGAATTCACCATGAAATGCATGGAATTCGCCTATAAATCAAGGAGCAAATTCTATAAAAGCAGGAGGAATTATTTATAAAATCCTGAGAGAGATTCCTTATAAAATGCAGGAGAATTCCCCTATAAAGTTCCAGTAGAACAATTCCCTATAAAGACAGGAGAAATTCGCCCATAAAACGCAGAGGAATTCTCTATAAATACCCAGTAGGAATTCCCATATAAATACCAGATAAGAAATTCCCTATAAAACATGCAGAAGAACTCCCTATAAAGTCCAGGAGGATTCCTTATAATCCCAGTAGAAAATTCCTATCAAAAAGTCCAGAGATGAACATTCCCAAAAGTCAGGAGGAAATTCCCTATAAATCCCAGGAAGGAATCCACTATAAATTCCCAGTAGAATTCCTGTAAACACCAGGCAGAAATTCCCCATAAAACCCAGTAGAAATTCCCTGTAAAAACCCAGGAGAAGATTCCCCATAAAACCCAGGGGAAATTCCCCATAAAACCCCAGGAGAAAATTCCTTGTAAATGCAGGATAAATTCTCTAACACCAAACAACCAGGAGGAATTCCCTGTAAATGCAGGAGAATTCCCTGTAAATCCCAGTGGGAATTCCCCATAAAATCCCAGCAGGAATTCCCGAAGGCAGGAGCAAGGGCAGTCCGTACCGCTCTCGGCCAGCGCCGCCGCCACCTCGTTGAGGGTGAGTAGAATGTTTGCAGGCGGGCCCAGCGGCACTGAGCCCCCAGCGCTCCCAAGCGTCTCCATCAGCACCTGCGCACAAACACACGGCAATCAGCAAAAACCGGGGTTCGTCTGCAAAAACAACGGCGGAAATCAGCAAAAAATGGGGGTTATTTACACAAAACACACACAGAAATCAGTAACATCACAGGTTATCTGCAAAAAACACCACAGAAATCAGCAAAAACTGGGGGTTATTTACACAAACACCATGGAAATTGGTAACATCGGGGTTTATCTGCAAAACACCACAGAAATCAGTAACATCACAGGGTTATTCTGCCAGAACACCACGGGAAATCAGCAAAAATCGGGGTTTATCTGCAAAAAACAACGTGGAAATCAGCAACAATGTGGGGTTATTTACAAAAACACCACAAGAAATCAGTAACATCACGGGGTTTATCTGCAAAAACACCACAGAATCAGTCACATCAGGGGGTATCTGCAAAAACACCATGGAAATTCAGCAAAAATCGGGGTTTATCTGCAAAAAACACCAAGGAAATTGGTAACATACCAGGTTCATCTGCAAAAAACACCACGGAAATCAGCAACAATTGGGGGTTATTTTACACAAACACCACAGAAATCAGTAACATCCGGGTTTATCTGCAAAAGCACCACAGAAATCAACAAAATCAGGGGTTATCTGCAAAAACACCATGGAAATCAGCAAAAATCGGGTTTATCTCCAAAAAAACAACATGGAAATCAGTAACATCCAGGTTTATCTGCAAAAAACACCACAGAAATAGGTAACATCGGGGTTTATCTGCAAAAACACCAGGGGAATCTGCAACAATTGGGGTTATTTATAACAAACCCACAGAAATCAGTAGCATCAGGGGTTATCTGCAAAAACACCATGAAATCAGCAAAAATCGGGGTTTTATCTCCAAAAAACACCGCAAGAATCAGTAGCATCGGGGTTTTATCTGCAAAAACACACGGAAATCAGCAACAATTGGGGTTATTTACAACAAACACCACAGAAATCAGTAACATCCGGGGGTTATCTGCAAAAACACCCAGAAATCCAGCAAATCGGGGTCTATCTGCAAAAACACCATGGAAATCAGCAAATACTTGGGGGTTATTTACACAAACACCGCGGAAATCAGCAACAATTGTGGTTTATGTACAGAAACACCCACGGAAATCAGCAAAAATGGGTTTTATCTGCAAAAACACCACAGAAATCACTAACATTGGGGGTTATCTGCAAAAACAATGGAAATCAGCAAAAATTGGTTATGTACAGAAACACACGGAAAATCAGCAAAAACGGGTTTATCTGCAAAAACACCACAGAAATCACTAATAGGGGTTAATCTGCAAAAACACACAATGGAAAATCAGCAAAATCAGGAGTTTATCTACAGAAACACCAACAGAAATCAGCAAAAATTGGGGGTTATCTACAAAAACACCAAACGGAAATCAGCAGCATTGGGGTTTATCTGCAAAAAACACCAGTGGGAATGGCCTGTGTGGGGTCAGTTGAGGGGCTGAGCAGTGGGAATGCCCTGTGTGGGGTCAGTTTTAGGGGATGAGCAGTGAGAATGGCCTGTGTGGGGTCAGTTTAGGGGATGAGCAGTGGGAATGCCCTGTGTGGGGTCAGTTTAGGGGATGAGCAGAGGAATGCCCTGTTTGGGGTCAGTTTAGGGGATGAGCAGTGGAATGCCCCGTGTGGGGTCAGTTTAGGGGATGAGCAGTGGACTGCCCTGTTTGGATTCGGGGCTCTCACCGCTGTCTGTGCTGTGATGTGAAGTGCAGCCCACAATCTTGCCCAGCCAGGGGCTTCTCCCCTGAGCTCTCTTCCTCAGAGCCATCAGGCGCCGGCATCTCTGCGGGGGAATGGAAAAGGAAAATGGGGATGGGATGGGAACAGCTCAGGAGGAAACAGCACACCTGCCTGGCGTTCCAATAAAACTCACACAGCTTTCAAAACAGCCAAAGCCTCCACAGCAAATGCATCAAAATCCCCAAATCCAAATGCACCAAATCCAAAATCCCAAATACATCAAAATCGCCCAATCGCCTCTGGAGTTTTCCCTGTTTGTTCAAATTTTTGCCTCCAGGTGAGGCTGCAGGAAAATCTGCTTTGGGTTGAGGATTTTGGGATTTGCTGCTCCACCTCTCCAACATCCAACACCTAAATCCTGCCTGGCCTTTGCTTTTTTTATTTTTTGGCGGTAAACAAGCTAAACCAAAATTGTGAAAGTTTATGGGATGGATTTCAATCTTTTTCTACTGATTTAACAAAATGAGTTTGATTGCAGGGTGCTCCTAACCCTGCAACTCCTTTCCATCCCCAAAATCCCATGGAAGCTTCCCATCCCAACAGGAATGGGGTCAAGAACACCTGCCTGGTGTTCCATGAATTTGCATGGCTGTGGCTGTTTCAAAATAGCCAAAGCCCTGAGGAAACACCACAAATCCATCAAAATTACCCCAAATCCCACTGGATTTTTCCCTATTTTGTTCAAATTTTTGCCTCCCAGCTGAAGCTGCAGGAAAATCAGCTTTGGGCTGCAGGATTTGGGATTTGCTGCTCCACCTCTCCAATATCCAAACCCTGCCTGGCTTTTGCTTTTTTTTTTTTTTTTTTTTTTTTTTGGGTAATCAAGCTAAACCAAATAATGATGTTTTATGGATGGATTTAAATTTTTCTACTGATTTAACAAAATAACTTTGGCCACAGAATAGTCTTTTTAATGGTTGGAACTACACAGCACAACCGTATAACTCCTTTCCGATCCCCAAAACCCCACAGAAGCTTTCCCAATGCCCAAACCCACAGAAGTTTTCCCAACCCCCAAAAACCCCATAAGAAGCTTTTCCACCCCTAAAGCCCCCACAGCTTTCCCAATCCCCCAAAATCCCACAGAAGCTTTTCCCATCCCAAAACTC